>VWZS01006637.1:291451-352901 GCA_013397075.1 Rhabdornis inornatus
AAGAAAGAAAGAAAGAAAGAAAGAAAGAAAGAAAGAAAGAAAGAAAGAAAGAAAGAAAGAAAGAAAGAAAGAAAAAGATAAAGAAATAATTTCCACGTATTTGGTCAGAAGAAATGTCTTGCATCTTTAACAGACATTGCTGATGAAACACTGGGTTTGGAAACCTCTCCACATCTGCATTCCACTGTCAGCCTTTGTGCTCCAGCATTTTTACAATCTGCATCTGTAGCTGACTGTATGGCTGACACATCATGGAAAATCTTTGCATTACTTTTATTCTTGCTAATTTGATGGTTACTATTAAATTGTTCGAGGCTCTGCTCTGAGTGACTTGCTCCTTAGAAATAAATACAATTAATTACATTCTCCAACTGCTTTTCAATTTATGTTTCTATTTTGTAAAACATAAATCCAAGTCACATGAGGTTTGGATTGCAATCCATGTAAACAGAGCAGCCCTACTACAATGCCAGCACTTTCACATGCACCATAAGCTGTGTCCCAAGTTTAATTTTTGAGTCAGCAGATGTCCTTTCTAAACCCACTTTACCACACACCCTTTTTGTCATAGATCCTCACCAAACTGTGTGCCTCAAAGCCGTGCATTGGCTAGATCAGAAAGGTGCTACATATCAAAAAATTCATTTTCTGTGAGAACCAGCTGTATTTATATCACTTGGCATGCTGTTGAGCATAGATATTCATAGACCAATGTTTAAATTTCATAACTGTGGGAATGTTGTGGTTTTGGACCTACTAAATTAAAAAGTTTCATATTGTTTGTCTGTTTGTTTAACATATGAGTTCCAAACAAGGCATTTCTAGTGCATAAGTTAATGTATCACTTAGAGCAAAAAATTAGCAGAGGTACTATCAGAACTGCATGGTCTATAGTTCTGAATAATTTGTGCAAAAAAAAGTTGTAATGATGGAATATCAACAAGAAATTCTCAAATAGCTTATTCAGTGGTGATGGAATTCTCTGAAAGAACTTTTACACTGAAATAATAATTCAACAGATATTAAGATTATCAAACAGCTGGGTTAATATGTGTTATCATTACTGCAGGCTAAAATTTCCAATTCAAAGATTTTAAAAAGTAAAGAAAAAAGAATTGATGTTGCTGGTGCCTTGCACTAGGAGATTCATCTGGCCAAATGTGGCTATCTAAAATGTAAAAAAAAAAGTTCTACTTTAAAAAAAAAAGCTTCCATCTCAGCTGTTCCTTTTAAGTTCCAGTAATAGGCAGCAGAAAAAAAGGGAACACTTAAATTAACCATATCTTAAGAATGTTTTTTTTCTTTTCCTTATCTTTGCAGGGAGCTCGAGGCGACAGGCTCAGACACAGATATCAGACACAGACGCTGCAGACATCAAAGGGGAGGTGAGAGAAAACACACACGGAGATCCTGTTCCAGAATTTGTCTTGGCAAGGTGAACAGGATTCTCACATTGTACAAGGCTTCAAAAAGAGCAGTTAGGTATCCACGTGATGTTCCAGAGCTGAAATATTCTATGGACTAGGCAGCAGGCACCTTGCACAGGCTCCCACCGCTGTAAATGGACCTCCAACGTGGGCAAAACAGGCAACATGTGCCTGAACTTCATGGATTTTTCCTACTATAACAATAAACACGCTGAAAAATTAGGTATCACCTTCTGAATCTGAAATGCTCGTGCTGCAGCCAGCACAAGTGAGCAGCATCCACCTACAGAGCATCCCTTCCTTCAGCACTCCTGCACTCGAGCCGCTCCTGCAAAGCAAGCTGCTCCTCACAGTGAGTCCCAGGGAAGTTCTGGGGCTCTTTATAGGGGGGACATACATAAAACATAAACCCAGCAGTCACTGGGGCTGCCAGACAGAGCAGCAGCCTGCCTGCAGCTCTTTGTCCCACCCATTTCTTTATCAGCTTTAGCCACTTAGTGCCCTGCTCTGCGTCTCCTCCACAGTGTTACCTGGGAGGGAAAATGTCCCTGATGTCTGCACACAGAACTGGAGCACCATCAGCCATCCCTCCCAAAGCTCGACCTGAGCCTCAGCCATGGCATTACCCGGGAAAATGTCCCTGAATTTAGCACACAGAGGTCGAGCACTATTAACCATCCCTTCCAAGGCTCAGCCTGAGCCTCAGCCATGGCTAAACCTGGGAAAATGTCCGTGATCTTTGCACACAGAACTGGAGCACCATCAGCCATCCCTCCCAAAGCTCAACCTGAGCCTCAGCCATGGTTAAACCTGGGAAAATGTCCGTGATCTTTGCACACAGAACTGAAGCACTATCAGCCATCCTTCCCAAGGCTCAATTTGAGCTGCACTCTATCTTTTTAGCTGGTGCTGTCCTACAGCACATCACACAGAGCTGTTTGGACAAAAGGGATAATTGCTATTTGGTCTTGTTTTCGTTGGCTGTCTGTACTTACTCCAATGTTTGTCAGAGGAAAAAAGAGCCAGTGGAGGAAGGCATAGTGAGATTATGCATTTCCTTGAAGAGGCATGAGAAACAATATCATGCTGGCCCCTGCTTCCAGACATCCTGAAACCACTGTGGAAAGTAACACATATCATGATTATCTTTTAAATCTACTTTTTTCCGCTTTCACTTTGTTAATTAATTTCCATTCCCTTGTCAGTAATAATGTAACAGTGCTTTACCTGTGCTTTATCACAAACCTGAGTTAAACACGTTCTTGGCACTGCAGTGAAAAGGGGCAGTGCCCTCTCCATGAATGTGTGCCTGCCTGAACACCATATTTCACATTTATATTCATATTTCACATTTATCCTCTGCCTGGAAGTTGTCAGCTATACTATGTCATGTCCAGTAAGCACTTTGTAAACATCACCATAGTTTAGTGAGAGCCACCTCTTCCTGTGTGCCTGCATAAGGTGATACATCTCAGCAAATAAAATTCCTGATTGAAAGATTATTTCCATATATTGTTTCCCTCATGACATTTGTTCTTGAAATATTGCATTTTTTACTTCATGTCTCTACACTACTTCAACCCTACTGATAGCACAGAGCAAGTTTGACTCAAGCATTTCACTCCTATCTTGAAATCAACTTCCTCGAGGCAATTTCAGCCTTTTTTGATTTAAATACATCTAGGCAATTTTGTTCTTCATCTGGATAAGTTGAAATGAGGATTTTTGTATCATTGCTGATTTGAAGCCTTTAACACCAATTGTCACAAATTCATGTCATAAAGACAGCGGAATTGTAGCTTCTGTTTCAAGAGGTCAGTCAAAACATTTCCCCCCAGCTCTGATTTATACAGGTAGCATTAAAACACAGCATGTTTTCCCCAGTCAAGATTGAAGGCAGAGAATTTCCTCTGAGATAGCTCCTACCCACTGCCTGGTATAAATTCACTTTAATGTTGAACATGCAAATTTTTAGGAATTTTTTTATAAGGAACTTGGCTTAAGCTCTGGGCTAACAGAAGGATTGAAAAACTTTTCACTTTTATATGTATATATATATATTTTATTTTTTTACTGGTGTACAAAGTTTTTATTTCTTACATAGAAATTACTGAGTGGTGTTTCCTATTTTATTTCATCTGAATCAAAGACATCCAATTGAATACAAGCCACTGCTGGAGAAGCAGTTATGTTAACAATACCTAGAAATGAAGCTGGCAAACAGGCTGTCCCTTGGGGTTCCTTCTTGTGGCTTTGCAAGTGAGACTTGAGGCTTTCTCTGAATCCTCCTTCACTTGGAGAATTTCTTTAAAGAGCTTCCAAAGTGCCCAACTTTCTGCACAGATCAGAAAATGAAATCTTGAGCTTTTGTCAGCATCTGCAGAGGATGAATATTGCATTTAACTTGCTTATAGTGCAATGCATCAATTTATTTTTTAAAGAAAAATCTGGGATTCTATACCCTTTTTACCCTCAACCTTCACATTTAAGAAAAACATGATAATAAAATTTACAATAAAATTTGTCAAACACAGGCCTGAAATCTTGATTTCTGATTTTTAAAAGGATGTGTCTGTAAGAAATCCATCTCTAGAACCCAGCTAATTAAGACCTTGCATTCCTATTTATCAGGAAAACCACCTGAAACAGGGACAGTTTTAGACTGAACATGAGAATTTCCAGTTATTTTGGCATGTGTTGATTTTTAAAATATTCACTGGTTTTTTATTTCCTTAAAATCCATTGGTGATGACAACATAATTTCATATCAGTTGTCGAAAAATCTTTCATCCAGGAAGTAAAGTAGTATGACTACTAATGGTCCAAGCTAAAATAACACATAATGTCCATGTTTTATGTTGATTTAATGCCAGAAGTGCAGTTAAAATTGATTCATAGCCTGACAACAGTTCCAAAATCACAGCTCAAGCTGGGAGTATAAAAGCTACTCTGAGACCCTAATTTTGTGGGTAGGAGGTACAAACCTGATTCTCTTGTATCAGGCAACTTTCCCAATGTCAAATACGATGATATTATGTCTCTGTTCTCTTTTTTTGTAACTGGTATCTAATTACCTCATGATACAGTCTCTTAATTAAAAAAAATAAAA
The DNA here is from genome assembly GCA_013397075.1 of Rhabdornis inornatus. Lineage (NCBI taxonomy): Eukaryota > Metazoa > Chordata > Aves > Passeriformes > Rhabdornithidae > Rhabdornis > Rhabdornis inornatus. Next base: position 295,988 of record VWZS01006637.1, read on the forward strand.
TAAAAAGAGCAGTTAAAGAGCAGTTTTGGTTTTACCTTTCCCTGGTTTTGTGGGAAACACAGCCAGTTTCAAAGCAATAAGTTTCAATTGCCTCAAAACTTCACTTCTCACGGACCAATAATTTCTCAGAAGGTTTCTATTTTGTTGTCCAATTTTGTTTGTGCACTGATTCCATGCTGCTAAAAATTAGCAGTCTGCAGCATGTCAGAACACGTGTGTTGAACCGTCAGTTTCAATCATTAACTGATAATTAGAGTAATTTCACAGGGGTGAGAGAGGTACCAGAACTGCACTGGGAGCTGGCAGGGAGCAGAACGAAGGGAAGATGACAGAATTAATGTCTGTTTGTACAGATGTTTCTCTAAAGACATCCAGGTTTTTCTCTTTCCTTACAGCACACATATACTCAAGTGAATCATTCAAATACATGAATATGTTGATTCCTCTGTGTTTAAACTAATTTATGCACAAATTTGCACAAGTGGTTTCACTCAATCATGCACTCACAGGGAAAAAAAAATAAGGGGGGGAAATAAAGAAGATACTTAAAACTAAACATGCCCAAATGCTTGAGATACCAGTTCCAGACACTGCTGGGCACACTGGACTGATAACTGACTGTATGCACGTGGAAATCCATGGAAGACACCACATTATTGCACTGTTAGTATTGAAGGGGGCTCAGAAAGGGAATGGATAAGTTTATGGAGATCTCATCACTCAGTGGCCATTAAGCATGATGATTCCAACGAGCCACTAAATTGATGTATTATTCAGAGGGAAACACAGCACTTGACATTTTCTGTCCTTCTTACACTCATTATCTCCTTTTTTTGGTACCAGTGTCACATAGGACACACCAAGTGCCCTTTGGGGTCAATCTCTTTCAGATTTAGACCTGTTCCAAGGGATGTGCTCCATCTACAATTGCCAACTTCAAAGTGTATCTTCATCATGGAATACATTGCACTGGGTTTTATCTTCATTTTCCATCTCAGCTCCGTGAGTAAACAATAATTACTATCATCAGTATAACTTCTCAAAAGCATTTAGGAGCTGATCTGAATCTCAAGATTCAGATTCAAAAGATCTACTATATCTTTTGAAATTTTTTAAAAAGGACTGAACTCGTCAAAATCTGCACTATCTATTGAATTTTAGTTGATGGTTATATTTGTCCAGGGGCAGAGGGGTTTGATCGAGTGGCTCTGGTGGGTAAAACCACCACACAAACTCAGCCTCCAACAGCAGCAGCACAAACCATGCACTGCACATTAATAATTGTCATTTGTGCACCAGATTTAGCACTAAAATGACACATTTGTCATTCCCAAACACCTCTGAGGTAAGCAAGAAAATTGGATTCCTGTTTCTGTAAGGCTGCTTCCATTACAGCTGAATTCAGTGAATGAGTTGAATCCTGTAGCGGTGTGCTCTCACTGATGGTTTCTGTAGAGGCATTTAGATAACAGATAATATTTAGATAATAGATAATTTCTTAGATAATACTTATCAGGACTGTTCACATTTGCACCCAAATGACCTGTTTAGAAACTGCGACGTGATTCATCATTTTGCAATCTGATTCACAGTGCAGGATTTCTCTGCAGATTCCAAAGCCTTTGTTTAGCCAGGATATTTCTTAGCTCTCGATACTACGTGCAAATTAGCATCCATTTTACAACCTCTCTGCTAATTGTTATCTGCAGAAGGATTAGCACTCGGTGTCAGCAGCCGCTTTAGTTATTGTATGAATATTCATTAGGATTCCATACATAACCCCCTCACTATTTGCAGCTTAATCTCTTTATTTTGTGGTTTTGTGCTTTACCCATCTGTGCCATTACCACAATCACAGAACTATCTATGTTTTAATCAGAATATCTGTTTTGTTTCTACCCCTGCATGATCTTCTGCAGGTACAGCCCTCACAGCTCCTCACCTGTTTTATCCAGGCTCACAAAAGTGTTTCTGGTCCCCTCAGTGACAGAAGTAACTTTACAATAATGGGAAAAAGAAGTGTCTGCATGGAGTTTTGATGCAAATATCAGAGCCCTGGTATCAGACTGGCCTGTTTGAAGCACACGTGCCAAAAATGCCCCTGCAGGGATGCACCAGGCAGTCAGGTTGGGTATGAACAGCACCTTTTCCAGGGGTGATCAGGACCTCAGATCCTGTGGTGATTGCACAAAACACAAAAAAAACCCAGCATAAATTTGGAATATTTCCAACACTGTCTTATAACAGTAGAAGTGTATTTACATGCATGTGTGTTTTACTGTCACCAGTTACACCTGAGGAGCAATAGAAACCCAAATCTAGAATTCTTCATGATGCTGGGATCCTTTGACACATGTATTAGTAACAGAATCTTCAAATTTCAATTTTTATCGCAATTCACTATTAATTTTTCAAATACTGTTTCATGGAACAAGTTCATCTTTTATTAGATATTTTCCAAGATTTAGGCCTATGTTTTGGGGAATTTCCTTAGCCATTCCCTTATTTCTTTCCTATTAATAAACTTTGCTATTGACAATGGTTGTTCTTCCAGTACCTTTAGGAGTTTATTGTTTCTTACTCATCTGGGGCTTTTCTACACATACATATTTTGTTTTAGTGTTGTCTTCCTATCTCTGTTTAAAAAAAGGCTCTCTGAAGGCCTGGGGTTTTTTTGATACAAATATTTATGATCATAATTTCATACTGTTATTATTCTATTAGCATATGCTGCTCCACACAGATGGAGAAGCCAGTTCTTCAAGAGCTCTTCAAGAATAAAATGTCCAGGTTGAAACCACGTTTCTGACTACTGTAATTCATAGGTGCACAAAGCTTTAATTCTACTCAGCCACCAAACACTATCTCAACTGATGTGAGAATCATAAACAGTATTTTAGCAGCACTGAAGAACAGTAAAGTGGCACATGGAATTAATTTATTCATCCATGTTATAGCAAGACATCAGAAAAACCAAGAAGTATGATATTCAACACTTGTTCATTTAACTGGTTGTATTTCCTGAGTTTCCTAATAAGAAAAAAATCCAGAACTGAAATAAAAAAGAAAAATTTGGACAGCAGTTATTCCAAGAAAAAGAAACCCAAATGGGGATATGGCGGGGCAACAAACTGTTTCAATAAATAACAAATAATTGGGGAAAGACGAGCACATCTGAAAACAGAAAAGATTGATACTGTAAAAATGTTACTGATATAAAAATCAACAGTTTTGCTGTGTGGCTTCCTGTGCCTTTTGAAGTGGATCATGGCTAAACCAGATCTTTTTTCCTGTAGCTTCGTGGGTGGAGGGTGACAGCCCCAAGTCTGGTTCATGCTCTGGGTATTCTGTCCTCTGGTAACCACACATGACATACCTAAAAGCTTTAAGAGCTTTAAAAGCTGCAGAAAGCCCATCAGGCAGCTGAGAAAATTGCAATACAAGATAAAAGCTGCTGTAGACAGTCTCAAAAACTTTTCTCTAGAAATACAACACAGCTTTTTCCTAATGCAACAATTATGCCACCCAGTTAGTACTGCAAAAAAATACAAGCAACAATTTGTGTGTAAAACACATAATAGTGTGCCAAAGAATGTTTACATTATATGCTATAATCCTGTGACATGTGCAAAACATTTCATTTCAGTTTCATTTTGTTTTAATCATGTTGCTTTTTTTTTTTAATCACTCGGAATAAAACATCTTGTAAAAAAGAGAGTGTATATTCAAATGTTACATAAAGATGAAAGGCATACTCTTCTAGCCTACTAAACTGTTTAGTTATTCACCTAGTCTGAATGCCAGGAAAAATTTGCTATGGCAAAGGAGAGGATTCATCCCAGAGGTAAAAAAGAGGAAGGAAACTGAGTCAGCAAATGAAAATGTGTGAGACTCTTTCATGAGACAGAAGGGATAGAGTGAATGAGATGTAGGATACACTGAGACACAAACCTGCTTAAAATCATCCTGCTATAATCCCACCGTGGTATAATTCCATTTTAAATGCTTCCTATCTCCATCTGACTTCAGGAACTGTGTTGAGAAATAACAGGAAAATACAAGGAAGGAGCCTGATGAGTTTGAGTAAGGGGTGGGAATGCATTCTGGAAAATAAGTCAGGAAGTTGTGTTGGGGCAAAACAGTGTCTCCTGTTTGATTGCTTCTGCTTTCAGCACAAAAATTTGGTCATAATCTGTGACTAAGTAGGGTCACACCATACAAGGACACGAAGCCACTTACCTGTCTCTAAGCCAAGCTAGAAGAGGACTCAAACACTCATGGGATTGTGAAGTCAGATGGAAGAATTTAGGTCAATCTAAATGATTTGAAACTTGCTTAAGCAGCAGTAAATTGAGAGAGAAAAAAGGCTTCAGTTCCTCTTATCTGCATTTTTGGAAACTCCAGAGTCATATTTTCAACTTTCCTCAGCAGTCAATTAAGCCTGAAAGACAAATTCTTTTAAAAATGAAAGCTGAGACTCTTACATCATTAAGTGCCTCTAGCGAGTGAAGAAATATTGCTAGACTCACAAAAAAAAATTCCTAAGGAGTAATTTTATATGAAATCACAAGAGATGTAAGACTTCTATTAATTTTAGTCACAGACTCAATTGTATTCCTAATCTTTCAAAAGGCACAATTTTCTACGGGAGAGTTATCTGGAGAGATTAAAAAGTATCAGTCTCATTGATATTTTCAAGGCAGTTTTCACTACCACGTAGTCCTTATTTTACCAATCTAGTGGCACATCACAAGATTGTTTTATTTACTATCTCAACTGATGTGAGAATCCTAAACAGTATTTCAGCAGTACTGAAGAGCAGTAAAGTGGCAAATGCTAATTTATTAATCCATGTTATAGCAAGACATCAGAAAAACCAAAAAGTATGAAATTCAACAAACACTTGTTCATTTAATTGTGTGGTTTTCCTGGATTTCCTAATAAGAAAAAAATTCAGAACTGAAATAATAAAGAAAAATTTGGAAAGAAAATTATTCTGAGAAAAAGAAACCCAAATGGGAATGTGGCAGGGCAACAAAAATTGAGCTGGTGAACATATGGCCAGCTAATGCTAATGCTCAGTAGCCCTCAGAAATGGGCTGTTCACAATAAGGGTGCCAGGAATGACAGGAAAATAAATTTAAAAAAGGAAAAAGGAAAAAGAAAAAGTGAAAAACTAAGAACAGAAAGCTTAAACATAAATCTTCACAGAAATGTTTGGATTAGATACTAACTAAGCAACAACTGAACTAAGGGTAGCTGTCCAGAAAGATTTGATGAGCCAACCACTTAGGAAAAGGGAGAATTGTTTAGTGTGATACCTAGGGCTATAACAGCAAAAAATGGGATGAAATTAAGAGGGAAGATTTAGGCCAGATATCAAGAAAACATTGCAGCAGAGTTATTGTACTGTGAAATAATCTCCCAAGGGGTGCAGCTGAAACCCCATTGTATGGGAAATTGAAAACTAACTCAAATTAGAGCTAAAAACTTCAGTGCAGCAAACAATGCTGCCCCCATGGAATGATGGCCTGCATTGACTTAATAGCTTTTTCTCCAATTTCTATTCTATATAGAATGCACAGTGTAAGACAGTTTTAGAGGAAGAATGTTTTCAACAAAAGACAGTTTTAGCTAATTGTGCTGAAGTTTAAACACCTCCTGCTCCACCAGCCATTACTACAGTATCTGAATATACAATATGGACACGGATATTATTTTTTAAAAAGTGATCCTGCCCTTCAAAATTCTGTTTGATGTCCCATTTTAACAGCTGAAGCAGATCAAGTTGAAACCCCACCTGAAGAGATGATTAGGAACACTCACAATACACAGCAGCATACCAAAACCAGGACAATATTACTGCTGGTTTAAAAATTGCTAAAACCACTTTAAAAAGATGGGGAATTGTAGCAGTTCCACACTTTTCAGGCTTACTTGTGCACAAGCAGTTTGCCCAAAAAAACTTGTCGTTTGTTTGTTTGTTCTTTCCCACTGCTGGGAAGATGCAATCCCTCACCTTGTGTCTCTGCAGAGATCTCAGGTGACCATGAGTGACAAATCCATGTGCAAAACATACTCAGGAGCACAGTCCTTCCCCATAAAATGCACAAGTCATGCTGTGATTGTTGGATGTGGTTTTTTCCTCACCCAGCTAAAGCATTTCACCAAGCATGAAATGAGAAGCACCAAGAAGACTGGTACATGCAGAGTTTTCCCTACATAAAGATGTCTCTGATAAGAATTTTCTACTGCTGTTCACATTTGCCTTCTCTTCAATATTTTCTGCAGCACTGCCCGTGGTCAAACTGATGCAACTGCAACACAATGAGACAAATTTCAGAAATTACTAATTTACACTATGTGTGAGCAACTGAAAAGAGAAGAAAACACGACAACTTAATCAAAATTATAATAAATACTTCTCTTCCTTTTGCTTATGTATCAAAGGATCTTCTTTCTGTGTGATCTAATGGCTGCTTCTGAGTCCTGGTAGTAGCTGCAATACAAAGGAATTAAACTACATCTCCCTAAAAACAGGGGACAGTCTGGCCATATTTAATAACTGGTAAGTTACAAGGAGTATCCCAGAAAAGCTGAGGTGGATTGAACTTTTTCTTAATAGACACTTGAATTAATCTAGATAAACATCCTCTATTTTGACAGTACATAGGGTGTACATAAGCACATAGTGTGTACCTATTTCAAACTAAAATTCAGTATTAAAAAACCCACCTGTAATATTTTCCTTAAATTTTAATTGGTTTTGCTGTCCAGAATTCAAAACCTTTCAAGAGATGTGCTAGGCTGCAAAATTCACATGTAAAGGCACATTTTAATGCTTCCCTAATGGTATCCAGGGTGTGACATAGCAGGAGATGTTCCAGTGCCAGGGATGGAACTCTGGGTGCCTTTCCCATGTGTGGCAGCCTGGAACAGCATTAAACCCAGAGAATATTGTGACAATACCAAGACCTCAGCTCACATCAACCACTTGGAAGGCCACAAAAGCTGTGTGGACATCCCCAGTTTTCTAGGGAAATTTTCTCTGTCACCCTGGCTGTTGCAAGGTGTCCTGAAAATATCCAGCTGCAGAAAGCATTTTTCAGCTGAAAATGGCCAGTGCTGCCAGTCTCCACAGAACCCTCCCCATGCCTGGAAATATTAGGGATTTCATGGGGCATGTTCATGGCATTCATCCCAAGCAGTTACTGCCTTCTACCAAATGCACTCAAATTCTGTTGCTAATGTGTGGTGCAAGGGCTGGTAGAGAGTTTATATCAATTTCTTAAAATCACTCACTCTTGCAGCTCTCCTGCACTAAAGGTGAATTCTCACTGTCTCCAGTAGCTATAGCTGGATGATCCAGAGGGATCTGGCAGCAGCCCTGGGATACAGGAGGATGATTACATTCTCTTTGGCTTCCAGAAAGTGAAGCCCATCATCTTCCCAGGAAGTGAGAAAAGTTAAATGCATGGAAACTGCTGACACTTGCAAGAACTTGGAGAGCAGTTGTTTTCTGCTTTAAATAGAAAAACCCACAGGAAGTCTGCATCCAGCAGGTAAAGAACCAATTTTCAGAGCAATTATGCTTTTCCATATGTATAGCAGCTTTCACCCACAACAGAGCTCAACTAACAACATGCTTGTGTAGATTTAACACAGATACAATTTTGGGTGTCTTTAACCAGAAATCTAGGACTAGACTTCCAGCTGAAAGAGAAAATTTCTGAGAAATTTTTGATGGACACAAGCAGGAATAATTTTGGTTTTGTGGAATATCCAAAGCACAGGAATTACTACACTACAGTGCTCCACCAGCACATGGAAGAGGGTGGTGGATAATTCTCAGCTATTACTTTCAGACTACTATTATTATTATTATGGCCTATCCCTCTCCTTAATAGGATTTGCAAAGAGGACTAATTAATTTTAAAGGATGTAATTTAGTAGGATTTGAGGAAGCATTAGCACAGACCAGTTTCAATATTGATGCACACATAAAAATGTGCAGCTTTATGTTGCTCATACTGTGTATTTATCACATTTAGTCCCAGGAAAACCTTTAGGTTCCTATAGTAACCTTAGCACTCCTAAAGATAATGAGCTACCTTGCCAGGAGCAAACCTCACACCATTTTTTCTGTCATTAAAGAGTGTGGCACACCTTCAGCACAGGGTGTACATACATTTATTTACAGAATCACAGGATGGCTGAGGTTGGAAGTGACCTCTGGAGGTCACCTTGTCCCACCCCTGCTCAAGTAGGGCCACCTACAACCAGTTGCCCACAACCACATCAAATGGCCTCTGAATATCCTCAAGGAGAAAGACTCCACACCCTTTCTAGACAATCAGGGTCAGTGTCTGTCTGCCCTCACAGGAAAATATGACTATTTTTTTATCTTATGTCTAAACAGAACTCCCTGCATTTCCTTTTGTGTTCATTGCTTCTCAACCTGTCACCAGTCACTGCTGAGTATTGTCAGAAAAAAAAACCAAAACACATTCACAGGAGATGACAGTGCTAGTCAAAAAAAAAAAAGGTATATATGGAGTTTTCATTCTCCTGCAACTCAGTGATTCCTATTTGCTTTGCCTCTGCTTCTCCAAGCTACAGCTCTGAAAGCTCAGCCTGACCTGTGTCCTTCCTTGAGCTCCCCCCTCCAAGCCCAATGCAGGGAGTCCAAGCAAAGCTCTGGAGGTGTGGAGCACACAGACAGCATCATTCAAAGTAAGCTGTCTCTACTGCCAGTTTCTTTAGTCTTAAAATCGGGGATTTTGGCAAATTAATCAATCTCTGAGCTCCACTAAAGCAGCTGAATAAGAGAGTGTGTCAAAAAAAAAAAAACAAAAACAAACAAACAAAAAAAACCCAACAATAATCTTTAATCCTTTTATTCCTTTCTTTAAAATGGAGACTCCACTCCACCACTCACCCCTACCTGACAAGTGCATAATGAAAAATGATGATGTGCTCAAACTTCAACATAATACAGACCTCAAGAAGACAATGTGGGTTGGACTAATTTACCCAAACTGAAGATGATTTTCACTGCTTCTTCGGAAAAACTGCTCAAAATAAGGCAGAAGTAATAATGGGCTGTAATGCTTTAAGCACACCTCTGCACACAGTAATTGTAATCCACTGCAATGCCCCGGGGGCCAGCACATCTGCCCTTCCCAGGGAGGCACTTGCCAGCAGCATCTGACATATCTGGTATCAGAGATATTTGATACCAAAAAAAGCAGGAAACCTGCCACACAAGGGCATCACAAGGTGATGGAGGAAAAGTGTTATCAACCACGTTTCCATCCCAATTAAACCTCCCTAAATAGGCAGGGGAGTTTCAAAGCAGTGATTTCACCACGGAGCTCACGCTGCCATTCCTGGGATCAGGATGATAAATCCCTTCACACTGCTCTGAAAGTTCCCCAGCATGTTGGAGGCATGTGTCAAAGTCAGGAGAGCTCTCCTAATGAGACCTGCTCCCTTTGATGTTTCCTCTGGATAGCAGATCTGGCACGGAATGAATATTTTAGATGTCTTATGCAAAAGAAGTCAAACAGTTTTCACCTCCGATAACCATACATCTTACTTTAAAGGCCTTAACTTCTAAATATTGGGGATGAAAGGTGATTCCTTTATGTCCTTTCTTTGTCATTGAGGAGTAATGCTTTTTTATTATGAAAAATGAATAAGGTTTCACATTTTGAAAGCTTGGTACACTCAGCCAACCAATGGCATGCAGGTTAGGAATCAACACACCCAGTAAAGCAGTGTTAATGTAGTGGACAGCTCATTTCTCAATTAAAAGTATTTTAAAAACCAACCACATTCATTTTCACGTGGCCATTTGGAAAAGTCTATGGAGAAAACACCTGGAATCTTAAGCACATTAACCAGAGATTCTGCTGAGCCAGATTTCTGGGTGCAAAGTTCAATTGACATGTCTGATTTTAGTGCCCTTAGGTGCAGGGTTTGCATTTCACAGCAAACAGCAAGATAGAAAGAGAGAGAACATTAGGCACTGATTTTCAATAGTGCTAATCAACTTCCTTGGGATGAACTTGCAAAGGAAAATATTCTGCCTCTTTTGTGCAATTATTGATACATCAGAAATTCATAGCAAGGGAAAAGGTCAAATAGACACAAATTTAAAGTCCCCAAAGAGTAGGACAATAATTTCTCCTATTGCTGTTTTTGCCTCATATTGGCAAGCCTTCCCTTAGTTTTAGGAAAGAATGAGAGCTCCTGAGGTTTTGAGATGATCTCTGCTGATATAGGAGGGTCTATATCTTTGCTCATTCTAGAAATTTCAGAACTTGAAGAGCTCATCAGGTCAGAGTGCACTTCAGAAAAGTTCTAAGGAGGTTCAGGGTATGTTTTAATGGAAAGCAAAATCCCAAAATTCGGAAAGCACACAACAGAGCTCATCTGGGGAAGATTTTCAGAGACTTTTTCAAAGTACAGAAAATTATTTAGTACTCTGATCCTCCAGCTCCAAGGGCAAATCTCCCAGCCACAGACCCAGAGCCTCTGGAGACACAGCCATGCTGACACTGAATGGCTCAACAGGAAAAAAGCATCAGGAGCTCCTGACCTGTGCCCAGCTGTGTCCACAGCAGCAAATCACACCCTGATCCTGGTTCTGTTCAAGAAACACAGCCACTGTTCTGCAGAAGATTCCATCAGATGGTGCATGCAGGATATGAACCTGGTGCTTTATGCTGAGATCTCCTGGACACTGTCCCAAAATCCCTGTGCTGCGACAAAGGAGGGAATGGAAACTCTTCATGATGATTTCTTGGTGCCTTTTGTTCTGCTCCTTTGCAGGGTAGAAGTTTCACAGAAGGTTTTCTTTACTCGCTTTTCTTGTGCAGGTGCAAGGAAACTACAGTGCATCCAGGACAGTTTTTTCCCAGTCTCAGATACATCCCATGAGAAGATTTCCACAGCTACAGCCAGACACCAGAAAAACTGAAAATAAGAGGTGGCCTCGTGATTTGTCATATGGGTCTGCAACTACTGTCATCCCACCAGGTTAGTGCTGTAGACTAAAATTCCTAAAAGCACAGTCCAGGACATGATTCTGCCACTCCTGCCCAGTCATGCCTTTGTTTGAAGCTGCTGGGGCTCATTCGTTCTTGCTGATTTTATTTCATATTTCAGACATACATTCACAGAGTTACACCAAACACAGGAGCTCACTGAGACTTTTCACAGAGTTTGGAAAGTACAGTCAAATGTATAGAAGATTATTATTTTGACTTTCAATTCTGAGGTGAATTCTTGGATGTCTAACTGTCCAGCACTGACAAGATGATTATGAAAAGTAGGTTTTAATGTGTGCTCAAGTCTCTGAGTATGTTTTGGGTCATATGTGACAGACTAGCAAAGGGGAAAATTGTTCTCCTTCATCATTCTGATGGATACTGTAAGATACAGCTTCCAATGTTCTGGGTACCATCTCATTAAGTGCCATTACCTACATAAGCAACCTTCTGTGTTCCATTCCCATCTCTGAGCCCCTGGCTCAGTGTCCCACTGCTCCTGCCTACCTAATGAGGAGGAGAAAATGAACCAGAACACATTAAATGCCCTCCTCTCCTGCAGAACCAAGACAGCTTCCAAAAACACTGCATTTACATTTGATAGGTTTCCAGCAATACACAGCACTGCCAAGGGGAAAAAAAGGAAAAGGGAAAAGGGGAAAAAAGGGAAAAGGAAAAAAAAGGGAGAGAAGAGAAGAAGAGAAGAGAAGAGAAGAGAAGAGAAGAGAAGAGAAGAGAAGAGAAGAGAAGAGAAGAGAAGAGAAGAGAAGAGAAGAGAAGACCTGAGTGCTCAACAGAAACCACAATAGAAGGTTAATATATAAAGCAACTAGGGGTTTACAAAAACACAGGAGTTTCAATTTAAACAGAATTTTCAAAAAAAAAAAAAAATCTGTGTTGTCTGACATCTGGAGCAAGAAACTTCAGCATTGCAGCACCAGTGCAGTGCAATCACAGCACTGAGGCACTGAGCAATAATGGATTTTAGTACACTTGAACAACAGGAAGTAAACATAAGAATGGAAGACATTCCCTGAATAGTGCCACAACTCTTGCCGTGGATTCTAACCCATTTCATGTCAATAGAAATTGAAATTAAATTTTGAAAAACACCTTTCACGCAGCCCCAAGTAGAGCCAAATTTTGGCACAATTCCTTGATGGCACATTTAGAAGAAATTAGCTTTAAATCAGAGTAATTGGGAATTCTTTGCATCACAGTATATTTAGTGGGAAATCCCCTCACCCTGGTTGGCCCTTCAGTACTGGATGAGGAGCCCTGGCCCCCCTCAGCATGCTTTAGGCATAATACACCAAGCTGTAAGACATAAAGCTGAATTCAAGACCTACACAATGAAAAAACTGTGATTTTGAGTATACATAAGAAGAAAAAAAAAAATTACATTATTTTCAGCATACATTTTATCTGCCACTTGTTCCCTCCTTCCAGCCATCCATTGTGATGCACGCTATAAATGCATGATCTGTTATTTTTCCCCCAAAGATTATGATTCATTCAGTACACAAACACCTGCTGAAGAAAAATGCAGTCCTAGCAATTAACGTTTGGCAACAATTTGCTCAACTGACAATGGCATTAAGCTCAAAATAGAGCATTCGGCTGAACCTGAAATCCATTAAAATTATTGTATTGTGATGAGCATCAAAAGACACTAGATTTTCAAAAAACAGCCTGAGACAAAGCTGCACACACAACAGATAATATGCATGAAGCAGAACTGCTTGTCAGAATAGACTCCTACTGTAACCAGCAGCATTCATATAAAAGGATATTATCATGGAAAAAAGGGTGAAAGGTTAAAAAATCAAGGAACTGCAGTAAACAAAAGTTAAACTTTTCTAATCTGCAACATGTAATCATGCCAGCCTGTGGGCATACAGGTGGGTGAAGAACACTGACTTAAATCTGAAATCACTCTCCCCAGGCTTCAATACTTTCTTTTGTCAACCTTTGCCTTGTTTGGTTGATGGGTCCTAAAAGATTTCCTGAATCTGTCATGGCTTAACCCCAGCCAGCAGCCAAGCCCCAGGCAGCTGCTCCTCACTCCCCCTCCAGTGGGGGAGAATGTGAAGGAAAAAAGCTACAAAACTCATGGGCTGAGATAAGGACAGTTTAGTAGGGAAAGCAAAAACCACAGACACAGAAGGAAAGGAAAAAATGGAATTAATTCCCTGCTTCCCAAGGGCAGGCAGGAGTTCAGCCATCTCCAGGACAGCAGGATCCCATCACAGGTCATGGTGCCTTGGCAAGACAAACACCATCACTCCAAACATTCCCATTTTCCTTCTTCTTCCCCCCACTTTCTATGACCTCCCATGGTCTGGAATGTCCCTTTGGTCAGGTGGGGTCACCTGTCCTGGCTGTGTCCCCTGCCACCCTCCCAGGCAGCCCCAGCTCCCTCACCAGCACGGCTTTACAAAAAGCAGAGAAGGCCTTGGCTCTGTGCAAGCCCTGCTGAGCAACAACAAAAACATCTCTGTGTTATCAACCCTGTGTTCAGCACAAATCCAAACACAGCCCTGCACCAGCCACTGCAAAGAAAATTAACTCTACCCCAGCTGAAACCAGCACAGCATCCCCTCCATTGCAGGAGTGCACCAGTAAATGATGCACAGAAATATTCCATAAAAGAAGCCCCAGCTCCTGTGCCATGCCATCAGCCTGCCTCAGGATCCTATTTATTAAAGACTGCTAATTTCCTTCACTGCTTCTGTTACTTATGGAGCAGAAAGCAATGCTCAATAAGTAACAGAAGCTCTTGGATCCCCTTTTTAATCTCATTTTTACATCCATTCTTGCACGTCCTCTTGAGATTTGAGATTATTCAGACAATAATCTGACTTTCTGCACTCCTAAAACAATGGTTCAACGTGGGTTTAAAACCCTGAACTGCTTTTTTAGTCATAGCAGGATCTTCTTTCAAAGAAAGAAAAACATCTGAAATCTAGTGAGCTAAGAGAAAAATATTATTTTATTTCTGTGAAGCCAGTCATTAGTGGGGTCCTCCATGGGATCAGTTCTGGGGATGATGCTTCTTAACATCTTCATTAATGGCCCAGTCAGTACATTTTGGAAGGTATTTTGGATGGAGACAAAGTGGTTTTTTTGCTATCCACTTTGAAAAAGAAAAAGATCATCAAAAAAAAAAGAAAAGAGGGGAAGGGGGAAAAAAAAGGAAAAAAAGAGACTAAATGAGCAATGAGAATTTCAGAAGAAGGAAGCTCTGACCTAAGAAAAGCTCTAGTTATTCAAGCACAGCTCTGTATCACAAAATTTCCAACACCTCTAAGATCCAAAATCTCTTATCATTATTACACCATTTGGATCATTTTTTTGTAAAAAGTTGAAAACATGACACATATCTGAATTTTCAGTTCTAGCTGGCCACATTTTATCAAAAATCAACTTCAAAAACTTTGCTTTTAGTTTTGTCTAGAAATTATTTTAGCTGTTAGTGAGTGCACTTAACTCGTGATAAACCACATTTAAACCAAACTAAGAGTTTCCCACTGGTTTAACTAAACTAATTTAAAATTCTACTATTCATGAAAGTGGATAAATTCTGAATGTCTGTGACAATCTGGGTGCCTAAATCTCATAAAATCTAATGAAAGGCAAGTCCTAAGTGACTTTGAACCTTTGGCAAGTTCCTCTCAGAGTCCAGCTCCACTTCCAAAATGTGCACTCAAGACTGGGAAAATGGACAAGGACTTGCATGGGCACACCTTTGTAGCCTGCTGAAAAACTGTTAAATGCAGGATTTAATCAGAGTTGTACTTTGGAAACTCTGCCTGTAGGTAACAGCTTTCAGAAAACTGCCCAAAGCAGTATTTATTAAATCCCTTGCTAAAAGAAGCTGCTCTCTCAGTTTACCTCGCTGCAGATAAGGGCAAGGTCACACACTTGACTCCTCAAATGCTTTTTTCAGCCTGTTTGCTTTGACACAGCAGTTGTCAGGTTAGTCCTGGATTACAGCCTAGTTATCCTCTCCTGCACCAGAGCATCAGGCTCTTCTTCCTTCTCACTCCATCCTCCCAAATCCTTCCAGCAAATCCTTCCCACAGCAGACACTAAGTGCCTGCCACAGAGCATAGGCAGCTCCAGCAAACACAAAAGGATTCCTCTAATCAGCCAAACAAAAGAATTTTGTCTTTGTACCTTGTTCCTTAATGCAGCCAGTTCTCAGTATCTTCACACAAGGTCATCTATGTCACTTTAAATAGAGAATATAAGTTATAAATTTATATAAATATCGGTGTGTGATTAAGATTTACCTGAAGGGGATATTTGAGCACAAGGAATGAGCAGCTGCTCGTGCCTCTCAGTTTCTGCCAGTGATTTTAGTCACAGCTACAGCCCCTTTGAAAGTCTCAAGGTCACATAACCATCTACTTACTCTGGGTCCCATCCCAATATTTGTTTTCCCTCTGCCTTCACTCAGAGTCGGGATTGAAGCACGAGAGATGGATTTTCAGACTCAGTTGTTTATTAATTCTTATCTGTAGTACAGTGAGTTTTACAGCACCTCTAGCTAACAAGCTAAAAGCCACAAAATGGAGCTGGATCTTGCTCGTTACAAGGTCTTTTAAAGGCACACAGTCCAATTTAAAGCTAACATCTATATTATTTATACTTTTGACCCAATGACCAATCACCTGTGACCCACACTAGGGGATTTTCTGTCCAACCAAAAACTACTACCTGAAACCAAGAAGAAGAAGGAACAAGAAGGAAGAAGAGGCAATGCCCCAGAACCTCCATCTTGTCCCATACCTATTCCTATATTCTAAAACCCCAAATTCCAAACCCTTCACCATGTGACGTTACACATTTCTATTTAACTACACACCAGTGATCCCAACTCCATCACTCAAATTTGGAAACTTTCTCCGAGGCCTCACTGGGATCAGTGCCAGAAAGCACAGAAATTCAAAACTCCCAGGCTCCAGGGTTCCAACAGCTACAGCCCCTTTGAGAGCCCTCAAGGTCACATAACCATCTTCTTCCTCTGGGTCCCATCCCAATATTTTGGGTTAGCGCACACCAGGTGAAGGCAGACACCCCAAGCAGCACTCCTGTGCATCCAGAATAACCCAGCCTAAATATTCCACTCTGCTACTGCAGCTGAGCATCACCTGCACCTCTGCAGCAGCCAGTAGGGCTGATGGTGTTGGGGTTATGCATAAGCACAAAGGAGCACTTACTCACTGCTGCTCACACAGATGTCAGACCCCTCACAAGCACCTCGAGGTAGCACAAAAGTGGCAATTAGCTGATGCTTCAATAGCAAGGCTGCTGTCTTGGCCGTGGAAAGTGTGAGTTTGCACAGAGTGCCACAATTTTCCATTCTAAATCTGATTTTTAAAAGTGCTTTACAGCTCCTGCAGAGGTTGATCATTAAGCTGCAATGCCTTTAACAGATTGTGTAATGATCAAAGCTTAAAAAAAAAACCAAACTTCTTTGCCCTTTCGAGAAACCTCTCAAAAATACATAAACTTTCTTATTATCACTCAGATGAAGCTGAGAAATACTAAAATTATCCTTCACACAAAAAAAAAGCAGAAACAAAGCCAAATCCCAAAGAGGAAAATATGTATTATTCCTTTACAAGCAGAAGGATATTTCCATGTGAGTGGCTTGGTCCATGTCCTTACCATGGCATTTTCCTACATCACGTGCCTTAGGTGTCAGGTTGCCTGGCTTACAGCAGGCAATCTGAAAAGCCTTCTTTTTCTCTTCTACCCACAAAATCTGGTACAAATGCACCTTGTTTGATAACTTCTTTTCCCCCCATAAGTGGAACATTCCCAAGAAAATGTCTGGATTCAATAATTCAATTTCTGTAAAAAATAAAATTCATAGAAAATAATAACTCCTGAGCAGCTCTGATAATGTGTGATACAAAACAGAAATAAGTAGACTGAGAACTTTCTTACAAAGTCTTCCAGGGGAAAATGGTTTCCCTATTACAATGCACAAGGGTCACAACTATGAAACAGGGAACTTAGAGAGAATTTCTGCCATAGCATATTGGGGTTTACAGGCACTCAGTAGCTAAAGATACATTTAAAGCATATGGAAAAGGACCAAAAAAGAAAAAAATCTGATGCCTTAAAAAGGTTCTATTTCAACTTGTTTCTAAAAATCGACAAAACCATGCAGAAGCATGAGGGTTTTTAGGTCATGATGGAGGTAAATCATTTGATTCAGATTAATCTGTGATGTGAAGAGTGCATCAAGCTGGTTCACGATTTGAATTTCAGTAAAAGTAATGTTGATGTAAAACCATAGCTTTCGTCACCTCATCATTTTAATAATTCCTTTAGTCCTTTTTAGACTCCAAGATTTTCTCCAGGACCTGGCTGTGTGAGAGAGTTACCTGAGCAGCCCTGATCACAGGAAGATGCTTCTTCCAGAAAAACACTTGGCAATGTAAAGTCCCCACAACAGCCCCAGTTGCTCTTTGGTTACATCTGTACCAACAAATTAAAAATACTCTGAGCGGTTCTCTGTCCCTGGGGCCAAATCCTGTGGAATTGTCCACACAGAAATCTGTAAATCTCCAGCACTGTGCTGGCCTCATCTGCCTCTGAGGCATGCTCCCAGTAGCTCCCAAAATATCCCCAGGAATTCTCCAGGAGGACAGGTTGGGGATCAAGAGAACATTTAACAGCACCTTTCAACAACTATGTTTGTGGGCCTGCAAACTGCCACTGTTTAATTTACTGAATTAAAGACATACAGGCAGCTTTTGCATATTTTTTTGAATTATTTGAAGTGCCACATGAATGAGTCAGTGTCACAGCTCACTGGGTCACACACATACAGGACTGATGCATTTTACAGCTTGATAGATTTCTGTGGTTCAGTCTTACTGCTAGGTAAAACTTAAATTAATGCATTTTTTCAAAACCACAGATTTACATAAACACGACAAAGCTGCAATAATACCAACATAGATTAAAACGACTTCTTAAATCAGAGATTGACTCAGCTTCTCAAATGGCTCCTAGGGTAGGACAAATATCTTCCACAACATACCCCTGACTATTCTGGGAGTTAAATGCTGCTTGGTCCTGTCTGACAGAGCCCCTGGTGTCATCTTCAACATCCTCCTGCCATTATCTCACACAGTCAATCTACAGTTCATAAGTGTTCTCAAAATTCCCCCCAAAAAGCATTTCCTTTGCAATAAAAACACAAATGAGAGAGAACAGGAAGAAACTCTTGTTCTCATCCAATATAGTTGACCATGCTGGCAATGCAGAACTGGAAACTTCCCCTTTCTGCTGTTGTTGATGTATTGGTTACACTGACAAGAGAGGAGTTGCTCTGATATAACTTCCCCTGAAACTTCTTTCCGTGCTTTTCCATTCCTTGCCTTGAATTATTTTTAAATGTGCTCTGAGCTACAAGAAACATAAATTCCTTTTTCCCAGGAGAACACTGAGAGCTTGCAGAGCTGTCACTTATTCCACAGGATTCGTTAATTGTTTGTTTAGTCTAGGGGAAAAGAAGATTTTTATAAAACTTTGGTTTAGAGACGGGTTCCAGGAGCATGATTCCTTATTTCAGCAGTGGCTGTATTACAGCCTACTGTACTTCTTATCACCTCCTTTGATAAAAGAAAACAGCTTATTCTAGAATAAACTGTCAGTGGCATTGAATAGAACCAGAATCGCTGCTTCAGGGTTTGCAGAGTCTCTGGAGAGCAGCAGGAATATTTTTCATTGTCACAAGCTGGGATTAATGCAGCGTTTTATTTGAGAATTTCAATGCCCAAAAGACACTTGTCAGCTCCCTGAGGAGGGGAAGGTTACAGGCTGGTGTCTGCTCTGCATTTAGCACTTCACACTTCACATGGGACTGCTCAAACAGCAGCCAGCAAACCAAGCACCTCCAAACCTTGAAGCTGCACTTCATGGTGTGAGAGGAACAAACTTTGCTCAACGCTGGATTCACACCAGCTCAGAATATCAGCTGAGATTTGGGGCCGTCCTTCCCTTACAAACCCACCCTGAAGGATGGAAGAGCCTCGTTGGTGTCTCCTTGTGGATGGAGATTTGTTCTCACACGAAGGTTTACTGAGCCCACGTACAAAACCAAGCCCTGGTGGCAGGCAAAAATGAAGAAAAAGTTCTCTGCAGGGGAGAAATTTAACAGCTGTGAGGATTGCTGCACTCCTGCTGCTTTAATCACTGCCAGAGCTGCCTTCCCTGCTCTGCCCAGCCTATAAAAGAGGAATCCTCATTACCTATTACAGTCATTTTCCTATACAAACACATTTCTTGGGATGCATATTGATGGTTTTATTTGCCCCTGGTGGAGAAGACAGAATGTTTAAATGTCCAGAAAAGGTATTCCACCCACTTGCCTTCTTGCAATAGTTAACAAAATAGAAATTGGAATAATTACCAGTGCAGGCATCTCCACTCTTCCTTACCAACTGGATTTTCAGACCTGGGAAAAGTTTTATGACCTGTAAGGCAAGAGATGGATGAATTTAACTACTGACTGAATTTAAAAGATAATCACTTGCAAAATCCTCACAGACAAAAAAAAAATTCTTATGCCTTTTTTTTTTAATTGGTAATACATTTATTTATTCATGCATCATTAACACACTGCTTCATCACCTGAACATTCAAATGCACAAGAAGCAGCAGTGCCTCATAACCATTGCAAACAAAAGCTAGTGTTACTCTGAAAAAGGAATGGGCTTTGACTTTTATTGAATTATAAAATCACTTTCTTCTTTTTTTTTTCTTTTGAAATCATACCAGAAACACATTTATCTAACTTTGGAAGCAAACAGACTTACCTTGCAAGAGGGAAAAATCCGTGTAAGGTTAATCTGTTATTCTTCCTCAGAAGAAAATGGAAATAAATAATATGGTTTCAGACCAATTTACTGTTGATGGGAATATTGGAATTCCTTGTATCCCCTGCCATGAGTTACACAGCCTTGGAGCAAATTACATCGTGTTCAGCACAGTCTCAGATTGGGAATTACAAACAATACAACAAAAGCCTCCAGCTAGCAGGCATATAATGGTAAATATAATTTGCAGTAGATTACATGTTTCTAAAATTATATTATTGTTACCTGAAGAGTGACGCATGGAAAATATTTTTTTTCATTTTCCTTACTTTTATAGAGCCTGACAAAAGACAAATAAATGTTTCACTGAGGAAAACACGTATCTATAAAATGGTGAAAAGTAATTATCTTCACCAGTGTCTTAGAGAAATAATACATTTGCTATTTTTGTCATTTCCAGCTATAAACAAAATGTCTCAATATTTAAGCATGATATGTCAGCTGCATTCACTGACCACGTATTTTCTGGGCAGGTCCCTGAAAGAATAATTTTTCTTTTCTATGGGCTGCCAGGTTGCAATAGCATTCACCTGTCTTGATAGACACTTTGCAAAATAAAATCAATGTTTGCAGGAAGTAGGTAGAGCCCAGCTTGCAAGTGACTGAGAAGTCTTGTTCTATATTTGGTCTTCAACTTAGGTTCCAAAAACATAAGGAACAACTCTTTTTCCAAGACAGTTTAAGCACTAATGATTGAGAACCTATTAATATATTTACTTCCACGATCAGGAATAAATTAACAAAAAAAAAAAATTTAAAAGGGATGTTTTTGCCAGTAAAGAGTGCAATAGTGATAGAATTTTTGGTATCCAGAGGAAGTTACTATTTTCAGCCAGCAAATATTTCCCACCAGGTTCAGTGCATCTGTTGTAAGCAATGAGGACCTAGAAAACAAGGCAGGGATTGCAATCCAGAACTAGCACACTGCTTGCACCTTCTATCATACTGGGAAGGGACAGAAAACATCTTCAATATCTTTTTTTCTTTAGAGGTGATTGACAAGTTTAATTTATTTGATGTACTTCTTAGTTATGGGAACAACAACAATGCAACAGAAGGATGGTGCAGAGTTGCCGTGGCAACAAAGCACTCAAAGTCCAGGCATGAAACATGAAGGGACTGGGTACAGAGACAGAATTCTCCCTTGGCATGGGAGAAGGAGAAGTTTTACAACAAAAGGCAAATTGTAGCAGTATAACACAACACTCGCCCTAACACTGGTAATATTCAGAATAAATGAGTCTGAGCATCTTCCTTTACAGCTCCCAATTTGTGAGCACTGACAGCAGTCAGCAAATCGTGGCAAACACAGGAGTTAACAGCCTAAATCTATATATATGATAAACCAGGACATCAGCATCCACTCCCAGGTCTTGCTGCTTGAAACAGTGAAACCCAGAGGAAAAGAGATTTCCCCTTTTTCCTGTTGTCCCTCTTGCCACCACATGCCTTACAGGTGAAGGTGTGAGTCCACCCTGTATTCTTGCCCAGGTTGTGGCACACAGCTCTCAATGCTCTTATTTCCAAAGCAAGTAATATTCAGGACAGCTGGATGCAACAGCTTCCATTTTCATTAGCTTCATCATCACTGGAAAGTGCCAGGAAAACATACTGTATTTTGAGCAAGAAAATTTTCATGGGCAATATTTTTAGGCCCCACTGGAAGCATTTCCTTGTAGCAGGCGCTTCCTCTGCTTCCTTCACTGGGAAATCAAATGCTAACCAGAAATGCTAAGCTGTGCATACTAATGGCTGAGAAATAATTGAAATACAGTGCAGTTACAACAGTATAAACTGCAAGGACTCAGCCATCTGGAAATATTGAAATCCCTCCACGTTTCATTAGTTTGAGTATTTCTGTGCTGCACAGAAGGGAGCCAAACCTCCCCAGAGTGCACATCCCACCTGGGCTTCCAGAGGCAGCACTGTGCAGGGGAAAAACGTTCCAGGGAAAGAGAAGGATTGACCTTTTCCAGCCACCAGAGCTGCTCCAGTGAGACCAACCACTGGGAAAGGATGAGAAAAAATGTCACATCAGGTGGCAGCCAGCTGATGTGGCCCTTTGTCGGCCAGATGGGAAGGGAAAAAGTTTTAATTCAATACTTCTTCGTGAGTTCCATTGCGTCTCGTTGCACCTGCAACTTGCAACTGAAAGCAGTTCTTTTTTTTACTGTTTATGTCTTCTTTGGAACTTTGGAATCATTTACACACGGCATAAAGGAAACAATCACAACTGTGACTTACAATGTAATTATTTGTGCTGTAGAATTTGCTTCCATTATAAAACATCTGCCCTACTTTTAAGCATGAATGTACCTTTTGCTTCTGGAGTGCTTTATATAGTTTATGCAGCACTAAAGTTTAAGAGATCTTCTGTTCACTTTGCACATGGCTTTATGATGAGCAGTAATAATACCATTATATTTCCTCCATATATCTTTTTACCAGGACTGAAATTGGATCAATACTGTGAACTTCAGCCTGCTGCATCTCTCCATTTAATGACTTCAACAAGCTGCATTAATCACTTCATGGTCAGATGGATAGCATCAGGCATCCTTGAAATGTCTCTTGATATTTAGGCACTCCTGTTTTGGAGGACTGTGGAGCTCATTCTACAGCAACCATGGCAAAAAAACCATTTCTCTGCCAGGAGCCCCCTGAGCACAACTCACTAAAATCCAATAACTCTATAGGCTGCACACACTATTAATTTCTCATACTCATGTCCATTCCAGGGCTCTGTAGCAGCTTTACACCATGGAGTTGACTCTATTTGTTCCTCTGTCTTTTTGTTTTCATTAAAAGCACAGAGAAAAAAAAAAGCATAAATATTTGCAGTCAAACTTTATTAAAAAGAGAAGTTGTTAAAAAATTAAACCTGACTTTATGGCAACTGATGGAAAGGCCTTATTGTATTAAGTAAGACTAAAACACTTGTTAACAAAACAATTTATAAAGTAATAAAGATGCTTTCTAATTACAGGTAAAATACAAGGCAAATATCTGGTTTAATGTCAACACAACCACTCCACACTTTTCAGTGCTCCATAATATATTAGTACCTTTATGTACTTGATTTATTCTCTACAACTAAACCAATGTCAAGATACCTCCTTAGTTTCAACTGGTGGTAATTAATGGCTTTTCTTGGCAAATCTTTCCTCTGGAGTTTCAGTCAGATTTTAAGATAATTACACACGTCAAATAAAAACTATCTGTCAAATAAAAGCTATCTGTCAAAGCACCTGTTATTTTTTTCAGAATATGAGAACTTACCTCCAAAAACAGCTTTAAAGAAACATTTCATCCACTAGCTTTAGTCAACTTTGATCCCTAAGTTTAAATGAAAAATAAATGTCATTTAAAATAAAAGCTTCTATTTAATTAATTCAAGTTTACTATCGAACTACATTTAAGTTAAATTTCCATTTGCATGCATACAGTCGGACAAATTCCAAGTCAATAAAATTAAGGGGAAAAAAGTTACCTGATGAAAATACAAAAATGAAGGCTCTGAATAAATGCCCATACAGCTACAGAAATCAGCATTCTCCTAAAGAACAGCACAACTCTGAGCTGGAAACAGACTCTCAAAAATCCTGTGCATTGGGAAACAACCTTTACTTAGGGGGGAAAAAAAAGGATGAAGCATGAAGTTTAACCAAGAGTTCCAACAAACTTTTTAGAGGGAGCAGCACCTACACCCTGTTTTTGGGCTTGCAGAGCAAGACCTGAAGCCAGTGGCCCAGAGTGCAGACATTCAAATAAAGTGCAGAAAGCACCTTTTTATTCTTGCAGGGCAGGAAGCCTGGGAAGGAATTCTTTTCTCCCTTCATTTGGCTGTGACTGAAATGCTTTCTGGAGCCCACGACACTCCTGGCTGTGCTACATTCCCTCCTTACTACAAAGCCTTGGCTGCAGACACACAGGCAGGAGGTGGCTCCTTTGAAAAGATGGGTATTTTCCTGAAAATGAAATAAAAGAGGGGTGGAGGGGAGACACATCCTGCGAGGCTGTGGAAAACCTGCCTTTACAGAATGTTTAAAATGCAGCCAAGCTGGGACTGAAAACATTGCTTTTCCACTCCTGCTCCCGGGGAAGCACCACAGCTCCTGGGAAAGCGAGCTGAAGTTGAAAGATGAACAAAACTCCATCCTGCCAAGAGAAAGCTGCAGCACCGTGTCCCTGCCTGCTGCAGCCAGCCCTGCCAGTGCAGCTCCTGCAGCTGCCAAAACAAGAGGTGAGCACAGAGTCCAGGGCTGGGTCAGGGAGGGATCCAGACACAATTCCAACACTGCAGCTCCACACTCCTCAAGATGAAGCATCCCCAAGATCCTTTCCTCCCTACCACTTGCTTAGCTTGGAAATTAAAAAGAAGCCATTGATGGCAATTTATATGCACCAGGCTGACTGTGAGAGGAACCTGAGCATGCTAAATTGCAAGCAATAATTCTGTGACAGCTTGACAGAATGTCATCACAAAATTTGAAGAGTAAGATTGGGTAAAAGGACAAGAGGACAAAGTCCTTCCCCCCACTCTTCTCACAAAGTTTTTCTTTATAAGCTACCAATAAAATCCCTGACTGGGGATGGGAATTTGCAAGTGCCTAAGACACTGCAGAGATTTCTGCACGAAGGCACGTGCATTAAAAACAAATCTCTGTGCCTGAGTTTAATTCAAAATCTGCACAAAAGCCTAACGTGCTTCTCATTTCCATACCAGATTGAATGCCACTTTGATGGGAATTACATGCACTCAAATGGACAAAAGACTAAATTTTATAGACTGTACTTCTCTATGTTAAAAGATTTATTTGTACCGGCAAACACAAAATCCGCTTTTCATACAGGTCCTTTCTCCGGAATGTCCATATTAAGAGCTAAGTACATATTTCCAATTTGCTAGTGCTCCAAAATTCCCATTATCTTAGGAAAGGGGAGTTTCCCTTCTTATCTTCAATTGCAATTTGAAAATATTTCTTGTCTGTTTTCTTATCTTTTCAGCTTTAAATCAATTTTAGCAGCTTGAGAGAAATGTGGATACTTGGTACAAAGATGAAGGCATTGGCAAAAGGCTGAAAAAACATGCTGGAGCCAGCCAAATACCTGAAGAGAGGGAGGAGAAGGAAGGAGGCCAAAAGCAGAAAGGAAAAGGGACAGATGTGCACATACACTGCACATGCAGCTCAGGTAAAGATAAAAAACATGCTATATGTAATAAGTACTGCGCTATTTTGTGCTAAACAGAAATATGGTAAGTGGCTTTCAATAGCACAAATCCCTTTTCCAGGAGCAGTGCTAATCCCTAAAATCTCAGGCATCTGAGAGACTCCCCACATCCCTATTAAGCTTACAACAGCAGATCAAACTGAGTCTTTTTAATTTTGTGTGAATAAACTAATTTATATTGCTGATTCTCTCCTTCACTGACTCATATTCCTGCACATTACTTGTTGTGCTTAAACCTTATGATTCTCAGATGGGAAATTAAGGGTGAGAAGATTCCTCACATTTGCCTACAATTCATAAAAGCGAGAGGGAAAGAGACATTTCACCTACCACCTCTTATTTCTTCTAAAATGACAAATGAAACAGACTTGAATGTATTTTGGAATACCATACAGAAGTGCTTGCTTTTGCCACCAGCACCTGAATGACATAGAAAGTATCAACAGCAAACCCATTCTGTCTGAATTTTGGTATTACCCACCTGGCACCACTAGTCAGGAGTCGATTTGAGTGAAATAAACCTCATTTTTCCACAATCTTTAGATAGAAGAAATATCTGAAGGTAAAAATCTTCTCTGTGGGGGTTCTTTCTATTCTTACAGCAAGCAGCAGGTATGCATTTTACTTGGGATAAAAGAGGCTTCACCCACCTGCTCCCCTCTGCCTTTATTTCCAACTTTCCTCACGTAGCTGCTCCCTTACCTGCCGTGATTGCAATTGGTGCCATAAACCAGCTCAGCAAAGAACTCATACAGGGGAATTTAGCAGCAGCAGCAACAACAACAGACACTTCCCAGTGCCACAAGCGAAACTAATGACATTAACCCCAATAATTACAGCTGACAATGAGAGCAGCTGTGAGCCAAATTGATCTCACAGGGGTGCCCACGATGGTGCTGTCCCTGCAGAGCTTGGGAAGCAAGGGGGACAATAACTGGGAAGTCACTTTGTATCCGAGTTGGCGTGACCAGGATAAAATACTGTCTCCTGAGGAACGTTTGCATAAATGGAAAGGGAAGCAAATCCTCAGCAAAAGCCCTGGGAGATGTCCAGATCCAGTCTGTGAAGGAAGGGCCTGCCCAGCCCGGCTGCACGGGGTCAATAAACAGCATTGAGCTCTTTTTCCATATCTCTGGTGAGAATCTTGCTCAAATGCTGTGTCTGACACAGAGGCCTCCATTTCATCACTTTCCACAGAAGTTAAAGATACGCTGTCTGAAGATGTGCTATCTGCAGCCTGGGCAGAACTGAGCAGAGCACATTTCCACAGCACTCACTCCGCTCTGCAGTTGAGATATTGATTTGTGAAACACCTTCCTGTCCTGCAGAACTGATTTCCCTCAGAAGGATTAGCATGGCACAACGTGGATTGAGAGGGTGGATCTGCACAAGCATTTCATTTGGGTGAGGAATAGGCACTTGAAACAAACCCCCTAATGGCCTCTGCTCCCCGTGCTCCCATTTGCTCCATTAGCGCAAGGTCTGAGCCCCTGGATAATAAAAAAAAAATAAAATAATATTTTTATATAATAAATATAATATGTAATAAATAAAACAGAGTAATAACACATTTTCCAAGCCTCCCATACTAAGGGTTGTGGTTTGTTGTTTGTTTCTATTGCTCTTTGCAACTTTTCACTGAAGTAAACTCAGAAACACTAAAAATCACCTGTGAAGGAACTGTGAAACATATTCAATTGAACAAAAGGTCCTGTTCAGGTCAGTATTGCATTTTATTTTATTTTATTTTATTTTATTTTATTTTATTTTATTTTAGATCTTTACAAGGCACCAAAAGTGCACTGGTGGGTAGAAAACCAAACAAAGAAGGAACAGATTCTGCAGAAGTAATTTATTTATAATCTTGGAACAGCAGGTCATAATAACATTTCTAGCAGATTACAATGTATAGCCCTGTTATACATTTAAAATGCTCCTTTATCAAGGCAAGCAGCCATTTCAGCTGAAATTTTGCAGCACACTTATCAATAAATCATAATACAGGGTTCCTAAAAAGACCATTCCAAGGATGACCATTTTCAGTGTTTAAACAATCCCTACAGGAGATGGCTGGGTTTAAAGGACACAGATTTTTTTGTCTTCAGGAAGAAAAGAGTGGTAAGAAGGGAGACCAAAAAATGCAGTCAGGACAGAGACAGATTATCAGTAGGAAGTTCTGGAGGCAGAGGGGACAACTCAGGAACTGACAGAGAGATGAGATAAAGCATTAGACATTTTGAACAAGGACAGCAAGATGCAAACATGCTTTTGCAGGGCAAGGAAAGGTCTATTTTTACCCTGCTTTTTCCAGGCTGGAAGATTCCATGATGGAAAAGAAAATAACGCTCTAAGAGAAAACGATCGTGACCTCCACAACGAACCTGACCTCTGCTAGAGAATGTGCCAGTGTGATGAGGGAAATGAAGAATCTTAATGAGCTAAGGGGAAAGCCAGTCATCCTGATGCACTGGGCTCCCCCCAGGAGATCAGCTAGACAGCAGCATTCACTGCATTTTGCAACTTCATTTGGATTCATCCTGGTTTATCTTTGAAACAAAAAGCAGGACTGTTCAGACGGAGACACAATCTGGTCGTGAAATTCTTTTTTTCCCCTCACATTTTCCCCTGGAGAAATAAAAATGTACATGCAAATCACATGCATGTGTAATGTACATGCAATGTATATTAAAAAAAAAGTGTACATGTATTGTACATGTAAAAAAAAATGTACATGGCAGCTGTAGGACAGTTTTGGGGCAGAGGGGTCTGAGGATCCTCGGCAGAAAGCTGGGGACAGAGCAATGGCCACCAGCTGTGGCTTGCAGGAGGAAGACAGGGTGACAGGCAGCTCAGAGCAGCACCTCGTCAGTCCAAGACACAGCTGTGTGTGTCTTGGCTTGCAAAGCAGGATGTGGCTGGGGTATGTATTCTATCACCAGCTGTTAAATCCAGCTGCGGCAGTGTTCTTTATCTTTCCCACAGCCCATCCTCCCTCCAGGAGATATCTCCTGTTCATGGGCCATGGAGTCCCAGTGCATGACTGATCAAATTCCATCATCCCATTGGGAGAGGCTCCACCCAGGGGGAGGAGCCAAGCATTTCCTACCCAGATAAAAACTGAGATTTGGAACATCAGAGCAGCCTTTTCCCACTGGATCCCAGAGGAAAACCAGACCCTTCCACATCATCCCTGGAGCTTTGGAGGAAAACTGCACCTTCTCCAGGAGCACTGCTCCAACAGAAGCACATCTGTCACTGCAGGAGGATGCAGCCACCATGGAATGGGACTGCACCAACACCCTGACTGACTGACGGGGGGCAGCTTGGATTCTGACTCTGGCAGTGTTTTGGGTTTGTTCTCTGTAATACTGTATTTCTATTTTAATTTTCCAGTAAAGAACTGTTATTCCTATTCCCATATATTTGCCTGAGAGCTCCTTAATTTCAAAATTATAATAAGTTAGAGGGAGGGGAGTTTATATTTTCCATTTCAAGAGAGGTTCCTGCTGTTCTTAGCAGACACCTGCCTTTCAAACCAGGACATTGTGTCCGTCAGATCCATTTCTGTGCTGCAGAAAGCTCCTGGAAATCTGGTAGCTCAGTTTCCTAATAACCTGGGGAATTAGGTCAGGCTGTGCTGGAACAGGATCTTCCTTTCTCACTCAAATCATGCCATGCAGTGCCAAATGTAAAAATTATATGTATGGCAGTAAATTAAACAAGGCTTTTCCCTTTCCCTGGCTTAGCCTGGTTGTTATCCCTCCTGCTATGGGGAGCTGTCCCCATGGTTTTGGTTTACTAATTTGAAATTTTTCTGCTGTGAGATAGGATTAGGAGGAAGGCAAAATAGGTGTAACTTTAAACAGTACAAAGAGAAACTTCATTACTAGAAACTATAAGAAAGAAAAAAAGAAACTCAGAATAAAACTTCAGACCACTTTTCCTCCTTCCATGCACTTCTTTTCTTTCACATTGAAAACGTTCAGAAAACAACTCAGTTTATTCTCTTTAAAATAGTCTTTCACCAATTTACTTGGGAGAGGAGACTTCTCTCTTTAATCTATGGAGATTTTCCCACAAGAAAGTTTTATCGTGGCCTTGATGTCACAGTGATCAGCCACGCGGGAGAATGGAATTCTGATCACTGCGTAAAAATTCCTTTTTTAATTAACACTTTTTCCAGAATTCCACAAAATTCCAGAATTTTCCATTATTGAGGACATCGACTGCGAGGGATGGGCAAGGTCCCAACCCTGCCATGCAGCACACAAGCATTGAAATGTTGGAGCTGATCATGTGCCACTTCTCAAACCTGTCCTCTTCACTTTATTATTATAAACATGGCACTGGAAGCCACATGGCACAGACAGAAACCCCTCATCCTCAGAAAAAAAAAAACCAAAAATATTCTCACATAGGCAGATTATCCCACACATGGCCTGAAGGTGAATGCAGGTGTTATTGTAAACATTACTATTCTTTTCACTTTTATCCATTGTTTCCTTTTTCCACATCTCTTTCACAGGCAGGGAAACAAAATAAAAATAAAGCCCTTTTTTGCTTTAAAAAAGTTCCTCACTGGTAGCCCTTCTCAGTCTTCTCCTTTTGTTCCCAGTCTGCTGCTCTTCTAACACAACCCGGATTTGATAAAAGAAAGCTGAAAATGGAGGATAAATCTTTGTTTTTCTGAAAAAGCATCTTTCATAGAAAAAATACAGAAATTATTAGATTTCAGATGCTCTATCCACTTGAAAGTTGGAGATGGTTGTCCTGAGCAATGGCTGCTTTTTAGGCTCTGGAGCTTGCTGGGGTATGGGTGTTTTGAGAGTTTTTTTTCAATAGAATGGGAATTTTCATGTAATTTCTACTTTGATCAGGTGAAGAATACTAGCCTAACAGTCTGTCTTCCCACACCCCAATTTCTACCTTATGCTTTTCTTTTTTAGGCTTCTGTGTGATCATTTTCACAAATGGATCTTTTTATAGAATCACAGCATAATCTAGGTTGGAAAAAGATTTTTAAGATGATCAAGACCAACCATTTTTGTCTCTCATTCGTCTGTGACAGAAACAGACAATTTAAAAATGCCCAAATTATGTTGTGGTCACTGCTGACAGTGCGGGGGTGACAAACCAGCAGGGGACATCTCTGCTCACAGCATTATTCCACCCCCAGCTCTGTCCCAGCTCTGAGGCTCTGGAAGTCCAGTGAGCTCCATCAGGCTGTGCTGATTCTCCCACACCACAACATTCTGTAGGACAGGAGTGAGAAGCAGAGTTCTGCAGCATTGCCTTCTCATTTTTCCCTCTTTTTTGCACACAGAATCTTCTCTGAATTGCAGAAAATAGCACTTGAACTTTAACTTCCTCTTTGCAATAGTGCAAAGATATATTTGTATAGTACAAGAATGGCACACACAGAAGTGCTGCAGCCAGGCACGAACTGGAGTAGTCTTGATTCCCTTCCAAATTTCACAGAGGTCAAAACAAGTCCAGCACCTCAGCAGGAGAGAAACACTTGATCCTGCTTAGCCACCTCTTCATCAGTGGCACAAGGAACCATTCAACCTTTTCATTTCCCATCTGAACTTCTTTCTGAACCTCCAGCAAATTCAGTGGTATGCTCTGGTGATAGCTATTTTCACTTCAAGACATGGCAGTTGACAGAACCAAATGCCCTTTTACAAATCATGGTGCTAATTTGAAAACTCACAGTGTATTTTGTTACTCAAACAGCACATTCACCTCTTCCAGAGCCTAATGTCCTGACAATCCAGACAGGTGAGTAATTCAGACAAAATAATACAAGGAATGGCTCTAGTGATGGTCAATACTAGCAAGTGACTGTCTGAAAATGCTCTTTTTTGGGCAATTTAGCCTCCACCTGTACTTGGAATCTTGTGGTAGGTGCTGAACACTTCCCTGCTTGCTGGAAGCAGGGTGGACTGAGCAGCAGTAACAGAGACACAGTGAATACAGTGCAGCAGATCCCACCTCTTTTATCAAACAGATAAAATACACACTGGGATCCAATGTGGCCTGAATGCATGAGCCACTTGGAGCATAAACTCCAAACTGAGCTTTTTGTGACTATTGGACACAAAAGGCTTGGTGAGATGACTCTCACCTGCACTACCATGGTGATTTTGGTTTTCAAGGTTTTTACAGCATCCTGTTCTCCCAGCAGTGCCAGTCTTTTCTGCTTCTGAAAACCAAAGATTTTGCCTCATCTTTATGCGCCAAAAACTTCTCATGTTCATGAAGAATACCAAATATTGAAAGCCCAATTGTCATAATGTACCACCAAATCCATTTTGTCTAACTTCAGGTGCCAAAAAGTTTCAGCCAGCTGCCTTTTATCCTTGTTGAAAAGTTAACAGGCATAGACAGTGAGGCTTGTAAGGCTCCAGTGGGATGAACCCAGAGCTTCGAGACATACTTAAGAGGGCCCCAAAAAATGGAAAAATAACTTCTGTACCTCCTGGATTTTAACAGTCTGGTGCCAGCATGATCCCCAGAACAGATAATAGGTAGTTGCCACTCAAAATAACCCAGTCCCATGGTAGAAAGACACAGTGCCCTGCAATAGATTGTCAGAAACAGGCCACAGCCTCCTTGGGAATGAGAGATTCAGAAGGTCTGAACAGATACATAATTTCCTTGGGAGCTCAGGGCCAGGCAGATTTCTCACCAACAGAAGGAAGAAAATTCTCTTCTCTGCAGGCTACTCCTCTCTCACAGTCCTAGCATGGACTGACTGTGCTCTAAGGAAAACCATTTCTCACCAATTTTGCTGTTCTTAGCTCTGTAGAGCCACAAACAGCTCTGGGAAACAGCAGAGGAGCTCTCCACTGAATAAACAGAATGTCAGCCAAGTTCCAATGGCAGAACCAGAACCCCACCCACTTATCTGTACCTGCCATCACATTAAATCTGATGATAACTGAGTTGAACAGATGTGTAAATCAGGGTAGAATCTGACCTGCCATATCTCTATTATTAGGGGTGCTAAAAAACTCCGCTTGGCTTTCAGACTCTGGCTGCAACCTGCATTTCTGTCCATTAAATAAACAAAGTCTTTTCCTTTAAGGCTGTCTAAATTTTGATTTGTAATAAATAGGGGGAAAAATCATAGTCCCTAAATTCTCATTTTATGACACCGAATACAACCACACATACAGCAAATCTGGGAAGAGGGGAGAAATATCAGCTAAGCCTGGGCATACAATGTGAACAAACACTGTTAAGAAGAAGATTTTCAGCAGAAGCCATTATTCAAAGATGTCATAAGCACACAAAAAAGCACGAGTGGGTATCTTGCACATCCTGGGTTTATTCACAATTAATGATATTTCCTTATCTGGGCATAAAATGTTTCAATCACATTTTCACTGCGAGGGGAAAAAAAAAGCATTCCCCTTCTCAGAAACGGCAATTTAA
The DNA here is from genome assembly GCA_013397075.1 of Rhabdornis inornatus. NCBI lineage: Eukaryota > Metazoa > Chordata > Aves > Passeriformes > Rhabdornithidae > Rhabdornis > Rhabdornis inornatus. Next base: position 328,617 of record VWZS01006637.1, read on the forward strand.
ACAATTCCTGGCGTTTCAGAAATGCTGCTTTATCACACGATGGATATGCCTTTCAAATTGCCTGTTTGGCTCGACACTTGTGAATCAATTTGTGCTAACCAGGCAGGGGGAGCTGAGGGCACGCCTGCTCTGGCTGCTCCCGGCTCCAGCAGGATGCTGTGTGTGTGCTCCCCATCCAGCACGGCTGGATTGGTACCTCTGGCAGCCACAGACACCCCACATCTCTTTTTTTTTCCCACTCAGCAGCCAAAACATGCATGGTTCCTGTTTCTAGAGAAGACAAGGCACGCATTTTCAACACAAAATACATTCCCAGGGTAGAAAAGTGGGGTGCATTTTGTCCCCACCCACACTGCCCCTCAGTGTCTCTCATCCATGGCACCTTCCCAGCTGTGCTCCAAAGCCAAGCCAGCAAATCCCATCACTCAGGAATCCCTTGCAGTGCTCCAGCTGCATGGAATAATTCCAATTCCAGCCCACTCGAGTCTGGTGCAATTGCCACTCATGTCAGACACGGCTACATCAGCTCTTTGCTGACAATTGAAGCTACACCAGGGACTGAAGTCCCAAAGGAGGTGTGATCTCTGTCTCCCATCCAGACACTGAAAATTACACCATCCTATTTTGATTCCGTGTATCTACATCCCCCACAGGATTTAGAGCTACCAATTTAAAGGGCAATGAAGGGGTTGGCAAACAACTGCAGACCACAACACTTGAAAAACATCTGAGAAGGGAAAATTTGCAAATGTTAAATCCAGTTCAGTTGTTGAGATTCCCTAAATTCAGTTTTTTTACAATAGACAGGAAAATCAAAACCATTAACTGCAGAGGAAAAGTCTTCAGTACAGAAGTATTTAATCTGCTTGAATGGCTGATTTTTATCTGAGAAACTCCCACATAAAATATTTCTCTATGATTAATCAGTAATTACCATGCATTGTTACCAATAATAATGTCTTATGATGCAGGGCATAGATGTATTGAGCTTACAGACAATGGACTGAATCATGAAGTCCTTTACAATGATTTTAGTGAATTATTGTTCCAAGTTCCCTTTAAAGAAGTTGGCCATTCGTAAAATTTTGTTTCTTTTTCTACCTTTAGATGTCTTAATTGGAGAAAATAGGCAGAACAGAAACTATCCAAAAGACTAAAAATCAAATTCAGATTAATTCATCCACTTGTTGTTTTGTTCTAACGCTCTGTGAAAATACAGTGTCAGGGACATGTGAGTTGGAATAGAGCTAATAAATTACCTACAATGCTGTCCAATTCCTTAATTGTCAAGAAACAGCTCTGCTGAAATATACTTCCCTTACCTGTTGGTTTGGGGGCTTTTAACAATGCTGCTTCTCATACTGCACTTTTTATGAAATAAACATCTTCTTGCAGCTCTTCAAACATGGTTTTTTTAGTGCTGAAGAGGAACCCCAGAGTTGTGGTTGACATTTCACCTTCTGCAGCCCAGAAACTTTATTCTGCTGGAAAAGTGCTTATTCCTATTCTTTCACTTTTAAACACCAACTATTTAAATTATTAATGGCATTTTTCTCTGTCATTTAAATTTAACAATTTTTTATTCTCCAGTGCTCGAATACAACTACTTTTATTCTTGAGACTGTGGAATTCTAAATGCCTGGATTCACTCAGTACAAATCTTGCCTTTTAGTTCCTTAAAGGTTCAATAATTCCAGTGCTGAATAACAAATAATTATTTTAACAGACACCCTGAGTAGTTTATCCCAGACATAGCCATTACTGCTGCCACAGTGACCAGAAAATCAGTGCTTCAGTCATCTGTAAGGGAATTAAAAATGTTTTCCTTGAGCTGTGATATTCGTGAATTTGCTTATCTTCCTGACTTTTAGTGGCTAGAATTTCCCTGTGCTTTGTTTTCTTTCAACAATTTATATATTCCTTAAAATATCAGGGCCTGTGATCAAGTCAAATCATGTCATACTCAATAAAATATGGCTCAGAATTCTCGCCAATTCATGAAATATCTTCAATCTTTAATTTGCAATTTAAGATTAATATCCAAAAGAGAAGCTATTGAAAAGAAGTACTACTAAGAAAATATCAGCCCTCTGAACACAGAGATTTATTAATGTTACATGTAACTTCTAAAGCAAATCTTCAAAACTAGATGTGTAAGTAATACACAGAAATTTTGGTTTCTGAAAAAGAAGAAAATTGAAAAAAGCAAAGCAGAGATAAAGATTTTTTGACATAGTGCAGACATCTGCCTGTGCAACAGCAAGTATATTACCTTTAAATAGCACATAGACACTGTGTAAATGCACTTTAGTTATTAGCATTTTAGAGGAGACTATGGTTGAAATCAGTTCTCATTATGTGTTAGCACAGTATCTTACAGAATTCCTTCCGTGGGTATTTAAATGTGGGCATGCAGTGGGTTTTGTCGTACACAAATACCACAGAAAAAAGCTCTTGTTTTTATTAAGTTGTAAGTGATCAATTTAAATCAAGAATAACAGTGTGATCTTCCTTAACTTCTCTCAAAACCTGCTGTGACCATTTTTATCTCAGTTATATAAATACAATTACCTTCCTCTTTGAAGGCAGACATATGAAAAAAATCTACCAAACTTTAAAATCTAAGAACAAATCATACCACACTTACTCACACCATACAGTGGTTTACTATTTTGTTTCTTTCCCCGGAAGAAATTAACTACTTGGCACCAGGCACCAGAGTTAAGTATTTTGTTTATGTTGAGAAAACTCCCAGACAAAGTCCCAGTCCACTGTAGGTAGTGCCCTGTTGAGTTAGTGCTCCACTAATAATTAGAAATACTTCTACTTAAAACAGAGCAAGGATGGACTAAGTGAAATCATCCTCTCTAAACCTCTCCATCCTGTAATCTGGGATAGAAATCACACCAAATATCGATTCTTCCATGAGAAATTTGCTCCTCTCTGCTCACCAGAGGCACTGCTTTTAGACCTTTTTATCCAGTATTTCAATAGTTCTTTTAAAACATGCATGTAAATGTTGAGCTGAGGGAGTTTTAAAAAAGCAACTCAGGTCATGAAAAAAAGCATAATTTGGTTTATTGCAGATCACATAGGCTGGGCTGTGGCATTTCCATGTTAATTTACACACACCTCTGTGTAAATCACATCACACACCCTTTTTTGGGAGCTCCTAGCTGGGGTCACTGGTGGGTAGATGGTTCAAAAACTAAAGGGGAGGGCAGGGAAAAAAGTGTTGTGTAAACAATTAATGCATCTGTGGCAAAGTCTCAAGTAACTGGGCTGATTTGCCTTCTGCTGCTTAATTGGAATGCTCTGTTCAGTACACACTGTCCCCAGAAAGCAATGCCTCCCAAGCAAATTGAAAGGACAATAATAAATCTTGTTGTTTTTTTCCTCCAGTCACACAAATCTCTCTCTACAAGCAATATATACATACGTAGGTAGAGAGAGAAGAGAAGAGAAAAAAAATAAAGTTGCAGGAGGAAAAGAGCAACAGCCATCGTGTTCATTTTTTATCTCGCTGAGAAATTAGCTTTGCAGGGCAATGGAGCTGATGACAGCCCGCACAGAGTTTGGTGAGTAATTCAGACACAGGAATTTTCAGATATATCTCACAATTTTGGCATTGTGCAGATCAGTTAACTGTACTTCCATGTCTGAAAAAAAGGCAGCAAAATGTAAACCAGTTTGTGTAAAAATTTCCATGAAAAATCATATGTGGTGATATATATCTATTTTCTCATGTCAATAATTTTATAACAATTATAATGCATTTCAACACTAAAGATAAATCTACCTACTATGTCTTGCCTTTTTTCTTTCTGCATTTGGCTGAAGTGAGAGCCAGCTGTAACAACTGAGTGTTTTTTTCTTACAAGTCATAAATGCAATAACAAGAGGTTTGGGCTTCTCAGCATTAGTATCCTTGTGCTTTTCAAAATGGCCACACTCTAAAAAGATGGTTCTCACCCTGCAAGGGAGAAAAAATGTTGCTGTATTAAGGCAGAATAGTTTACAAAAGCAGTGAGAGACCTAAAGTGATACACAGCTTGTGTTTATAAAAATTCATAAGCATTTCAAGTGCACTCCTAAAGGAATCGTGTAGATGCTGCAACAAATTATTATATAATATAATTAAACACAAAAACCTGGAATAGCAAAATAGCATTAAGGGACAAATTTTCATTGCTGTAGCAGTGGCAGACTGCAAGCAAAGATCCCATTAGAGGTAATGGGAGCTGAAGTTATAATCCACTGCTCAGTGTCAAAAATAATATCCCTGTGGCTTTGGCTGAAACTGGCAGAGTTAAGGCAGCAACCTGATTTCTAAATCTCCCCATTGTGTGCAGACAGGAACTCTCACAATGCCCCTCTTTCCCTTCTCCCCCTTGAACACGTTTTTTTTAAAAAATCACATTTGAGCACAAAGGAGGGCAGGAGGATGAGACGTTATATATGATTGTGCATTTCCTTTGCTTCTGTTGGTATAATCAAATTTTACTTCATTTTAGCATGGCTAACGCTTAGAGCAAAGTGCAACCACCGAGAGTTCTGATGCTTCTCACTCTGCAGCCCTGGATAAATCACCTTTGGACTGGTGTAGACAGGCTGTTAGCAAGTGAAGGAAGCTGCTCCCCTCTCTAAAATCACCTTTCCCCTCTTGCAGACACAAATTGCACCAGCCTGTGGCCAGGCACACCACGGGCATCCCCCAGTGCTATTGCTGGTAGCTGCATTTCTCATATTAAATTTGTCCTGTGGGGCCACTTTGTACCCCTCAAGTTCCTGTTACCTGCTGTCACAGGTTTTGCTGTCACAGTTTCTGCTGTCACAGGTTTTGCTGTCACCTAAGCTCTCTCAGAGCTCTGTCAGCTTTAGACAGACTGGATGCCCAAACAGAGCTGCTGCAGCCCAGCTCCAATCCAAACCCGTGGGCTTGGGCTGTCTCCCATCCTTCAATTAGACCTGCCAGCTCCGAAATGCTGGAACAAAAACAATGCCCATGTGGCATCTGGACAAATGTGCAGAGGGTTTTTATCAGTTTTTGTAATTTCTGAGGGTTTGGAGCAGCATGTTTGTGTAACTGCTGGGAAAGGGCTGTGCCCACCCTGGGAGAGGAGCTGGGCTCTCACACCCACAGGGCATCAGAAGGATGGACAGACTTGCAGGTGACACCAAAGAGGGGGGAGTTGGAAGGCAAGGCAAACATTCAGAGGGAAATCAACAAGCTGGAGGTAAAAACCATCAAAAACCTCACAAAGTGCGAAAAAGGGAGATGTAAAGCCCAGAATGTGGGATCCATCCCTGTGGATCCCTTCAGGGAGGAGACTGAGCTGCTGGGCAGCAGCTCTGCAGAAAATAACCCCAGGGTCCTGATGCATGAGTACTGACCCCTCACTTGAACCTCCAGCCTGAATTTCTGCATCGTTCTCCCTTCCCACAAGCTCACAGCAAAGCTATCTTACACATGCAATGCATTATCTGCTCTTCTTCTCCATCCAAACACAGCAGGGAATTAATCCCATTTTATGTCAAGGAAAAGAGACATCTGCAGCAGCTCTGATGGCACCAACCACCCAGTGCATCAGGGGCAGAAGCAGAACCAGAAAACAAGAATTACTGGCTTCCAATCCTACCTATTATCCACTGAGCCATGAAGATTTTCCATGAAAACATTGTCTTGCCTGGGACTGCTGCCGTGATGTGTTTTAACAGCACTGAGCACAAGAGCTTTCTGGCCTACAGCTGATAATTCTTGGCATTACTGTGATGCAGATTATGCTAATTATTAATAACGTGCTGGGGTAGGAATAAATTATGTGTAATACACAAAATTATTCTGGTGCAGAGCAGTGAGCTCTAACACAACAGGAAAAATAACTTCAGGCAGGGTACATGTAGTAAAGTAATAATTGTCACATAAGTGATAATCACTTGGACAAAAGGTTTTTTGGGAAAGAACTGGCTTTTTCATGAATTTTTGTACAGGATTTAGCACTATCCATAAACCAGCCTGCTACATATGATTATGGTCCAAATAAATTCTAGAAAAAATAAAGAAGACATGAAAACAAAATCTGGGACATATAAAACCTTCTTCTCCAATACAGAGAGACAAAAAGGTGAGCAGTATTCATACAGCAGGGGAAAAGGTTTGCTACACCTACACCTCTTTTTCTTCTTTTCTGACCATCCTGACTGAAAAACATTAATAACTGAGTAACCAGAAAGAAAATTTCTGAATCAATATTCAATAAAATTAATTAACTCTGTTTTCCATGCAATGCAGTTCTGGATTTGGCATTCTGTTCGAGCCACTTTTATGCTCCCCTATAAAAACTAATTGCAAGCATCAATGTGAATGTGACTAGGACAATAAAAAAGTGTTTTGAAGGTATTGTCCTGGCCTCATCCATTCTGTCATTTCTAAAATTTCATGGCCTTCTTGTCCAGAAGAATAAAAAGCTCACTCAAAAAAAAAAAATCTCTGTGTGACCCAGGCTTATCTCCCAGGGAGAATACCAGGAATCCACCAAACCTGCTACAATTCTCTGTAGTGGAAAGGTCATGTACAAAGTCATGTTTTACTTGAACTTTATTCTTTGCTGGAAAAAAGGTTTCAGATGAGCTGAAAAAAGGAAGACAATCCCCAGAGTAACCTGTGTCCTAAGTCAAGAGGCAAAGGCTATAAATACCAGCCTGAAAGGATGAGAGGATTCTCTGATCTTTTTTAAGATACCTGGGTGACAATTCCACTTTCTGCACTGCTCCTGCCACCAACTGTCTGTTAATTGTTTGCTTGTCCTCTCCTTTGGAAATATCCCTTAATACTTTCCATGCTATCTCTTAATACTTTCTATGCTCAGTGTTGTCAGGCACGAGCATTAATTACAAATGAAGGAGTACAAAGAAGAGTTGATGGCAGAAGCTGAACAAAACCAGTGCTTATGTAAATAACATATAATACCTTCATTAAAAGGTTCAAATCCTGCCTCCAGTGAAGCAAATGGCAGAACAGGGCATTTCATCCCACTTTTTGATACAGCTCCATCAGCGTGCTTGAGAAATAAGTGAGAAAATCTAGGCAATAAAAGAGTATAAACCCCATAATCCTTAGGTCTTCTGGGTGGCACCTGCTAGAAGAGGAGCAATAATTACTGATGACTGGGGCCTCCGTGTCTGCGATCACATGACAGCAAGGGTGACTCACATTACATAGAGACAACTGGAAAGAAAATAATTTTTAGCTCTTGATTCTATTTTTAAGCATTTCTACAGCATCATTCACCATAATATCAGTGACGAGGTTAGATCCTGAAATGGAAAGTCTTCTCAAACAACCACAATGCCCCTGGGTCATTTATACACATGGCAGCATTTGTCATACACCTTTAGAGTATGCAAAAATATTCAAATGTAGCTCTTAATATGCATGAGCACAGTACCCACCCAGAAAAACCATTAATCTCTGGGCACTTTAGCATGAAGAGCAGTTTTCTAGCAATGGCTTGGAACTGCTAAAGTCATGGAAACATGCTCAGGATTGGTCTAAGTAACTAATTTTGCCACCAAACAAAATTGCTGTTTCATATTTTATTTCAGCAGAGACCTGCTGAAAAAATATTAATTCATTATCTCCATTGAACAGAAAGAATTCACATAAATTGTACATTCTGATAAAGTCCTAAAAATTGTATATCTAGAGCTACATTGTAAGTATTGCAAAGGTTCATTCTTTATTTAATTTATGATTCAACAAATATCCCTTTTGTTTTTCCTGAATTCACTTTTATTTAGATAAATCTAGAGTTGGTGATGGTAACCATTCCCTGGAATTTTTAATAACACATAATATTAAGTGCCTAGAAATGTTTGCAGATCAAAGAGGAAACAAAACAGGATCTTTAAAGAGGAGTTAAAAATTGATTTGTTTCCTGCATGTTCTACATTCTTGACCATGGTATTGTATTATATCAATAATAAATACTGAGATATCAAAGTCAGGGTGTGCCAGACAGTGCACAAACACAGAGACTACAGGAACTGCCAATGTGAACAGCAAAATTAGCACATGGAGAAGGAAATGTGAAGGGTGATTTCTCCCCTATATCATTAATATTATTATTGTTACTATTATTATTATCATCAAAGCCTGTACCTTCCTTGACCTGGTGGAACACAATGTCGTTTGCGTTTAGGCTGCTGAAAATGAACCAGTGACAAGCAACACACCTGTAAAACAGCCCAGTGCCCAACCTTCCATATTTAGTTTATTATTTCGTTATTTTTAAAGCATGGGAAGCAGAGGAACAGACATGAATATCAGTAAACCTTGCTGCTCTTGGCATCACTAAAGCAAAGGGAGACAGGCAGCCAGACAATAAATATTAAATTAAACAGCAGAGATTCATTCTCTACACACAAAGAGTTCCTTCTAAAAATGAAACTGTCAGATTTGATTATAAATGTTTGTTTATTATTGATCTTTCGGGACCCACAGTTGTTATGAAGTGCTAGAGATTCTAAACTCCCTGTGTTTTGGAAATCAGGCATTGAGCATTCTGATAGCAGAAGACAGGGGAAATAATTCTTATCTATAAAAATAGAACTTATTTTATAGCTCTCCTTTTATCAGAGCTTCATTTAAAGTTTTCAGTCTCTCTTGTATTGAAAAAAAGAGTTCTGACTCTGCAGGAAACACTCTCAGTGGGAGGTATCTCATAAATTAATACACAAACTTGGGGAAACCTCTTACAGCACAGGAGTGTAATCTAGAAATAATTCAAGGAAACACAGATTTTAAAAAGACCAGGGAGAAAACCTTCTAAAATCAGAGAGAAATGAAACATTAGAACAAGCAATTGCACCACTTGGAGTGCATCTACACAGAACATTGGGCTGTGACAGGGCCACTGGACCTCCCAGTTGGGAGCCAGTTTGTCTGCTGGGCTGTGCAGAGCTGCCTGTTCCAAAACACACAAACAGGACACTGCTGTTTTACATCGTGCATGGAAAACTGGAACAGAAATTAAGGAAGGTGCATAACTCCACGTGCTCCAGCCCTGCTCATAAACCTCATTGCACTGAGCCTGAGTCAGCTGCAGAGCAGGCTGGAAATGGGAAAGTGATCTGCCACACTCCAGCAGCTTCCTCCAAAAATCAACCGGGAAATAAAGGCGTGTGTCCTCCTTTAATCCAAGGTGATCCTCTCACAGAGTGGCCTCAGGTCCCAGTGAGTCTAGAAACCCTGCCTGGGGAGGAAGGAAGCCAGACCAAGGGAGGTTGTGGTTCCTCCTTGTTGGATCCCAGAAATCTGGGAGTTTTGAGCTTTCTGTGCTTTCTGGCACTGTCCCCCTGGAGAACACTGCTTTGGACCTGAGCCCTTGGAGGAGGCTTCCAAATTTGGGTGATGGAGTTAAAATCATGGGTGTGTAGTTAAATAGAAGTGTGTGATTTCACATGGTGAAGGGTTTGGAATTCGAGGTTTTTCTAATGCAGTAATAGGTATGGGACAAGATGGAGGTTCTTGGGTGTTGTCTCCTTTTCAGTGCTCATCTTCCTTCTTCTCCATGGTTTCAGGCAGCAGTTTCTGGTTGGACAGTCAGTGCTGCACTGAGGGTCACAGGAATTTGGTTATTGGTTCAAAAGTATAAATAATATAGGTGTTAATTCTCTGTTGGACTGTTTACCTTTAAGAGACCTTGTAGCAGCTGGATTTCTCTCCATTTTGCTCCCTTTTAGCTGGTAGCTGGAAGTGTTGCTGAACTCTCTGTACTTTAGATAAGATTTAATAAACAACCAAGCCCAAACACAAGAAAATTTGTCTCCTTCATGCTTTTAATCCTGACTCTGAGTGAAGACAGAAGAAAATGAAGACAAGCCATTAAATAAGTGGGGCAAACACCACACCATTGCACATCCCCAGCATTCCAGCCCCCAGACAGACACGCAGGGACCCCGTGACCCCTGGAGGTCACAGCCCAGGAGGGCTCACAAAAGGCATCTGTGGCCCACAAGGCAGGGGATGAAATGCTCCTCAGGATGTCAGCCAGACCTCAGTTCTCCTCAGGAAGAAGGGAGCAGTGCTGGCAGGAGAGGAGGATGACAATGGCTGTATTCTCTATTTTTATGTATGTTATTCCCATTCAGCTGGAGCAACAGCAAAGGCTGTGTGTGCAAAGGCTGCACTAGAGTGAAAAATGTAGCACAGGGCAGGAATTTTGTCTCTTTCCCATTTCTCATCTTTTTCTGCAGTTTACAGATCACGTTTTTCTGATGGGAACTGGTAGCTGATGCCATCCCACCCTTTGCTTTTGATTCTTGTAAATTCTTTCTGGGTTAAATTCTGATTTAGTAACTTGGCATACTGTGAAATGACTATAGATTCCAGCTCCAGCCAGGCAAGGAGCCAAGGTAGCTGCATTGTGAGAGGGATGGGCTTTGGCTCTGCTCTTGAAAATTTAACACATTTTAACAATTGATTTTCAAATGAAACATACCTATGTCACATCAAAACAGAGCAACAGCTTTAGGTGTCCTCCATTCGTGGTGCTGCTGAGTTCAGTTGCCTCATTTGATCCTAATTTCAGGGGAAAAAAAAAAAAAGACAATTGATTTCTCACTTTAAAAATACGCAGGAAAAAAAAGGTAACTGCTTAAAAGGCATCTAGCAACAACCTGGGAATCAGCACAGGCACTACAAAGTGACTGCAGTGTGTATGAAGCAATAAAGGACACAGAAACTCACATTGTTTACAGCTGCAGGTTCAAAGCCATCCCTAAGTGTTGGATTCCCGAGCACAACAGCAGTAAAAGTTTGCCATGACAAAGGGGAACTGCAGCAGAAGTGCTCCAAGAAGCCTCAAACAGCCCAACCATGGCAGAGTTAAAAACAGAGCCCTGCACATCCCTGGATTTTAAGGGATTATCTCGGAATAAAGCTCAGCCACGTGCCCCAAACCTGAATCAAAATCCCCATAGTCCAAGGCTATGCCTCTCCTGCTGCTGTTCTAAAAAGCAAGAGGAATTCTTTCTTACCCTGGGCAGGTCTTTCTCATCCAGCCTGGGAAAAACGAGGTTCACTTTTTTGGCAGATTTTAAAAGGTTTAATAAAAGACAATAAGAGACAAACAATAAAACAAAAGGTTATAACGGCTGCATGCTTGGCATTCAGCCAAGATCATACCTGCTGTTTTGGAGATATTTTTTAAGTTTATTAGCCTGTTGCATATTCATAGACTTATCATACATTTTTAAACTTTTTTATAAAGTATTTTGATATTCTAAGAACTGTTTTGCATGGCTACTTTTTGAGACTGCCTTTTTAGAGCATGCGTGTTTTTTGGTTGTGGTTTTAATTTATTTTTTTTATCAGTTTTAATTTGGGTTGTGGTTTTTAATTTTTATAGATTGTTGGTGCTGGTAACTGGTATATCAGTAGCAGGTGTTTTTATTGGGTGTTATTCAACCAAGCAGGTAGTTCACTTATTATAAAGGCATTTTATTAGCCTATGCTACTCCTAAAGAAAACTATATTTTAAAATATAGTATCTACCCTAATATTTGCAAAAAGCCAGTACCATAATAATAAAAATTAATAATAATAATAATTATAATAATAATAATAGTAGTAGAAGACAGTGCCCTGTGCCATCCTCATATCACTCAGCTCCCACTGCATCCCCAGCTTTCCTTTGATGGGACTCACTGTGGACTGGGGACTCCCAGAAAGGAAAACACCACATTAACTACACAGATTTCCTTTTTTTTTTCCTGGAAAGACTTCATTGCAAGCACTGTGTTCTTTCCTATGAGAAGCAGCAACCTCAAAATACATTTCCCTGTAGTGTATCTCATTACAGCCAGCTTGTTTGCTTTGATCTTCATAACAGTGCAAATTCCAAATTCTGAATTAATTGTATAGGCAAACACCGTGTGCAGTTGTGTGTATTTCAATCTTTTTGCAATTACACAACAAATTTTCATAGTCACTTAAAAAAAAAAGCTTTATAACAAGGAGCTTTGTGTACTTTAGCCTAAAATTACAAAGTTCAGATGAATAATTACAAATCAGGATTAACTGTGACTGCAGCATACATTTATTAAATTTTGCTGAACTATTCAGGCAAAAGTTACTAGAATATAGTATCACATGAAGTTCATATGCACTGATAAAAATCATATAAAAATAATATATGAGCATAGAGCACAGAATTATGAAGGTCAAAGAAATAATAATTACTTAGATACATCTTAATGTGAATGAAACCTTGAATAATGGCATCCTTAGTTTAGCATTTCTTGTGTCTTGCTTTGTATCACCCTTCTGGTACCATTTAGGAACCATATAATCAAATAATTCAAAAGTAAATTTTAGATACTACATAAAAGATTTGACAAAACGTTACTGAAATTATCTCTCTAAGGACACGGTATAAATAATACTACAAGGCTTTCTAAATCAGGCTTATTTTAACTTGATATTTTCGTGCAGCAGTGAAATCAAAAAATAGATTGGGGCCTTAAAATAATATAAATAAAAGTGTCCATATCCAGATGTATATTTGCTTTAACTTCATCAATTAAATATAAAACATAAAATCTCAGATGGTGAAAAACATACTGATTTCTAATATCAATCAGCATAAATTAATTAACCATCTAAGTAGCTTTTAAAGCTGATTTTATTAGATGTTTCACATGAAATATGGGGTTTATACTATTTTCCAGCAGGGTTTTTCCCCGTAGAAAAAGGTAATCTTAGTAAAAGACACCTTTTAAAATGCAATTACATAAAAATTAATAGATTTTTACTATGCTTACAGTAAGTTTAGAAAGTCTGACCTAAACGTTTTTGCTGCCAATAGAAATATTCCCACTCACTTTAAATGCAATCTAATATTTAGACTATCTAGATTGGATTCAAAGCCCAATTTACTAACAAAGCAGCAAAGGACCACCAGAGTGCTGCACAACTTGTTTGCATAGCTGTCATCACCAGAAATGGGACAGAAAGTTGTTCGTTGTCATAGGAAATGCTCACAGAACCATTTAGTGGGATTATTTATGATATTATTTAGTGGGATTATTTAGGTGGGATGAGGCCACCAGAGGCCACCTCATCCTCCTGCCTGCTCAGAGCAGGGTGCATGGAGTGACCAGTGCAGATCAAACCTTTCAACAGCAAAGGCATCACAAGATGCAGCAGAAGATTTATGTGTGGCACCTGCTGTGCAGCACTAGAGAAAAGCAGAAATAATTCTAATTTTGCCAATCAGATGCAACCAGCAGAGATTCTGAGCATTATTTGAGCAATATTTTCCCTGTCTCTGCAAACTGCAGTGCTGTTAACAGCCATAAATTAATTGACCATCCATTTTTAAAGCCCAGACACCACTCCCCATGTCAAAAAATCCACAGCAGCAATGAACGTGTGCTAATCCATATTACTGCTATTCAGAGAGGGTGAAACAAAGTGAGATCCAGGTAAGGTTGACAAAACAGGAATGTTATGGCTGCAGTGTCCTTATTCTCTTGTCCTAGTTCCAGAGGTGGATTGCCACTTAAAGCAAATGACTTGGATTTCCACAGAACATGGCGAAAGCAAGAAGTTTCTCCCTTCCCAGCAAAGCATGGCAGTTCAGTAAACCAGTGTTAATGTCATGATCAGCAATTTAACCAATTATTTATCAGCAATTATTTATCCTTTCCTATCACCAAACCCCATCGTTTCATGCAGCATTCACTCTGTACAATCATGCACACAAGTGGAATAAGGTCTGAGCAGCTGTGCACAAACACAGCTTCCAACAAATCCATTTGTGTTTGGAGAGAGACGTTCCACTATTTCCTGAGGTATGCACAGCAGCAGGATGCAGCAGCTTAAAGTTTAGATTTGCAAGGAAAAACCCACAACTGACATTTTCAAAGCCAGCTAGGAAAATGGACACCCATTTTGCCTTCATCTTAAAGGTAATTTCCCTAAAAATACAGGATTCTTCTTCCTTTTGCATGTCTGGGATTCTACACTCAAAAAATCTCTGCTTACAGGCTTGGAAATAAGAGTCTCTTCCCTCTTCTTTGTTGCAAAGTTATCAAGAGCCTCTTTGTTCTTATACTGTGTGGTTCATTAAAAAAGGAGAACTTTCATTTTCCCTATAATGGAAATTGTGCCTTCAGAAACTACAAATATCCTTGAAACAACCCTACGTGGAATCTGTTGATATCAGACACGCATTTCCCTCAGAAACACTCTCACAATGAAAGAGAAATAGCTTTTCATAAAGGAAACCAAAAGAACTTGGAAAGTAATACAAAACACAATAAAAGAATTTATTTCTAGCAGAGCTTTTCTGAAGTGTCTGTCCTTTTGGAGATGTGTCAGAGTTTCCTAAAGGCTTTGTATTTAAAAAAACACTTTAAAAACACACAGCAGGTTTCTTTAGGGATTCTATCAGCTTCATTTCTAACTGATTCTCCTGAAGTGCCTATCTGAAAAGAAAAAATTCTGCTACTCTAAACACTGATGTCAGGTGGCAGATGAGATCCTCCACTCCAGTACTGTACTCATGTTGCGCCTCAAGAGGACTCACTGGGGAGAATTCCTTTTTCCAGCTCTACAAAAATAAATCTCTGCCCTCACCACACCCCACCTCGACCATTACTGAGGGAGCTGGGTGTAAAATGCATTTGCATTTCAGTAAGATGTATTTTTAAGAGCCTGCTAATGCTGCCCACGCTTGATTGGACACACCGCCCCCATTTTCAATTGGCACGGTAAAATTGGACCCTTTCCATTGCCCTGTTTTCCCCACTCAATAATCCCTCCTATTTCCAAAGTTCCTTATCCTTCCTGTGAACGTTTATCTCAGCAGCAGGCTGAAGCACCAGGCTCTGCTAACAAGGAGAAAGTCCCTAGTGAATCCTTGTCTGGTTTAATCTTTATTTTCAGACCACTTCTTCTGCAACATATACTAATTAATTACTTTCCACATTTACTTGCCAACCTCTATTCCGAACCTCCACTGTGATTTCTCTCCCTTTCTCCTTTTCTCTCTGACATCCTTTCCAGCATGTCAGAATTTCTGCCACTCATCAGGGCAGCTGGAATTTCAAACACATTACATCTTTGACCTGTCCCTCCACTGATAAAAGACAACTTTAGCCTTGCTTTCATCTTCTCAGCACCTCAGCAGCCACCCCCTGAAAGGCTTTCCCATACTGTACACCAGCCTCAAACTGAGCAAATTCCACTTTGCTCAAACTTCTCCTCAAATTTCACTTTCTCTTTCAAAACCTTATTTCAGTATTAGCAAAGGTCAGAAATGTAAAAGGTTATAATATCTATTTGCCGCCCCTACTTAGATTACTTTATTATTTCAGCCCAGAATAGGAATTGGAAAAATTATTTNCATTTTGGCACTTGAGTAATTTCATTATTATAGCAGAGATGCTTTCTCTCAGCTTTAGGTAAGAGATTTTTCTTTCATCTAGGTTATTCAAGCTTTGTCTGAGCCCTCACTTTTTTCTGTAATAATCTTCAGGAGACAACTCAAAAGAGGTATTTCTCAAATTGTCCATCCTGGAGCATATCATCCCATTATTATTTTTGGTGGCACTGACACAGGTGTGGGTGACATTTGTGCACATGCACCCTTGGGTACCTTACCTGGGTACATTCCTGCACAGAGCAGGATTGCAGTTCTTTGGGGGAGGGCAGGAATGGGGCATTTCCCTGCTGCCCATGGAGAACAGTAAATCAGATTTCAACTCAGTGCTGTGCAATAATCAAGAGAGACATCTGCTGGCAATAACAACAAAGAACCACCACCATCAAAGCACTACACATTAACCTATGTGGATATACACCTACCCATGGAAATGAACCTTTCAGGGCTAATTGGAAATACCTGATCTGCTGAACCCACACATTTGCTTTCAGGACACCCTCTCCCAGGTGCATCCTGTTCCATTGGCGATGCATTTCCTCTGGTTTTGTTGGATGTGGTTTGCTGCTTTACTCCACAGATGTGGACAGTGGGATGGCTGCAGCTTAATACAAGAGGTGTTTATTTACTAAAAGGATCACACATCTGGTTCAAAGCTGGAATGTATGCTCTGAGTGCAAGGTGTTTGATAAA
Source organism: Rhabdornis inornatus (assembly GCA_013397075.1). Lineage (NCBI taxonomy): Eukaryota > Metazoa > Chordata > Aves > Passeriformes > Rhabdornithidae > Rhabdornis > Rhabdornis inornatus. The sequence goes on from VWZS01006637.1 coordinate 344,759, forward strand.
TATGAGTCCTATAATTTTAGCAAATGAATGAGAGGATGCCACCCAATAACCAATTAGTACACAGCAATTAACTGTGTAATCCAGCTTTGATGGTATCTTAACTAACATCACCCAGAGCAATGGCACCAAAGGAGGTGTGACAACTGGCACAGCTCCAGGGGGATACAATCCAGCCAGCCTTCCAGCACTGGAGCTATTTCCCTATAATTGGGACAAAGATTATTTTTAGCCAACTTTCATGTGAGTAAAGGAAAAAGCCTTCTTAGCCAGTGCCTTGAAGTGACCCTTAGCCACAGCCTTGTTAGCTTGGTTTGGTTTGGCCTGTAGCTTAATATTCATATTTTGAACTTTATCAAGAGCCAAGGAGGAAAATGTGCCATAGGTGTCCAGCAGGACATTTCAAACAAACAGTGAGGCACAAAATAACCCTTTGGCAGTGCAAGGCAGCTGATGCAGCTGCCTCACATTTGATTCTACCCACGTTTTAAATTGTCCAGCCTTCTTCTCCCTATCATCCAGCACTGCCTTTCAGCCCTGCTCAGGGAGCAGCCCATTGTTCCACCATCCCTTGAAAGGTGGGAGATGGCATCCACAAGCACAGCTGCTGTTCCCTCTCCAGGACTTAGCCTCCGGCCTTAGGAAAACTCTTGTGACCAGACTTTCCATTTTCTTTTGGAATACACCAGATTGCCCATAATACCTGATTTTCAGAAAGCAGCACTCTGGAGGGGTCCCTTATGCTCCTGACAGGACACAAGGTCCTCCTTGTGTCCTCCCTGCTCCTCTTTCTCCCTCTAGGGACAATTGCCTCCTTCAATATTTCTGTGAGTGTGTAATGATATTCACTGTATTTTCCTTCTCTCTACCCCCAAATGTGCCTAAATGAGATGACCTGTTCACATTTTTGCTCTAATTTAGTACTAAAAGTAAGAAAACAGCAGAGGTGGCTCATCTTTCTTTGTATCAGGCCATTGAATTGTTGTCCAAATGAGTAAATTGCAGAGACAGGAAAACAATTTTATAAGAGGCAGCAGAAAATTTACAGTAACACACCAGCCTAAACAGTAAAAAGCCCTAGAAATACTAATGCTTCAGGGAAAATATATTTTAAACAAAGTTATGCTAATAACAGAAGAAAGCTAAACAACCAGTCAACAGACACCAGTTGCTATTTCTGTTTATGAGCCACACATCTTGTTTGGACACTTCAATAAAGCAGCCTTAATAGGCTTCAACAAAAATGCCACTTTTCTCATAATTTCTCTTCATCAATGCATGGCACCAGTAAGAGTGTGCACAGGCATATTGCTCTCAAATACTGGAATGACATTTCTGCTCTGAATCTGCTAGGCTGTGTGATGAAAATGACTCTTAATGAAACCCCTTGTACCATTATAATACAGTCTCAATTGCAATCACCATGCTTTTATGTTTGGCACAAGGCAGTCTCCATTATTCTTAGTTAATGTAAGTAGCAAAGATTGCTGATAGAATTTCACATTCCTTGATAGGACAGGCTGCAGCTCTGGATTCACCAGTGAATCAGAGACCACTCACATTCCTCTGATCCTATAATTAGAAACCATCTACATCTCCAAACTGCAGCACTTCTAATCCTGAGGATAAGCAGGATAAACTATCTTTCACAGAAACGACTGCAAAGTGTGGGAAAAAACTCACTTTACATGCCAGTGATACTTAGACAGTTCTGAAAAACATTACATAGTGCCAACCCTTAAAGATGTGGTAAGCTTTTACACAATGCTTAGTCTCTAATTATAGTGTAAACTATTAAAGAAAAAATCTTACAGACCCATGAAAAGGCTTTTTTGTTAACGCCTATTTGAATTAAGGTATGAGCATGTGTATATTCACAGTGAAATCCATATAAATTTTAGATGCATAAAGTCTTCCATTAAATAGTCTACTTAAATAAATTTTGAGACCTATGGATCACACCATCATCTGAAAATGCACAGATCCACGGCAGTGCCAATTCCCAACACACGAAGAAAAACATCTGTCTGACATGTAGATTCTCTCCCAACACCTCTCAATTGAAAACAGGAAAAAACAAAATATCCAGCCCATTTGAACAGTGCTAAGCAAACTTTATTATTGTCAATGCTAGTAGTGCTTATTGAGCCAAGATTAAATGGTTCCACAATAGGAATTCCAGAAGGTGTTGGGAGTGTGGCATGATAGCAGCCAGGAGCAAGATGTGAGTCTGCCTTCAGGACTATTCATGAGTTCCATTATTTCAAAGCTGGCATGGATTGGGATCTCTTTAATTTTTTATGTGGTGAACTGTGCCTTTTTTGAGCAACCTCACCTGCTGTGATGACTCATTTCAGTAGCACTGAACCCAGATCTCTTGTCTAAAGCTCAGTGGAATTCAGCTTTCTCATTTCACAGGAGGTCTCATTATTTCCTTTAAATTGCCAAGTACACAACTAAAACAATGTAGTCTCCCAAAAAGAGACAGACTATGGAAAATTACATTTCAGAAATGAGGCCATCCTGGAGATATATTTGGAGAGAACCATCAGGGTTTGACAGAGTTTCATGTTTAAAGATAAAGCACCCCTTGTTAACTCAGGTGCAAACACAGCTAATCAAAGTATTTACCTGCTCAATTAACATGCAGACATTACTCTGCTCTATCAAAATAATCTCATTTCTTCTCCCATCACCCTACACAAATTCCTGCAGAAGATAAAATGCATAAACCCAAGGAATTTCAAGAGAAATTTTCAGAGAGCCTGCAGGTAGGTCAGTTTTTAATGCTGCTTTTATTCCATTTATGCATCCTGCTCCACTTTGGTAAAAATGTAACATCTAACCCACTCCTGAAGCCACCAGATTCCCATTCCCAACACTGCATCAAACAGGACACAATGGCAAAGAGGAGAAAAATCTCAAAAATGTAAAAAGATTCCCCAGTTACCAGGCTTGAGTGGCTTTAAGGGGCTCCTGTCTACCAGAAAACTTCTTTTTTCTTACTTGCTGTTGTGCTCTTCAAATAAGGCAGGCATTTTGAACTCAGTGGCACAGAAATCCTCAGAGAGAGGCAGCCATGGCTCCTCTGCCAAAATCTCCAATTTTTGTGATTGCACACAACCATAAACACTGTAAGACTAAAACAACACTACTGAAAAACAGTTTGATTTATACCTTCTAGCCAAAACTGCACATCTTCTTCAGATCCTAAACATGGCACAGACTCACCTAAAGAGAAAATAAAATTTCATTTCTTACAGAGCTAGTGCTTTTTTTGCATTTCTGTTAATCAGTCCAAATTTCTATTTCAGGCACTAGGTCTCCAGTTAATTTTGTATTTCAATTGAAAATTCACCTCTTAAAAAACTTTTCAATTAGCACTTCTTTCAAGTTGTATAATTGTTAATTAGTTGCTTTCTGTTAATTTTAAGTTTGCTGGCAAAGTGCTCCGAGACTTTACAAACAGCCCACTTCATATTTAGTTTGCATTACTGGGATGTGACACGTGTGGCAAGCCAGACACACATCAGGGAAGGGAGTGGCATCCTTCTGGAACCAATTCCACTGAGAAATCCTGTTATAAACTATATAACTATATATATATTTATCCTCTATATAAACTGAAACCAGGGCGAGGTCAGGAAAAACAATTACATGTTATTAACAGCAAATGAAATTTCTATTTGTAATGAATAATTAATAATTAATAAAATTAATACAATTTCTGTTATACACGGTGGTAGAGGTCACATGTCTAAATCAGGGTTGGGTGGAACAGCACCAACACCTTTTCAAACAGAAACAAGGGTCAAATTAGAGGCAGGACAATCATTCCCACACAGAGTGGGGCTCTTCTGCTCCTCATTAAAAAGCAGCACCAGAAATGTCACAAATGTGAGAGACAAGAAGCACAAGGAGCAGAAAGGAACAAGGGGAGCAGGAGGGACACAGTGAGCTGGGCAAACCCAGGCTTTGGGAGCACAGCACAGCAGCTCCCAGAGAGATTCTTAGAAGCTTTTCCCCTGGAAAGGAGAAAATACAGCAATTTTTGCTGGGGAATCTGAGTGACAGGCAAAAAAGGCTGGGAATTTGGGAGCTGAAAGTGGGAAGTTGGTATAAAATATATTATTGGACCAACCAGGAACTCCAATACAATGAAATCGACTATAAAGGGCAGGGAAAAAGACAACTCAGCTGAAAAAAAAAAAAATTAAAATAAAATAATTTAAAAAAAAAACTAAATTAAAAAGAAGAGGTGGCAGAATATTAATGCTTGAACACCAGCACAATTCTCAACTGGATGCAATAATGTGATTTATTATATACATTTTAAACAACACATTAGGTGTTAAATCCAACTTTTTGCTATAACTTTTCATGATACGTCAGGGGTGAAAATCTGGGGGTTTTTAACTGACATCAAAATTTATCATAAAAGGGGAAGAGCTTTTGTGGCTTTTACAGATACTTGGAGCAACCTGTGTGAAAACATGAATTCACACACACTCAACATTTCTGAGTATCAGCAGTTACTGTCATTAACACTGCAGTCTAACTACTACTGCCAATAATACGAGAATATTTTAGCTGCCCTCAGACTTCATCAATTCAATTCACTATCCTTTACAAAGCCTTTCAAAGAGCTGTTATGTCTGTATTTAGAGTAGTGCAGGGAATAATGTCACTACAGACTTTGCTGGCTAGATAAACAAAGTATGTTCTTCTCCAGGACAAATACTTTCATAAGCACTTCAAATACCAGCACTTAAACACACAGAGATGAACTGTGCTACATGTGACAAAGTGTAGCACATCAACAAGTGTGTGTTTGCCTCCCTCTGCCGGACCACATCTACGTAGCTACAGGCTAAAAAAACACACACAGACATCTTTTGTCCCAAAACTCTGCTCTTTGTATCATTTATGGCCAGCCTGTCTATATGCAGAGCCCAGGATTAAATGCTCCCAGTTTTGGTAACAAATTTTCGATGCCAAAGGTGAAGGCAGGTGTGTGACCTGTGTGTACCACTACAAATAAGGCACGTGTATGGTTGCTAAAAGCAGAGTTTTTCTCACATCTCATAGCATGACAGTCTTGCTGGGCAGAAAAGAACTGTCTGAAATTCAGCAAAGGCCAAAAGGTGCACCTGGGGAGGAACAACCCCCTGCACCAGCACAGGCTGGGGCCAACCTGCTGGAAAGCAGCTCTGTGGAGAAAGACCTGGGGGTCTTGGTGGACAAAAAACTGCCCATGAGGCAGCAGTGTGTCCTGGAAGCAAAGAAGGCCAATGGTATCCTGTGATTTTCCCTCCCTCTACCTCCAAATATTGCCAGCAGGTCAGGGAGGTAATCCTGCCCCTGAACGTGAGGGAAAACTTATTTACTGTGCAGGTGACCAAGCACTGGAACAGGCTGCCCAGAGATAACCTTGTTATCAGTCTTGTCATCTGATCAGTGTTTATTCCAAATACCTGTGCTCCATTCACAGAATATGCAACCTGTGCTGGGATTACACTGGAACTGAAATTTTAAATAGGTAAGCACACTGCATGTAACACAAACATGCATTAACTCAGAGCGCACTCTGCACATTAAAATAAAATACTGAGTGACTCCTGCCACTATTTTTCTGTCCCCACCCCTTTCCAGGGCACTGACTGTCACTCTGGTTACAGCTAGCATCTGTGGATCTGACAAGTTTCAAAACACTCACATCAGCATTGGCTCACAGCTCAGAGAACTCCACTTAAAAGTACACAGAAGTTCTGCTTCTAGAAAATAGTTTTGTTTTATTCAAGGGAAGGCTTGAAAAAGGCTTAGGGGCTGTGTACTGTTGAAGTCTGCTCAAGGCTGCATTAGCAGTGCAGAGGGATTTTCAGCTCATTTTAAGTGAATTTACTGATCCTGACTAACTTCCAACAGCCCCTGCAGTCATCAGTACTTTATCAACAGTACTGGTACAGCACCTCTCTTACTAGTGTTCTCCAGAATACCTCAAATCAGTTCAAATCCATCCCAAAAGTTCTCCTGCTGGAAGCCTGAGAGGATCTTTTCGGCCTGCTCTGAGCTCCATAGAAGCAATCAGCAATGCCCTCACTTGCTGCCTAGGGCTGGAGTGGGGGCTGTCATGTTTAATGGAAAGAAGTAAATAGAAGAAAGAAATAGGCCAAAGAAATAGTCACCAACCAATATTAATAACAGGTCTCATCCTCAAATAAAAACAAACAAAATGGAAAATTCTAGGGAGTAGGGGAACACCTATCCCCACCCACCAAAACCCCCACAACCTCACAATCCTGAATACCAAATATGGAGAGCATCAGCTACCTGTGAGCAGCCACCTGAGCATGAATTTTCCCTCATTTCATCACCAACACCCTTCTGTCGTCAGTACCCGGCTTATTTCACACACAGCCTTGAAGACAAACCTCTAAAAGTTGACTTTTAGGACAGCACCTTCCTCACCTCTTTTAACCAATGCTCCTTCCAGAGGTCAGTGCACCCTTTCAAGCACTCAGAAATAAAACCATCAGGTGAAGCACCTGCCCTTCCACAGGAAAACTGGCAAGATGCTGGGGAGAGGTCGGGGAGAGAAGGAATCACAGAATAACTGGGTTGGAAGAGACCTCCAAGATCAAGTCCAACCCATCCCCTAACACCTCAACTAACCCATGGCACCGAGTGCCACATCCAGGCTTTTTTTAAACACATCCAGGGATGGTGACTCCACCACCTCCCCGGGCAGACAACTCCAGTACTTTATCACTCTTTCTGTAAAAAACTTCTTCCTAATAGCCAACCTATATTTCCCTTGGTGCAGCTTGAGACTGTGTCCTCTCATCCTGTCAGTGCTGCCTGGTGAAAGAGACCAACCCCACCTGACCACAGCCACCTTTCAGGGAGTTGTAGAGTGACAAGGTCACCCCTGAGTCTCTTTTTCTCCAGGCTCAACATCCCCAGCTCCCTCAGCCATTCCTCACAGGGTTTGTGTTCCAAGCCCCTCACCAGCCTTGTTGCCCTTCTCTGGACGCCTCTGGAACAAGGGAGGTGTGAAAAACGATGTTCACTTTCCTAGTGGATTTTAAAAGGTTTAATAAAGGACAGTAAGAGACAAACAATAAAGCAGAAGGTTATAATGGCTGGGTGCTTGGCATTCAGCTGAGAGCACACCTGCTGCTTTGGAGGCACCCCTTAAATTCATCAGCCCGTTGTATATTCATAGACCCACCATACATTTTCAAACTTTTCTACAAACTATTTTCCATATTCCAAGAACTGTTTTACATGGCTACTCCTTGCATTTGTCTTTTTAGATTGTGTGTGGTTTTTGGCTGTGGTTTTAATTTATTTTTCTTATCAGTCTTAATTTGGGTTGTGGTCTTCAATTTTTGCAGATGGTCGGTGCTGGTAGCTGGTGTATCAGTAGCAGGTGTCTTTATTGGGTGTTACCCAACCGAACAGGTAGCTCGCTTACTACAAAGACACTTTATCAGCCTATGTTACTCCTAAAGAAAACTATATCTTAAAAACCATTTCAACGCCATCCACCCTAATATTTGCGAAAACCCAATACAATTATATGTATTTATAACAGAGGGAAAGGAACGGGGCAGGAGCGGAGCGTAACGAGCCCAGCCCGGGCGGCTCCCGCGCGGCCGGGGAGCGTCGGGGACAAGGGCGGGACTGACCCGGGACAACCAGGGGGACAAGGGGGGGACTGACCCGGGACAACCAGGGGGACAAGGGCGGGACTGACCCGGGACAACCAGGGGAACAAGGGCGGGGCTGACCCGGGACAACCAGGGGGACAAGGGCGGGACTGACCCGGGACAACCAGGGGGACAAGGGCGGNGCGGGGCTGCCCCGGGACACCCGGGGGGAGAACCGCGGGGAGAACCGCGGGGACGTCCCGGGGAGCCTCGGGGACAACCACGGGGCTGTCCCGGGCCGGCTCGGGGACAACCGCCTGTCTCAGCGGGCGGTCCCGGGGACAACGGCCGGCAGCGGCCGCGCTGCCCCTGCTGTGCCATGACCGTGCAACGCCCGTCCTGGCCGCCGCTGTACTTCCCGCACTTCCACGGCACCGAGCCCGTGCCGCGGCCGGCCGGCGGAGCCTGGGCGCCGCTGGCCGCGCTGTGCTGGC
>VWZS01006638.1:208-293860 GCA_013397075.1 Rhabdornis inornatus
CCCTGAGCGTGGCGGCGGGTGAGGGGTGGAGCGGAACCTCCGAGCCGGAGCCGCCTCTGGGCGGGAGCCCGAGCCCTGGGGGGAGAGGGCCCGGGAGCGTCCTGGGGGCCGGGGGGAAGTCGGTGGCGTCCCCCGCTGTTCCTCACATTGCTGGAGGCTGAAGTCATCGTGCCCATTGTCTCCCCCCCGAGCGGAGCGAGCGGCCCGTGGCGGAGGAGGGGGGCACGGCCGGCCCCCAGGGCTCGGGGAGCCCCGGGTGGGTCCCGCTCGGCCCCGGCGCGGCGGACGCGGTGTGCAGGGAGGAGCTGCTGCCCTCCGCCAGCCTGGGTGGGCCGCGGGGGCCCCTCGGCCGGCGCCGCGCTCCCGCCGCCCGGCAGCGGCATCGGGCCGGGGGCCTGCGAGCTCCGGCTCTTGAACTTGCGGCGCACCGGGACACCTGGCTCAGGGAGAGCAGCGCGAGCAGCTCCCGGGCCTCCAGCGCACCGCGGAGGCACCGTTCGCGCCCTCCCCCCTGGGAGTTTCTGGTTGACTTCTCTGTCGTCTGTTGCCCACCCCGGATCCGGTGGGTCGGAGGAGTGGAGGAGTTTGCAGGGATATTGCATCTCGGCTGTGAAGGCGGTGGGGGAAAGGCAGTGGGAATAGCCCGCGTCCTGCCCAGTGTTTTCCTTGCACAGGTCCTTTTGCAAAGCTGGGAGTTTTCCACCTGGCAGTTTGCTTGTAGGCACACAATGCAGCTACGTTCGAAAGATAGGAAAGAACTGGTAACAAATTGTGTGAAAGCCAGCGTGCATGTAAGTGAGCTGAAGAGGTGGTGGCTGGCAAAGGGAAGGCGTCCTTCTGCCCTTCTCCTTCTGCTCCAGTACTGCCTCTTAACAGAAAGAAATGGGGCTTTGCCAGAGGGGTGGTAGTGGAATGGAGTTATGGGGATGTGCCAAAGGGACAGTAGTAGAATGCTGTTAGTGCTGAGCAGGGAAATCAAAATTTGAAGGCTTCATGCCCTTGTGGTTGCTTATTGGATATGTGCCTGTGTTTCTCCAGGAGGAGCACAACAAATCTTATTTCTGTTAAAATACTGTAGTTGGCATTGGTACTGATTAGTGCTTTATCTCTACTGTCATCAAGGACAGCATTATTTTATTAAGCGCAGTTTGGGGAAACACATCTTGCAGGGTTTAATTCTGGAGTAAAAACTAAACATAAATTTATTTTTAAAATTAATTTCCCCCTCAGTGCTTTTTTTTAATAATTAATCTTTTTGCCAGTCAAAAAAACATATTTCAGAATCCTATTAAATGTTTTTTATTAAGTTCATTGGAAAAGAAATTTTCTGGTTTAATATCCAGGTCAGACTGAAGTAAAATTCTGAACTGCCCACCTAGCAGAATTCATTTGAATGCTTAGAAATGATGGCTGTGTAACATTACTTAGCAGTTTACAAAATCTGGTACTTATTTAACTGTAAACATTTAAATGCTTGTACTTCAAGCTTTCAGAAAGCTGAGAAAGCACTTTTTTATTTTTAATTGCATGTGAACTCGGCTTGTTTGTCCAGAAGATTAAAGTTTCGCTTTTGCACAATGATAATAATGCTGATCTTAAAAACTAGTTCAGTAGAAGGCTTACATATGTGTAACTCTTCTGTGTGCATATTTCTTCAAGTATTCCAGTTTCAACTGTGTTTAATACAATTCAGCATTTATTAAATGCAGAATTCAAGATGTTATGTTTATGTCAGCTATTTTTGAGTAATTTTTAAAAGAAGGAGTTCAAATGTTTAAGTGTGGTTTTCTTCAACTTAAATCTGTAAGACAACTGACACATTCCTTATGCAGAGCAATTATCAGATTTTGATTAATTGTACTAGCTGAGGCTCAGGAGGAAAGAAGATGCTTGACAGATGTATTTGTTTACCTTCGTAGTGTGTACAAATTCTGATCTCTCCATTAGAATCATTAAAACTCCCTTAGGTATGGGATTCCCAGTTAACATTAATAAATGCATTAGGAAAACCTGTTTTATGTAAATATTATCAACCTGTGAAAGAACACAAGCCCTTGGATATTTTTGGCAGTTGAGTCTTTTGTGGTGGAAAATATATGGTATATGCTTTTTCCCCCCATATTCTTAATTAACAACATTTAGCTACTATTCCTCACGAGAAAAACTTCAGATTGAATTTGTTCAGTGAGTAGGTGATTCTTCCTAACTATATACAGTATGTAGTGTTTTTCTTCCTATTTACTGGTCCATGCTTAGTCTTAGTAAAGTATTCCCTACAAAGATCCAACACACACACCATCCCCCTTCCTTCCAGGACGGAAATACAGGATGCCTAAATCTTTTCATAGGACTTCTGAATCCTGGTTTGGAAGCACTAAGAAAGATCTTTGAGCTCTGAAGTACAACTGCAGTGCTTTGGACCACTGTCCCCTGATGGCCTTTATCCAAGCTTATGGTTTCTATTATGGGGTTAGTTTACTCTGGCCCATGGGCAGACATCCATATTAGCTTTGTGATTTGTTTTCTGAATTGTATGTAAACATCATGTACTAGCCTAGCAAAATAAATTGTAATACCTGAATTAAATGAATTGATGGATACATGTTTTGGGTTCTACTCTTGGTGTGATTTCTGGTTTGTAGCTGAGATGTGAGTCAGTCTGGTTCTTTCTGAGGGTCAGCGAAAGCTCTTTATTATTTGAATTAATAATAAAAGTATTCATTTTAACGCTGGCTTTTCCATAAAGAAGTTGATTTCAGATTTTTGTCTTCTGTTTATCTTAGCCTGTTTCCATTGTGCCTTCTGTGTTAACTGATGGAAGATGTGTAGCTGAATGAGTCGGCATACCTAATACAACTTCAAGACACTGGGACTGGTGTTGGATCTTACGTCTAAAAGCATATGAATTAATTGCACCTGGAGGGAAACTTCTACCAAGAAGGTAAAAAGTTACATTGAGTCTTAGAGAACTGATTGTTCTTATTAGTGTTGCAATGTACCATTTTTTTTCCTCAGTAGGAAGAATATGGAAAAGGCTGTATCAGTACCTCTTAAAACAGTTGTTTGGGTTTTTTTTAATGCTCCTATTTTTCACAAGAGGAGACTTCCTTTTATTTCTGAGTCTCTGAAGTGGGAGTTTTATTCTAATTTTAGTTAATTTCAAGTAGTTTGTATTTTAAATTATCAATGAAATAATCTTTAAGTAAAAATGTCTACCTTTGTGTGTTGTATATAGATTACACTTCAGATACTGTTGTGCTCTACTTTAACCCAGAAAGAAACTTACAAGTAGAATTCAAAGTAGAATAACACTCTTCTCCCTTAAGTATTCACTTGAGGGATTACTTCAGCAGATTTCTTCAGGCATTTTTTAAAATTTATTTTATTTATTGGTGAATTGTAATAATAAATAGGTATTTAGTCTTTTGCTGATATTTATGGATTGACAGATTTCTTCTAAACTTCTGTAAACTAATGTTCACCTGTTTGTAAGTTTATTTTTTAGTTGATGGAAAGAGGCTTTGTGGAAGAGATTTCACTCATTTGAGTCACAGGGTGGCTTAGTCTTTCCTTCAGTAGTCTTGATTGCTTCATGTACATTTCTGGCAGTTCTCAAGCACTTCATAACTGTGTTTTACCTTGGTTTTGTTTGCTGGTCCTTCTTTGGCATGGGTTGCTTGTTTTTTCTGTTTTTCTTCCTGTTAGTGAAGGATCCAAACCAAAGCAGTGGGTATCTAGAAAGAGCCATGAGTGTTGTGTGGGACTAGAATATTACAGGGCTCTACAGTTCTTCCTGTTGTGAGCACATCTTATGCTAGCTTTAGAATGGTCTTTGAGTTCTTCAAAGTAGAATTTGTAGAAGAAAGAAAAGCCTCACAGGTGAGCTGTGAGATATCATTTGTGATACCACCCTTAGGTCTTCCATCATTAAGGCAAGTGAGAAGGGCTTTGAGTGTCTCTTTTGCTTTACCTTCATTGATGTTGTAGCATAATTCTTAGAAGAATTAACCATACCTTGGGGCTTATCCATGGAACAAGAAAAAGTAGGAGTACTTTCATTTTAGGTCATGTTTTTTGTAATGGAAAGATTACTGTAGGCTTTTCCACTCTTAAACTGTGGATTGAAGTCAGCACCTGCTGCACAACTGGTAGCCTCCTATTGGATGTGTACTCAAACACTGTAATTACCATTTACAAGATGGGAATAGTTGTTGCCTTTTTTTTTTTTTTTTTTCTTTGAAGGGCGGCTTTCCAAACATTCCCTTTGCATCTGTACTACACCAGTCTGGAAAGCTGATAGAAGAGTTATTTAAACCTAAAGCAACTTAGCAAAATGACTTAATGAAATGAGCTTAAAGTTTCATATATACAGGTGTTTCCTCAGGCATTAAAACTTCCTCTCTTTAGAGGCCAGCATATCCCCTTATGATGTCTTCAGCAAGACATTTGAAGGGCATCTTGCAGAAATAAATGTTTGTACCAACTGAGTTTGGTATAGTCACTTGTTTTTGCTTCCTAAAGGGAGCACAAGTCTGTTAATGCAAGTATCCTGTTATTGTTCAGCACAAACTGTCATTGTGGGACTATGTCAGCTTCCATTTATAGTTGAGACAAATTACTGTTAAACAAACATTTTTCCATAGGTCCTTTAGTTGCTCCCATAAGGCAGATTAGAGCTTACTCTAAATTGGAGCCCCTGGCTGTCCCCTTCTGTTGTTCCATTTAGTGGATGAAGAACTGCTTCAGCAAAAGGATTAACTCTGGGGAAATTGTATGCAGTAAGAATCATGTTGTTTTGTTCTCATTGTTTCCCTGATGCTGCATGTCCTTAATAAATAAAATCACCAGTTTTAAGTTTCTTGGTTAATGATCAGATTTTTCACATAAAACCAAACTCTGTGAGCGACATCAAGTAATCAAGTTCTATTTTTATCCTAAAATACTTAATGTGTCTGACCATTCCAGCTGTAGCATTTAGTGCGTTGTGTGCGACTTCTGGTGAGACAAATTTACCTTATACGTATTTTCAAGAAATATTTTTTAGGGAGTCCAAAGTGGTCTTGCACCTTGGGGATCTTCTGAACAGTGGAGGTTCAGGTGGGACTGAAGATTTTAGTTGAGGCATGAGACTTTGGCAGTGCTGCCTGGCTAGTGTTCTGGATATGATGGCACCACAGCACTGCTGCTGCTATGCCTTGTTTTTATTTTTAAGTATTTGAACAAAATAACTTTGTTAACTGCTTTTAGACAAATAAGAGTCTTTCTTAGCACTGTAACAGTTGCATTCTGGAGGAAAAGACTATAGGTGTTGCCATGCCTAAATATGTCATTTATCTGTTTCCTTTGCTAAAAGTACATGGTGCTCAGAACTTACTGTATATTTCTGTGAAACTGGACAAAGGGAGGGATGTTTTGGCAGATCTTCTGCAGTATCATCATTTAGAACTCAATCTCAGGAAGAAACATTTATGCTTTCTTTTAGGAAATAGAAGGCTTCATAAATTAAATAGTTGAGGAGTGCTTTAGGCTGAAAATTGGGGCCATATGCCAAGCCCATATTCAGTGTTTGCAGCTCTTCCTTGTGTCAAGATCTGATAGGACTTTCCCAGTAAATGTTTTAGTGAGTATTAATTAACATCTGTACAGGAGCTGTATATAATAAGCGATGCTGCTGACAGACAGTGGTTGTTGCAACATAATGTTTGGCTTTTCTCCTTCATATCAAAATGCATTATGTAGGGAATTTCCAGGTGTCCCTCAGACTTCTGATAGTGGAAGAACATTTAGATGGGAATAAATGATTGTAGTAACATCATCCTACTGGCAAAGATGAAGCCTGATAAGAAACATTTTCTTCTGGTCAGCCATTGGGAAGTATCTTACTCTGAGTCTGCCTTTCATGTGTCTGTAATAAGCAACCTAATACATTGATCAATGCAAAGAAATGTGTCTGGAAGGTAGAACGTGTTCAAGGTTACTTTATTTTTAGATTGTGTACTGGAAAAATAACTTCAATCAAAGTGTTCTCCACTGTGTGTCCTGATGGAGGTGCTCTGATTTGGTGTTTTACTATACTATTAAGTCAAATATAAACAGAATAGAGCCTTTTACATTACCTTTTTTTTTCCTGAGTTGAAGACCTTGCTTCAGTTTGCTGAGACAAGCAGCTAGCTTTTCACTTCCATTTTACCTATGAAGCTCTGTCTCATACTTACTTTTTGTTTGACTTTGCTTTTTTCAAAAGAAGTTGTTAAGTTTTCCTTTGTATGACACTGCTGAAAACGTCTTGGGAGACCAAGAGCCCTTTTACTCAGGGTCAGAGATGGAGGTATCAAACTTCTAGCTCCTTTTTAAGCAAAGGGAATGACAGTGCTTACGGTCTGTGAAGCCAGGCTGTTGCTTTACTGAAGCGTAAGATTTTACAGCCAGTCTAAGTTTTATCTGTTGGACAACATAGAGGAGAAACCTAAAAAGCTATTGTGCACACTGCTCTTCATTTCACCACCATAGTTTTAACCCATCTGCATTTTGATTGAGAAGTTTTAGTACCTAATGACCAAAAGTATTTTCTTTCTAAAGTTCCTATGTGACTAGTTTGGGTTTTTTTTAATCTGCTCTCTTTCTTCACCTTCCTGTTCCTATTTGCTATTGCATTTTCTTCCCTTTATGTGCCATTATGCTTTGTTTGGACTTTGTCTGTGGTGGTTGTGCAAAGCTGCAGAAAAGTAGACTTCGCCTTCTGTGACCTGATACCAGGCAGTAATTCAGCCAGGGCAAGAATAGAAGAGAGCCTGTAAACTCAGCACAGGAGTCCTGAGTCTTTCCATTATTAACAATTAAAGATGATTCCGAGATAAATTAGGTAATGGATTAACTAACTCATGAAAAGAGAACAAGGATAAACAGAGAGAAATATCCTGCTTTGCAAGAATTTAGATTATTAGGATTACATGCTGCCTGCATGTCTGGGAAAGGAAGAACAAACTTCCCTGTTTTCAGTATTTAATTTAGTTAGTAGATAAGGTATATGATGTGCCAGATTAATTCAACAGCAAAAGGTAAATTTAAGCTTTGCAGGAGGTGTTTTTGCTTGGGAATGGATTAAGAAATAGAAGCATCCTGTTTAGTCCTGCCCAGCACTGCTACAGCTTTTTCTTTAAAACAGTAAGCAGTGAAAACGGTTTCTTCCTACCTCCTACAGCCTCTCCTAATCAGCATAATATCTTGGCTGGATCTAGACCAAGGACTGTTGATTGGATAAAATATGAAGACAGTGACATGGTTTTGTTTTCATTGTTCCTTTGTTCTGTTTTGTTTCTGGGGTGTGAAATATTGCTGTTTTTTTATTAGGGCTATACAGTCATATCCTTTTTCTTATCTCTAAGGTCATACAATATTACCTTTCTGTTTTAAGGGTAGCAAATAATTTGTAACTCACAGTTGCAACCTAAATTACTTTTCACAAACGGTGGGGATCTGCACTGTATGTTTTTTAAAGCCACTTTATGGAAAATTGCATATGCACAATTGATGAAAAGCCACAATATGCTGCATTTGTGGGATGAATTCTCTTAAAACTATCTGTAAGTTTGATTTTGTTTCTCTCTGGTGGATAAAAATAAAAATTAAAAAAATTGTAATAAAGAATATTTGATATGGTTGGTATTTCTCATTAAATGGTGGAAATGCACCTCTAAGTATGCAGGCGAATGGTTTTATTGTGCTAAAAATTATTCAGTGAGAGAATAAATTAGAATCCTGAAAGGAAGGAGCTTCCAGTAGGCAGTACAGTGAAAAGAAATGCAACACTTCATGGGAAACCTTGGGTAGATTGATGCTTTTATCTGTAAGAATACAGTGTGGGTAGTGAAGCTCTCTGTTAAATACAGTCCTTTTGAAGTTAGAGCTCTTCCCCTTTAATTTCATCCCTGAAACAGAGTGCTTTGTATGGTGTTACTGTAGGCTAGTACCTGGATATGGGTGATTTTGGAGTGTTAGGTGATGAAATCTTGTTTTGGTGATCTGATTTTCCTTCCAAAAGGGGGGGGTTCATTAGATTTAACTTCATTATCACGAGTGTCAGGTCACAAAAACAATTGATTGGAGTATGGCTTCGAGTATGTATTATTGAAGTCAGTACCTACTTGCAGTAACTTTACCTTACAGTAACTTTACCTTTTGCAGAATGAGCATTCTGCAAAACAGTGCTTTTTGTTGGTGAAGAATGGCTCAAATTTTCATTGTGTATAGAATGCAAGAACTCTGTCTATTGTAAAAACAGGGAAAATAGCTTTAGGATGCTGGTAGTTTAACTGTTTCTCAGAAACTGTGATAATGAGTGCACCAGAAATACTAGAAAGGGCAAGGTATGGCTTCTGCAGCAATTATATGACTGGTTTGTCCAGACTTTAAAATGTGAAGGATTGCACATGTAAATGAAAAGTGAAACTGATTCTGCCACTGCGTGCAATTCATTGTAATTTTAAGGTTTCAGGTAAAATTCTCGAATGTTAGTAAAGGGCAGAATTAAAGTTGAAGAAGCAACCACAGCTGGATTATCATTTGTGCCTACCTTTATTAAGTTCCTGTTCTTAATTAAACAGCTGTGGTTTTTTGGGTTTCTTTTCCCCCTGCAGAAGCATTATTCAGAATACAGTTGCTCTCTCTATTGGTGTGTCCATCTACTTTGGGCAGAAATAAACCTAGTCTCTAGGGCAGTTATTTCCATTGAATAAGAGATATAATGCAAATAGAGAAAAAAAAAAAAATTTATCTTGTCTGAA
Organism: Rhabdornis inornatus; assembly: GCA_013397075.1. NCBI lineage: Eukaryota > Metazoa > Chordata > Aves > Passeriformes > Rhabdornithidae > Rhabdornis > Rhabdornis inornatus. The sequence continues at coordinate 8,992 of VWZS01006638.1, forward strand.
ATAGGCATCTGAATCTTGGATGAGTTTGGTGGGGGTCGGGATGTGTGAACACTATTGATACTGCAGGTATCTTTGAACATATTTACTGTGTAACATGCCCAAGAATTTAGTTTCATTTAGGTTATCTCAGGTCAGGCACCTGAGGTGGTAAATAAATTAATCATTAATCACGTTCTAATATTGTATCTGTTAACAGGGATAATAACCATGCTACTTCAGTGGAATGAGTATGGTTTTGACTATTTCAGCAATATTAATCTAGCATAGTGGTGCTCTGCTTGCATGTAGTATTATGCAGTAGTTATTTATGTGTTTATATGCGGGGCACAGTGAGTAAGAATGAAATCCTGACCGGTGACCTGGTGTGTACCAGGCAAAGATATTATTGGGGGGAAGGGATAAAAGCCATACAGTGAAACTGTCATAATGTACTTTAGCAATCATTTCCAAATGAAACTTCATCAAGTGAAGAGAATTATTTATAATGTAGTTCGTGTGTTGTTTTCTATCCATTAAAAATAATAATTGCAGTCATATCAGGAGATTTGGAAGCTACTCACTAAGCAGACTGCTGCTGTTTGAGGTAGTAATATCTAATAATACTGTGTCATGCTTTATAGGGATTGACCTGAGAGAGTATGATCCATATGCTTTTGTAGGGTGTTTCATGTCTGTCTTTGGACTGTAGAGGAAGGCTTGCTTTGACAGTAGAAGCTGCTTTTGCTGCCTTTTTTTTTGTCACTGACGATGCAATTTTTACTTTCTGCATCATTAACAGTGTTTTGTGCAAATCCTGTTCATATTTAGCCAGTTAAGATTTTTGTTAGGACGATACCTTAGCTGATCTAAAATCATATCCCTTCCAATACCTAATCTAATGTCTTTACTTTTTCTCTCCTGTGACTTGGAGATACTTTCCCTCTCAGTTTCCTGTTCAACTACTCTGTAGAATCTTTCTTGCCTTTGTTGGCTTGCTTTCCTCTAGTGTTTGTGATCAGCCAGTCCATTCTGTCTCTCATATATAATCTCTTATTACTTGAGCTAAAGTTCACAGATTACTTCCACAAACAACAACTCTTGGTTTCCTCACTCTGCAGTCCCCACTTTTTTCTTATATTTATCTCTTTAGCATGCTCTGATGGAGTTGCTGTTTAACCATCCAGTTTCACTGCAGGTTTCAGTCACCTTTCTGGCAGCCACCACTTTGACTGTTGTTAGAATTGCAACACAGTTTAGGTTGAAATCCCACCTCCTCCACATTTGGTTGAAGTTTCTTCTGTATTGCTGCCACTTATTAGATGGATGTTGGAATGGATAAGTCAGCTTCCTACCTTTATTTTCTGGTACTTTGATCGAGGCATATTGTTCACCTGGAAGTGAAAGGAAGATTCTATTCAGTTCCAGGCTGGATCAAGTTTAGTAGAGATACTAGCAGATAAAATATATGCTCTTTGCTGAAGACTGGGTATCTTTTTCTCACATTCCCAAAAACTTGCAAGCATGGATATACTCACATTACTGGAAGGGTGATAAAATGTACGTCCAAGTTACAGAGGCCAGAATTCAAATTCCAGCTTCAAAGTATGCTAGTGCTAAACATTTCCAGAGAAAATACTGCACGTTTTTTATTTATTTTCTCTTCTAGGATAATTTTCTCCATTAGATTGTTGTGGTTTTTTGAGCTGTGGTGTTTTTTTGTTATTGTCTTAAGTACTTTGGTTGGAATAAGAGTTCTGAAGAAGACTCTAGTGTGTAACTTTCAGCCCAGTTTGCTTGAGAAGATTCTAAGCAGGTTGGAAAATAGGATATTAGAGTGGGAAGTGTCAGGCAGTCATAATAATAACTAGCCTTTCTTTTAACAAGAAAATACTGTCTTTTGAAGTAGATGACTTGCTAAACTGTAAAAATGAGGTGAGTCATAGTGCATTTAAGTTACTACTTTATTTTCTGTTTTCAATATCATGGTTATATTTTTCCAATTGGACTTAATCTGACTGTGTGCTTACATTCTCCTCCCCCATAACATCTGCTGTTTAACCATGAGGTGCTATATCCATCCTTGCTTTAAAAGCCTGCTGCTGCTTTTTGTAGGGCTGCTGTACTCTTCTGTGTGCTGCTGGTACCTGGCATCTCTAGAGTGAGTTCTGGTAAATGATTGCCTTTGGGGAGTTAGTCCCACAGAATAGTGTACAAGCTGCTTTGGAAACTTGGCTGCTAGCAGAAGGACATGGTTAATTTAGCAAATAGCCACAGTGATTTAAAATGTTATACTCGTTACCGCCTTCTATTTATTAATGCCTTTCTCTTGGAATTTGCTAACCTACAGCCATTCATATGATGCAGTGAGTGTCCCTGCTCCTATTCAGACCGAAAGATTTAGCTTAAACCTCTGTTACAGGCAGTTTAAGCCAAATGCCTGACCTCACTCTGAAGAGTGAAAGGTGGTCCTGTTCTGAATTTGTGCTTCAGGGTGGGTTAACCTGCAACAAGAGAGAGCACGGGCTACTGCTTGTACTAATTTAACCCTCTGAAGCTAGTTCAGTGGGGGTTGCTTCTGCAGAATTCTGAATATGTCGTGAAGCTTACTGAGCACACAATTCCTCTATATCACAGCCTCTTGCTTTGTACATTAGAAAAGTTGTACTCTTTAGTATTTAAATATTTTAATATTTTAAAATGCATTCGTGTCTATCTATCTGCCTACATTCATGTAGATCTGCCATGTCTCTGTCCACACTGAGTTGCTTTGTGCATTGTTGGAAGCAATTATATTAAAATACAAAAAACTTGCAACTTGCCTAATTGCACATTAATATAATTTTGTAAATGTATTTTTTCCTGCTGAAATACATTTCTTAAAGCTATATTTAGCTTAATTAATCTTAAACAAGTCCAGATGTTACTGTAACTTCAGTGATAACTGATTTATAAAACAAGAAGTATGTTTGAACTAAAACTGAGGGCACATTGAAAACAAATGATGTAGTATCTCATGGAATGATGCAATCTAGCTTAAAGGGAGGGTTTGTGTAGTTTGTTTGAACTGTCATGTCCCTAGGTATTTTGCTACATTGTTTTGGTAATGCTGAGGATTTTCTTAGTGTATTTACAGCTTGAAGTGACATTGGTGTTTTCTTGTCACTGTGATCATTTTATTTTGTGCTTAGGACCACAGAGCATGCATGGCTTGCTAAGTACTGTGAAATAGTACCAAGTGGTTGCTTTCTTTTAATAATAAATATTAAATTATATGTTCTAGCAGGTAACACAAGGAAATACTTGAAAGATCTGCTGGGCTGACATAAAGTTTGTTTTTCATAAGTTTAAATAGCTTTTCAATGAAATTATACACCTGCTTCCTCTAATGTATTTGTGTAACGGTTTTCTTTGGAACTGTAGGAGGAAATAAACGGTTTCAAGTAAACAGTGAAGCTCCTGACTTCAAAGTACTTCTTTCAAAAGTGAAACAACTTTCCTTTCTTAAATAAATAAAAACCAAACATACCTTCTCATCTTACATTTTTATTTGTATGTGTAAATCTGAAGGTATTTTCATCTTGAATCTTTCATAGCAAAAGAACTATTACTGTTGAACACCTCAGATTATATTAGGGACATGGTTTAGTGGTGTTAGGTTAACACTTGGAACTCAATGATTTCAGGTGTCTTTTCCAACATAACTTATTCTGTGAATTTGTGTTAGAAAAGGTTTCCTGGACTTACTCTAATTTTGCATGTCTTTATTATAGTGGTGTAAAAAAAAGTTTTCCATGGAGATGAGCTCCCTGGTTGAAAGAGGCAATACAGATAAATTTTTTTTTGTAGTGGTACTGCAGGGCAGTGTCTTTTCTTCTTTAGTGACTCCTTACCTAGAGTATCCCAAAAACAGACTAGGTAGCATCTATCTCATGCTTTACTTAACTAGGAGATTATTTAAGGAATATAATTAAAATAGAATAGTTTTACTGGCAAAGGTTGCTTAATTAGGATGTCTGCAGATAATTGATTTTCAAATAAGCTGATACGTGCGCACAAATACACAAAATTGTTGGACACCCTTTTGTTTTCATTTTTCTTACTACAGCTACAGTATTGAATGCTCCTGAAATTCCGTCATGTTTAGATTTCACTGCCAATTCATTTCTTCTGCAGATCTGACTTGTGAGAGCTGCTTCCCCACAATCTCTTGGGATGCCATGTGTTTAATATTCTTGCTGTGTCTGTATAAGTGTATGATTAACATTTTAAAAAACATGATGCTTTTTGTTTGCTTTGGTCTGTTACCAAAAGTTTTTATTAAAGTTTGCTCCTTTTAGATTATGCTTTGTAGTGAAGTGCTTTCAGCAATCTCTTGGAAATAATGTAATTTCCAAGATTTTTACTAGTTCAGCTCTATTTCACAGCAGCTTTTCGGTAGCTTTGGAGAAACATTTATCAAGTCCATGATTAGTGAAATATTTTATTTTTGTTGACAAGCCAGATCAGGTGCGAACTACATACAAATACAAGGACTATGTTTTATAAACCTTATGTTCTCCCTGGCTCAGTAATTAGGCTGACTTCCTCTTACCTTTATTCAGGGCATAATACTAAATATTTGTATCAAAATTGTGAAATTATTGGGCATAAGAAATCTCTGTCACGCTAGATGAGATTGTACTTTGATTCATTAGAATAAAGTTACATCATTCTTCTTTTTCACAAGCTTGTTTATTGGTTAGAAAAAGATAGTACACTTATATTGTAATATAGTATATTGCTTTCCGTCATGTGTTTGGTATTTTGGGAAAGATTAAAAATAAAAACCAACACATTTGTTGGAAAACTGCAATACTAGTGCACGTTTTTATGGCCATAAAATTTTAACTTCAAGATTATCTGTGTGGTTTAACACTTTTAACTAGCTCGTTCCTCAGCAAAAATTGTATGCTAATACTCATTTTAAAAGGCAGACTTTTTGAGTTACTAGAAGGCCTGAAATCCAAGGCATCAGTTTAAAAATTCTCCTTCTTACCAGTTGTGATTGCAGACTGTTCTATAGCTAATTGTTATATTTCTGAGGCATTTAAAATAGTGAGGAGAAACAATATTTGGATTAAAAATAATTCTTTTGAATAACTGGATTGGTGTTAAAATGTTAGATTTTTTAAAAATTCAATTCATTTGATAAAATATGTGGACTACTATAGATGTTATATGTAATGAGAAAGGAATATGGAAATAGGAGGGAGTTACTTCATCCTGTTGCATAGAGGAAAAACAAAGAAAGTTTAGTGATATGCAGAGGATCAGAATGCTCCTGCTGTATTCCTTTTTTTTGGTAGCTGATGCAGTGATTGACAGGAGTTCAAATTTCCCCTCCACTTTTAAAATGAGACCAATCTAAATCTAAGTTCCTTCCTCAGCCCAGACTGGGTAAGGACATAGATTATATGTTGGTTTGGAGAGACAAGTTCGTTTCTGACCCCTCTGGGTGGCTGGTGAAAATTTGGCAGCCTGGGATTAAATTAGTGTCAGCTGAAAGACATCCAGCGTGCTCCAGGACAATTCTATCCCACCTTTAATAATGCTTCACAAATGAGAAAAGAATGTGCTGTCAATTCATCATAAAATTTATTATTAAGACAAAAACTGTGCCTGCTCAGGATTCAATTTTGTTAATTTCCTTCCCCCATAGATTAGTTTTGATTGAGGGGGCCTAGGGAGGCTATTTTGGTGCAAAGTTGAAATTGAAGTGATTAGTGTGGTCTCTAGTTGGGGTTATAGCCTTGTTCTGTTGTTCTTTTGTATATGCAATTATACAGCTGTCTTAAAATGTCATGTGACATCATGACTCAAAATAATCTGGCTATTGACTGCCATTTAAATTTTTTTGTGGAAAGGCTTTCTCTTGAACAGCTAGCTTCTCTTTTATTTTTTTAACATGGTTATTTTTCACTCCCCCTTAAATAACAGATGGGACAGACCAAAAGAAATGGTGCTCAAAGATGACAGAGTTTTGCACTTGCGTGGGAAAGTGATTCAGAGCTTGGTGGTGTCATTATATGTTACTTCTCTCACAGTTCATTGAAGGAAGTCCTAGTGAAATGTAAATGCATTATCAGCAACCTATCTTTAAAAAGGAGGCCCAGAGTTGTTGGAAATAAAGCCTCTTGTGTGGCAAAACTGGAAAGAAAACGAAGGGTTCACTGTAATTTGGCACTGATGCTTGTTTGGCAGCCCTCCCATCTTTCTTATCTTGGCTGGTGTTCCATCAGTCCGTGAACTTGTATATGGATCATGATGCATCAGAAAGACATCTGTGATATGACATAATATAAAGAAAAAGAAGACCCAAATCTGTTTTCCTTTTCTGAACAATCCATAGTTACTCTACTATCTGTTAAAACTATGATTTTTTGGATCAATTTATCTGTTGATGTTCCTGTCACTTTAAAAACTAACGAATCTTAAGTAAGATCAAAAAATTTCATGGTGTTTCTGCTCAAGATTTATTATTTCAGCCTGATTAATTTTCTGTTTTTCTGCTAACCACTGACAAAAGGAGAAACAAGTATTCTCCAATTGTTTGTTTGTAAATCTAGAAAATATGTAATTCACTGTATTACAGGTGGCTGTGTGTGGCTGTAAATGATGCAGAGGTTTATGCGGTACTTCCCTCTGTCAGTCTCTGGTCATGCACTTGTTTCCCTGCCTAACACTGCTGTTCCAAGGCTTCACATCTTTCTAGGTGGAAATTCAGTTCTGATATGAGAAAGATGAGGATAAGTTAGAACTTCTGTCCTCGTATTACAGTGTGAGAACAAGAATATATTCAGTTGGATTAGTAGCAAATTAAATACTGATTTTTGAAGGAGCAGTTTTTTGAGCTGTGTTTCATTAGGCTGTTGGGCTCATTGCCATAGATTTTCTTGGGTATTCACAGTCCTGAGAGAGAGATTTGGTATTTATATGGATGGCAGTATAGAAGGTGCTAGAACATACTGGCTGGGAGATAAATGTACTTTTTGAATCTGAAACCACTCTGACAAGTTTAAAGTTTGTGTTTAGGGCCCGGGACCAATAGAAAATTTGTTGCACCTGTTGTTTGCACAATGGAGCCTTACATAGGCTGCAGACAGGATCCTGAATTCATAAAATGGAGAGTGACTTGTTACATTCTGGTGAACTTGGAGGGTAGTCGGGGACATTGATTTATTTAAATAACAGCATGTGCTCTCTCATGGCTACTGATCTCTTGAAATGTATAAAATTTGTAACATTTTAATACATTCTTGTATGATTTATATTTGAGTAAAATATAGATTGGCCTCTAAGGGTGTATTGAAAGAATATATCTTACACAAAAGCTACATCCCCTCACTTTCAATCAAGTGCCTGAGCACTTCCAACAGGATTTTTTTGGCATGATGTTATAGTTTATGCTGTAATTTGCAAATTTATGAATTAGTAGACAGTTGGAAGTTTGCAGTTTCTTTTACAAAACATAATCAAATTAAGTTTTTGCTTAAAGAGTTTTTTTTTTAAATAAAATTGGAGATTACAGTAGTATATTATTGATATCCTTTTAGAACTTACATTTCTGAATTAGCTGGAGTGATAATATAGCTGGCTTGGCCTTTTACATATTTATTTCTTGGTTAGGGAGGATTGCTTCTTTTGGGAGAAACAAACCAGGGCCTTCAAACTTTTCAAATCATTTTATCATGACCTTCCATTCTAAAGATATCAACACTTTTCTGTTATAATTTACAGAGTCAGTACATTAAATTCTTTGAAATTGTTTTTGTCTGGTTTTTATCAAGTGTTTGTCTTTCCTTCTAGATATGTATCTTTCCTTCAAGGATGAGAAAGGTGTATTGCTCAGTGGCATTAAATACCTCTAGGCTGCCATTAAAGACCGTATATTTTGCCAAAAAAAAGAAAATGTAAGGGGTCTTCCTCCAGTGATATCAGTTCTGTGGAGGATATTGTACTGTAAAATGAGCAGGAGATAAAAGGGAGAAACAGTTGTTTGTACTGACATAGTCTGTGGGTATTTGGGATGGACTGTGGAGTTATATATGAAGGAATAAAAAACCTTCTTTATTTCTGTTCCAAATGATGGTGGGATTTTTAAATGTTTTTGAGGACAGCCCGTAGCGATGAGTGGACTGGTGTGCTACGTATATTAGAGTACAAGCAAATGAGAACAAGTTGTGGAGTCATTGTGGCTTAATGCTTAGCAGCTCAGACAGAGGAGGCTGATCATTGCTGCCATCCCAGTCTGGCTGTGAGGTGGGACACCTTCTCCTCTGCCATTGTCAGCTGTTCTTTGCATTGTCTCTGTGCGAGTTTGGCAAGTCACATTATCTGGCTGCTTCAAACACCTGTCTGTAAAATGAGTGATGCATCCTTTCTCTTCATGCTTTGTTTTTAGTATTACATTAGATACGAAAAAATGCACTTACACATGTGCTATAAGTGTATGATATAATGGAAATGGTCTTGGTAGGTATTCATTTGGACTGGGGCTGCTACATCAAGTAAACAGTAAAGAATTCCTCTTTTTAGAAGTTAGGAGCTACAATTATTGTGTATGCAACTGTGTATGCGATACTTAGAACTGACAGTATTTTATATAAGTAAGATTAATACTTCACATTGTGAAACCAGGCATTCAGGTTTGTGTTATATTTCATTCAAAAGGTAGTTGGTCTGAAGCAAAAAAAAAAATACCCACCAAATATTGTTTCTGAGAACGCAGAGGAAAGGTTTCTTAATGTTTGAAAATACAGTGCAGTGCAACTGCTCTGACAACGTTATAATGTCGGTGTTTTGGATCAGAGGTCAGGGTTTTTTTTAATTTTCTTTTGCTTTTATTTTCTTAGAGAAGCCTTGCTCCATCTTTATTCTATCTCTGTGAAAACTTGAAAGGAATGGCAAATTTTTTGAAAGTCATTTTGAGCATTTTCTTTAAAAACTGATTGCTGTGGCACCACAACTCTGAACATTTCACAAACAGCCACACTTTTTCAGCCATTGTAGCAAGTGGTGAGGTCCTTAAATTTTGTATCACGGCTGCTGGCCATCAAGTCAACGATAGGAGACCCAAGTGAGAAGGGGGAATGCTTCCTTCTGCTCTTGAATCTGTGTTGCTGTGAGAGGCTTGAAACAAAGTGAGAGCTATCTACCTTCAGTTCAAAGGAGGTGTAGAAAAATGTGCTGGGTAGAGGCAACAGAAGAGGTAGAAGGAAAAGGGATAAGTGAGGAAGAACAGGAAGAAAAGGTTGCATGAAGGAACTGAGGGTTATGTAGACTGAAACAGATGGTTTTAAACCAAATTTCCCTTTCTATGACAGCTTTCCCTATTTCACATTTTTGCTTTCAAACTAGAGCACCTGCAAAAGAAAATTAAAAAAATAAAGAAGAGACTGTTCACAGGTCCTTACCCCTGCTAATTATTGACCAGCATCTGGAGAGGAGGGATAGAAAGGTTTAAACAAAGCTTTGCCACCATACATGGCCTTCTGAGCTACCACCTGTGTGTGCTGTTGCAGGAGTATGGGTTTATTTCACAAGACTCCTTCTTTGTGATGTGTTCCACAACCCCTAGTTCAAAACATGCTTGTAGCAGACTGTACTGTCCTTGAGAGAAGGCATTCTTCTAGGTTTGTTGTCCTCTTTAGAAACCCATTGGCCAGTGTTAATCAAATCTGTCACGGGGATAGAAGTTTCAAAGAGAAACTAATTCTAGTTAATTCTAGCTAAGTCTTGGCACTTGGTGTCTGCAAATTATTAAATTGCAGAAAATTTGTGTAAGAGAACATTCTCATGCCTTGACAACAGAAAAAATACTTTTGGCATTTAAATCGTTGGACAACAGCCACATTATTTGGAGTGTACTGGGATATAAACTTAAGATAGGGAATGCTAGAACAAGGAGTCTGTGGCATCTCATTTGTACAGTGTTTGTAGTGTAGGGCAAGGCCCTTACAGAATAGTTAGGTGTTTTCCTATATGTCCATCTTCAGACTTTCTGGTGTTGGTCGGCAGGTCAGTCCTGTCAGTGCGCAGCCTAAATTTTGAACCTATACAGCCCTATATTGATGCAAAACAGCCTTAGAACTTTGGCAGCCCACAATATCATAATCTCATTTCAGGTGACAGCATTAGCTTTGGTGTCTGTTTCCCATTTTGCAAATTTGGAAAATAATCTTCCATTGCAGAATTTCTATGAAGATTTCACAGGAACTGCTTTGAAGATTGATTTGCTAATGATTTTGAAGCCTTTAGTCTGGTAAAAATATCATAAGGATTTGTGGGGTATTTGTGAATTCAGTGTTGTATAATGTTGTTACGAAGCAAAAAATATACAACATGTAGATATGGAGCCTCATTTAGTATGGAAATGAGAAAAAGCTGTTGCTGGAATGAGGCCACTCCAGAAAAATCAGTATGTCTGTGTGATTCTACAGGAAGTTCAGAAGCTGGACATAGCCTTTAAGATCTCCCCAAGACCTGGAAATGATTGCTAGAGCATTAAGTGGCATCCAGCAGAGGTCTTCCAGCTTCTCTCACTGCAGCTCACCTACCTGATGCTATACTCACCACTGCTTGGGTGGGAAGCAGCTGGCCCCACTTAATCTGGATCTGCCTGTCCTGGTCTTTGGATCTTTGTTAAGAACAGGGGAAGAGATGTCCTGCTGTCCCTGGAAATGGTGACAAGGATCAGATATCACAGCCAGCCATCATAGGTGTTGAAACTGGACCAAAATTTGCATTGCCTTCCAGTGCACCAGCTATGCTGTCAGTTGGCTGGATGAGGGGATACTGAATTTAGTTTTTATGGACAGCTTGCTTTCTGGAATCCTTAATTTTTGAGCAGTCAAATGTGCAGTATTTAATGTCCTCATAGTTCTTAGTGTAGCTTTGTGTGCCTATGTTACCTGAAGAGTATTTAATAATATTGCATGTCACAAGTAGATTATTTATTGGGGAAGGGACTTTCTGGGGGACAGAAGGAGGGTAAGATTTTTGTCTTCTATAATCACATTAGCAGTGGTGTGATGACAATTGCTTTCACTTGTTTTTGCCAGGTATGGCATGGCTATGCAGAACTTTTATGTACTAGAAATAAGTACACTGTAGGAAATTGTTATACATGAAAAAGTTGTTTAACACAACGGTTTTATTGTCCTTGTTGCTAGAAAAAGACTTGGTGGCTCAGGTCTTTTGGTGAATCTTGATACTGTAGACAAACATGAAAGGATTAGAAAAAGTGTTTTTAGTAAGGTAGAAAGTCAAAGTAGAAACCAGAGTAGTTGGAAATGCTGAAACATAGACATGATGCAAACTTTTATATTAGTTTTCTTCTTTGTTATCAGGCCAAACTTAAGGAAGGAGTAGATGTCACTTACACAATTACTCTACACCAGTGAGTACCTAATAAGGAGAGGGCAGTTTCTAGATACTTGTGGGGGTTTTTCTTACTGTCCTGAGAACACAGGACACATCTTCCCCCTCTTTCCCTTCTCTCAAATTTATCTGAGGTCTGATTAGTGAACAAACAATACTGCATCTATGTGTCCATTGTACAGGATTTTGCCTTCTATGGTAGGTTAGCTTTCACTCCACACATTTAATATTTCTTTTCTCTTTCTTATTTTTCTTCTCTCCCCTTTTGTCTCAGCAGAACAGTCTCCTAGGATTGTGGCTTCTGAGGTTAGTATGTGACTGGACATTTGGAGAGAAAGGAGAGGGACAAGACAGGGAAACCTGTCAAGTTTTAGTAGTGCTTCCTTTCATTGAAAAGCTGCAAATACAGCTGAAGGTGCTGTAACTTCTCTTATGGGGAAGTGTGGGCAGATGAAAACTACCTCAGTTATATCAAAACTGAAAGTTAAACAAAATGGTATATTTTTTAGTGTAGCTGTTATCTTCCCAAAAAGGAACAGTCAACCTGACCAGCAGGTATTTAAAAAGGCTGCACTCAGCATACATTTAATTTTAGGTTAAGGCTTGCTAGTGTAAGTAAATAATGTAAGTCTTGTGAGCTGTAACAATCCCTTTTCAGATACAGTGTTGTGCCATGTAAGTTGACCTGGCAGATTGTTCTTTCAGTTTATTTGCATTCATAATCTCTACCTGTACTGATGTTTGAATCCTTTCAAATGTGCCTTGGCCTTTCAGCTTCCTTAAGTTTCATCACACAACTCTCACAGCTGTACCACTGTCATAACTGCAAGGTAACAACAGATTTGGTCTTCAGAGGAGGGTTCTTTAATAATACTGGCTAAAACTGCAGCAGAGTACTTCTGTAGTTGCACACAACTTGAAGACAGTGAGGAATCATTTATGTTCTTTCATACAGTGTTTGATAATTTTCTGTCCCTGGAATTATTTGAGGATGAGTGGTGAACAGTGGGATTGCAAAAAGGTCGGAAATAAGGACAGAAAGTGGATTGTTACAAATACCTTTGTTCATAATCCTAAAAGATGTGAGCATGAAAGAAGTGAATGAAGGAACAGCTAAAAGAACTTAAGAATTAATTTCTGAGTAGCTTTTCTGTTACAGCTTTTATTTTTATGTGCAATATTGAGTAATTGTTTAGAAAACAGAATACGCTCCCCTTATTGAAAACAGATAATATACCAGAAAACTTAAAGAAACTGCATTTTTTTCAGAATAGAATTTATCTACTGTGTTCAATCATAGACTTTGAAGCTTCTAAATAACTATAAAATCATTAAAGCTCCTGTTTTATCAACTTACCTATGTGAAAGTGATCTGATTAACATTTCTCACTTCTAGACCACTAGAACTCTTTTGACATTTTATATGCCTTATTTCTCAGATAAAGTCACTGAAAAAGTTAATCCTTCAATGGAAACAGAGGTGCAACCAGCATTTTTGTGGGGACTTTCGTTCCTCAATAACAGTGATTGCGCTTGTTTTATTCTCTGTTCTGGCACTGGTGCAGTGTATGATTCATTTTTGTCTCATGCTAGCTTTAGCAAGGAAACCACACGCACATTGCAATGTAACAAGGCTAGAGAAGTACATTTCAGACTGAATATGAAACAATCATCAAGAATATTTATTCATTCTGTTGAAGATTCACCCTGCATTATAAAGCAGACTTGCAGAAAAGAAAAAAGCTCTCACACAGATGCATTTCATGTTTGCTGTAGGCACTTCTGTGCTGCCTGAAGAATGGAGCTGGTGGTAACACTCCTTTCTGAAATCTTAAATACTTGAAGAGTTTGTTTATTCTGGCTGTTTCTTCCTTCCCACCCACTCTGAGAAAGCATACCACATTTTAAAAATTTGTTTCAATAGCCTAAAGAATGATCTGTGTTCAGACTAGAGCTTAGGAGTTATGCCTGTGTAGTAACCCTTACAGTTGAGGGGAAGAAAGCTGCAATGTGCAGATTTTCTAAAGAGCAGCTGGCATCATGTCCAGGTATTTTGTACTGATCTGGTCTTGCTGTGAGACAGCAAATATAAATACAGATTTGTCCAGATCACAGTGCACTGAGTTGGAATGGGATAATAAGCTACAGTTAACTCAGTAATGTTTGATAGTATCAGCAGGTTATCTAGAGACAGATGTGGCCCTTTGTGAATAGGAAACTCGAAGCGCTTTGTGTTTGGTTTTCATTTAAATGTCAACATCATCTCTGGTTTGTCTGGTGTCTCTGTCAGATCCTCAGTTTTCTTCCCAAGATGATTTTCATTAATAAGCAGACTCATGTCAGGAGCCGTGGAAGCTAAGTGTCATTATCTTTGAGTGTTCAGTGCAGGTTTATAAAATCCATGTTATAAATGTGTTTCAGAATGCTGTCCTCAGTGAGGGTTGTTCTGTTGCATCTGGCACTTGCTGGATGTCAGGTAGAAGCTCTGACTGAAGTGAGGTGCCTTTTATTCTAAATGTACAGGATAGCTGGGAGTAAGGCGTGAAGATGTTTGCAGGGTCATTTTGCTTACAGACTCGAATGTGAGGATCTGTGACATGAGCCATCACACTTGTGAATATGCCTTCATGTTTTTGTGTAGCTTGCTGAGAGTGAATGCTACGTTTCTGAGTAAAAATTCAGAATGTTACTGGTGTTGGATTGGTGCAAAGGCGAGCCTTGGTCGCTGAAAAAAAAAAAAGAGTGACTAGGGGAGACCTCTGAGTTATTTTTAGATCTTTTTAGTATTATTCTTCATTCCCCAGGCAGCCAGTGTGAGGTATTCTGCCACCACCACGGACCAGTGTCTGCAGGCAGTTTCAGCAATCCAAAGAGCGTACAGACTGTTAGCTTTGGCTGTGGTTTCTGCTTCTAGAATAATTGAAATGTTTCTTATTTGAGGCATCCGGCTTGTTTTCGGAAGGTGGAAAAGGCGGCAGATGCTCTGCCGTGTGGCCCGAAGGCACAAGGTGTGCCCGGTGGCGCTGGTGCTGCCGTGTGCCAGCCCGGCCGGAGCGGAGCGGAGCGCTCGCACGGGGCAGGGCTGCGCCCCTGCCCCGCCGGCTCTGCGGCCGCCGCTGGCCCCTCCGGCTCTTCCTGCGGCTGCTTTGTTCCCTTCCTGCCTCTGCTTGACACGGGGCATGTACCTGAAGCCTGCAAAACGAGCCAGTCACATGGACAGACTGTGCCAGATACAGCTGTAATCTCGGGCTGCACAATTGAATTTGTCCTCCCCCTCTTCCTGCTCTTTTCCGATTCAGGAATGCAAGCTCAGAGTTGCACAGCACAATGGAGACTTAATGTAACTATTTCTAAAGCGTCTGCTGGCAGGAATACTCTGACGTCAGGAGAGTTAGGGTGAGGTTTTGCTTTGCGCACATTGAGTGGCTCTGCTCTGGAATAATGGCATGCTGGAATGGAAACATTGTTCGGGGGTATCCCTGGCAGTAGTCCTTGGAGCCTGCTGCTCGCTGTATGTCTTTTGTGGGTAGAAAGTGTACTTGATAAACTCTGTTTTGTCCCATTTGTTTATTACAGGCATTTCAGAATATTCTGTAAATATTTGTGCCTGACACTGTTGGCTGGCAGGATATTGCTTTTAGCTCTTTAAACTGTGGTTATAGTAGCAGTTCTTTGCTGGTGTTTCAAGTGAAGATATTTTTTGGAGGCAAACTGAATGTATTGCTCAAGGACTTTTCCCACCCAGTGTTAACACTAGGTTTAGATAAGCAAAAAGAAAATAAATCAGTAATCTACTACAATTTGAAATTCTTAATGATTAGCTTGCAAGTAGAAAGAAAGCAAGGTCTCAAAGACACTGAATTGGTGAGCCACCAGAGAAACTGGTATTTTAGATTTAAGATGAACAGAGATTTGACTTCTTTTATTGCTGGTTAAGCAAATATCTATGACTTGAAAATAAATATGAAAGCCTGTGTGTTATGTTCAGTTTAATGTACTTGTTTCATCTAAAATTTGCCTGGCTGCAGACAGCTCAGGAAGGCTGTATTTAAAGCCATCAGAGCAGAACTGTGGATGCCACTGTGACAGGATTCAGAGTCAAGCTGTAGGGTTGCAGCTGATTTTAAAAATAAACAAGAAGCTTTTGTGTTTGCAAATCGTTTGTGCTGCTTTTTAAAGGAAGAAATAATTTCAATACTTGAAGGCTGGATCTCAGGTTTAGGCTGACATGTACTCATGGCTAGAGGCAACATCTTCTGTACTCATTCAGTTTACCAAATCTGATATTTCTGTGGTCTAGGACACTTTAAAATCTGACTTAAGGTGTTGGGTTTTTTTAAAGATTTACTAAAAAGGGTACAGTTCAAGGCATATTACCAGTGTTACAATTTAAAAACCACAAAGTATGGTTTTACCTCAGAACCTGAAATAATACGGGTTTGTTTGGAGACTGTAATTAGGGTGTGTTTAGCTGTTCTAAATAATGGAGAAAATAAGCACAGTAGCTTTTCTAGGAATTGCATTATGCTTGCTTCGTATTTTCTACCTGTAATTGTTGGAAATAGATGATGTGTCAGAGTCTGTTACATGAAGGGACCCAACTAATGATGTTTCTATAATTATGTAAAAAGAGCTGTTTGAGATGATGCTTTGGAGGAAAAAAGTAACATCCAACACAGAAAGGGTATGCTTCTTTGAATGTGAGGGGGTGACCAGAGGGGAAAAGGCTTGGCAATCCCTCCTCAAAAGCATGAGGGTGAGGGAGTTGTATTTCAGAAATACTGTGGTTGTGAGGCCTAGCAATACACCTGGAGGTATAATTCATTAATTTAAAAGTAACAGGATAAGTGGAATAGTGCAGGTACATCTTGACACACACTTACTTGTGTCACTAAGCACTAAGAACTGTTGTAGCATCCTCAGCTGGCAGAGAAACATCATGCAGGTCTTTTTTTTACTTTGTGTTCTGTTGGTATATGTGTGAAACATAGCAGGAAATCTTTTGAGTATTTATTTTTTAAAATTTGGTGTGAAGCTTTCTGACCATCCAGAATGTGGCAGCACTGCCAGGGTCTCATCAGCACTTTGTGACCCACTGTGTCACCTGACACACTGGCCTCTGGCTACGGCTTGCAGGGGATTCACAAACTCCCCTGTGTTGATTCATGCTTGGACACCATTAACAAGGCAATAAAGCTTAAGAAGGTTTCACAAGATTAAGTCTTTAAAGCCATGAGTGGGTGTGTTTGCGATGACTTTTCTACCCATTTTGTGCAGCAGTTGTTTTGCATAGAGAAACTCTGCTTGCTCCTCAGTCTGTGTTGATGTCAGTGAAAAATGTTTGGAAAAACTCTCATCAACCTGACTAAATCCTGCTGTGTGCTGACATAGCGTATCTTTTTGGCATAGTATGATGTTGTTGTATGTGGGATAATTGTGCTGGCATAATAACTCCTCCTATTGACATATATTTCCAGCATAGGTACAGCATCAGATGTACTTTAAATGACTGGCATTCCACTTTTTCTTGCTTTGTGCTTTTTAACTAGTGTTGGCACTATTTACGGTGCTAGTGCAGTCTGCCTGTAAGTGCTTCTGGATCATTCCCCTTCTCTTGTGCTGAATGTGCTCTATCTTTTCAACCTAGTGTTTATTATTTATTTATTTTCAGCAGGACTAGAATAATCCTTTCCATTAATTCTTTCTTTCAAAGACACATCAGTAAGATTTAAATTTTTGCCTAGTGTATTCATAAGCAAAGATCTGTGGCTAGTCCCTTTGTCTTTGCCTTCCTTTTCTAATGTTCTCTCTTCATTTTGCATTAAGTTCAGCTGTGAGATAAGTTTCATGGT
The DNA here is from genome assembly GCA_013397075.1 of Rhabdornis inornatus. Taxonomy (NCBI): domain Eukaryota; kingdom Metazoa; phylum Chordata; class Aves; order Passeriformes; family Rhabdornithidae; genus Rhabdornis; species Rhabdornis inornatus. Next base: position 26,241 of record VWZS01006638.1, read on the forward strand.
ACTCCTGACATTTCCTGACGCCAAGGTTTTTCTGGAGGCAGTGAGTTTCCTGTCTGGAAGCTGCAGGCAGTGTTTCTGGCAGGATGGAGTATTTTTGTTTCCCTGGCTAGACCTTTCCCTGTCTTTGTTTTTGTCTCTTTTTCTCTCAGTTGTTCTTTTTTTTAAATCTTGGGCTGTATTTGATATTGCAGCAGTTAGAACTATCATTACAAAAAACTGACTTGGTGATTTGAAATATATCCATGCAGGATTTTTCCATTTATGTATGTGACAGAATAAATTAATAGGTCAGGCTGCAGGAGAACTGAATGTGTTTTGCTAGGTTTTGACCTAATCTCACCTCTTGAGTGAACAGGAGCAGCTGGTTAGGCTGGTGCAACTTTGTACCTCACCTGAGGGCAGTTTCAGAACTTGTGGCATTAGCCATAACAGAGTTCAGAAAACTCTGTCATAGTTTCTGTGTGTATCCTTGACTTGCTGCTGCTAGAACAGGCAAGCATGGATTATTCACTCAGTCATCCAAGCTTTTCTGAAAGTTTTATACTGAATTATATTTACTAAAATTATTTGTTCTCTGTAAAGAGATCTCAAAGAAGACCAATGCAGGGCAGTTGTTCAGTTCTCAAGGGCTGAGATACTGGCAAAGTAAGTTATTGTGAGTTGTCACAGTGACTTTCAGAAACTGTGACCAAGTTCTTACCCCATGGTAAGGGTTCGTTAGTCAGTCTAACCTGATGTTGCTGGAAGAATTCAAAACTCTTACGGACTTTTTAATGACTCTAACTTCCTTTTAAGTAGTTCACTGTAAAAGATTTATGCAAACTATATCTGTATATATGGGGTTTTTTAAAATGACAGAATAGCACCAAATGTTTTAAAAAGTAATCTATTAATAGCTTCCAGCATTTCTTAGTTGGAGGCAAAGCTATTTCAAGATCATTGGGGGGGGGTGGATATTGGTGTTTGTGGATTGTTTTTTCTATATTTTTTCTTTGTCTCTCCTGCCTCCAAAATAGAGGTTGATTATGCCAGAGATAAAACAGAACTGGAAGATGCTGCCAGTCAGACAGTCAATAATATCTTCCCTCAGCACAAGACAGAAACTCTGGCTCTTGCTGAATTGAAGTCATTAGGAGCTAGGAACTGCAATCTGTAACCTCTTAGATGTCCCCTCAAGCTGCTGTCTCTGGTATGCTGTTCAAATTCTATGTGATCTCTCTGGAACTCCTGCTCATGGTTCCAGATCCCTGTACTACAATAATTGTGCCCCCTTATATCTTGGTGCACTTTATTTGATTTGTTTTTATAGTGGGGCAAACTTGTAAGCCTAGTTGAAAACAAAAGTTTGTCTGAATTCAGTATGTAGCCATTACTGTTTGACCAGGCAGAATTACAGACCTGAAATTAAATCTGCTTATTCTGGAAATTTGTTGGTATTGGTTATTTTCATTTTGGAACAATTTTCTGTAGGAATGATCTCAGCATTCAGGGATGTTGCAATGTTTTCCACTTGCAGGATTGGTGACACTGCAGGAGAAAACTGTCTTTTGTTATTTCACTGGTGTATGTCTTCACTGATTATTTTGCAATGTATAGTGTAGTATAAAAAGCAACCTCAGGATTAGTTAGATTAAACAGTTAGATTAAACTTCTTTTTTTGGTACATAGCAGAGGCAGCTTGTGCAGTTTTTTAATCCCTTAGTGTTGCTTTCACTTTTCAAGACCACTAGCTAGTCAAATATTTTAGAACATTACTTATATATCTATATATAGATACAGATACATAAAAATAAATCTCTCCACAATATTCAGAAGTGAAAATACATGCCCATCATTGCACTAAGAGAATACATTCCAGTGACCTCTGCAAGAAAAGTATTTTCCTAGTGTGAGGAGTTTAATGATTAAAGTATTAAAATAGTTAAACGTTTTGGTGATTTTTGTTTTGCTTCCTTCTTGGTTTTTTTGTGGGTTTTTTTTCCCTTTAGTGTTTCCAGGACTTTGGTTTCCTCTTGGCAGAGATTGGTGTACATTTGTTTGCAGAAGGCACTACAGTGCACAGGAGAAGCTTTTGACATGCAAGCAAGTGCGGGGTTGAACTAAGATTGCTCTGCTGACTTTGATAAGGGAAAATTGCAAATAGCCTCATTTGCAACAGACACAGGCCTGCAGATACACAAATAGAAAGCATCTCTCCACTGAGTTCTTAACTTTGGTCGACCACTGGACACAGTATACCCAGATTTAATGCTGCTGGTTTGGAAAATTAATGTTTTTAAATTTAAGGAATTCTTTCCCTTTTGCCACCATAGCGAGAGAGGCATTATGAGTATACTCTCTTCTTTACAGGCATTATCTGAAAGAGAAACAGTTTTGCCAATCATTTGTTCAGAAACTTTCAGAATGAGTTGAGCAGCTTGCTAGACTTCCTTTCCTAATAGCATCTGTCATGGACACATGATACAGGATGTATTGCTCATACATTTCTAAGGAAGAAGCATAACTTTTTTTTTTTTAATAAGCTGTTGAAGATTTTTCTAGCTGTCAGGGTTGGTTTGTCATGTGCTACATACCATTATGAATTTTAAAACAGAACATTGTATATCAGTTCACTTTTGACAGTTCCGTCGGCTTCTCTGTATTTTAAATACTGTCAATCTTTTGATTTTCATGCCCAGTCAGTCTGACTCTCAGTCCTTGAGCCCAAGTGGGTTCATAGTCAGTCTGTTTGTGTCATTGTTTTACAAACAATAATGCTTTGTTCTGTAAATGAAAATAGAATTTCCAGATAATTGACACAGGACCTTAAGGAAAAATAAAGCTCAGTCAGAACAAACTGAGACATGGTAACCGTGCAGTAGAGATAATTTAATCTCTGCCTCAAGGAGAAATGCTTTTCTCTTAATTCTTGCATAATAGTATCCATGAATATCAGGGGTTTTTATTAACATTGAACCATGGAATTATGTGGGCTGAAAGGGACATTAAAGATAATCTTGTTCCAACCCCCCTGCCCTGCATGGGCAGGGATACCACCCACTAGATGAGGCTGATCACAGTCCATCCAACCTGGCCTAGAACACTTCCAGGGGTGGGGCATCCATAGCTTCTCTGGACAACCTGTGCCGGTGCCTCACTATGCTCTGAGTAAAGAATTTCTTCCTAACATCTAACCTAAATCTCCCCATAAGAAAGCAGGAGAGACTAATTAGAACACTTTCCCTAAAGTAAACTGACTGCATTGTAGAAACTTCCACATATTAAAGCAACTGCTGTTGCTCCTGGAAGACCCCTTGTTCCTCACTTGGCACTGGTCTAATGGGTCTACACATGCCAAGCTGGCTTATTCCAGAGGGTTTGGCTTCCTTTCAAATTGGAGATAAGGGCCCTACCCTGTTCTGCTTACTGTGCTGATATGGGCATGTGCCAGATCTTGTCAGCACCTTCACCGAGCCCACTCTGAGCTCCAGTGTGAAATTAGTGAGTGAATCCTTGGTGTGGTACTTGCTGGGAACTCTGCTCCCAGTCTTTTGGATTTACATAAATTAAAGAAGTGATATTATTTCACTGCAGCTCTTTTTCTGCCATTTAAAGATATGTGAAGTTTAAGTCTTGACATAGCAGATTTTTAAAGGTTTTGAAAAACTTGAGTTAGTTGTGGACTTGGGAATTCTGTTTTTGGAATAATGGCCTCTGCAGTTATCAATAGTCCATTGTAAGCATAAAGAAATGAGATGTAATTAACTAAATTATCAAGTGATTTTTACTCTGGAAAGGATTTACTACTGGTAGGAGCAACTCCAGTAACTTCTGTAATAAATATTCTTCATGCTTTTAGAAAATCATTCACATACGTGGCTCTTAGAACAAAGCAGGATAGGAAGTAAAAGATACCTTCTTGCAAGTGTGTCTGAAAAGTAATACTTACTTCCATAACATGTAAATTACTATATTGTTGCCCTTTTTCGAAGGAGAGAAGTCATAATGAAGCAAAATTTATATGAGCATATATTTAAAGTAGTTTTACACAGTTTGGTTTCGTTTAAGTGAATTATTTAAGAGGCTTTGACTTTTTTTGCATCCTGTATGTCATACTGTAAGAAATCATTGCAAACGTTCAATAAGTATCTGTATGTCTGAGTTGGTGTTAAAAGCTTGAGAAATCTTCTGATACAAATTTGTTAACTTTCATTTGTAGAATTAACTGGTCAGTTTAATCCGAATACTATCAACCCTTTATTTCACCTTTTATTAGAAATCAAAATTAGAAGACGATCAAAAATGCCGCACAAATTAAGTTGAAGTGTCTTTACAGTCATTGAAACACTACATGGAAAATATTGCTATTCTTGATCTTAGATTATGAAGGGAAATATACTGAAGGAGTCATAAAGGTATTCTGCTAATTGTTGCAGTTAAGCATTTCACCTGCACAATATGCATTTGCCTAACACAATATGCTGCATTATGTTACTGTTAAAGGATTTTATTTTTCATCTTGGTGCATATAAAGGTTCTGCCAGAACCTTTGTTGTTTCATCATAATTTCCATCTGTTTTCTTCCAAGTTGCAGAGTGTTGGTTCTGCTTGTACTAAATCATCTGTAATAAAACCGAGTAGCAGTCCTAACATGCCCTGACAGCATGTGCATTGACATGACTATGGTGAGATGTTTTTAATGGGTCAGAGTATTGCAGAAGCACATAGATGTCAAAATTCAAATTTGTCTGAGACGTTAAACTTTTCCAGGCTGTTCATCACTCTTTAACTCAGCAGCGCCAGATGTATACTTGAACCTGAAGCATGTGTAAAGCGAGTAGGAGTATATTCTTTTAGAAATCCTCAGGAAAGTGTTTGTATTTTTCCCCCAGTTTTAAAAACTGTTGTGGAATGAGCTGACATTTAAAGAATGGCCATTGAAATGAGGTGCTTGTTTGCCATTTCAAAATCCTGTGTGTTGGTATTTCATTTAGTAGCTTCAGCTTTGGCATAATTTTGTTTTATGTTTTATTCCCCTATGTTTATAGTCCTTAGACCATGCATTAAATGAAAAGGAAAATTTTGTTGCCTCTTTCAGATGATTAGAGATACCTTTATGTTAAGAACATCACAGCTTAAAAATATTAGAGTGCTGTGTGATTGATAGGAGATGCTCATTGGAAGAGGGAGAGGGAAGCAGAAATTATCTGTAATGGAGGTTGAAATACAAGCTCTGAAGGTTTTTTTGTTTTTTTTACAACTATCTTTCAGCTGGATCGGTGCATTTCAGAAAGCAGCTAGAGAGTATAGATGTTGGGAATTGCAGATGTCAGAATGGAAGCTATTAAGAGTCAGTTATAATCAAGAAGTAGCTTTCAGTATGCTAACAGAGTTGGTGCTTGGCTAAATCGTTGGAGGAGCAAATGCCTAAGATGAAGAGAGTTAGGAACAGAAGTCTAGATTTGCATTTAAGCACCAATTACATGAGGGAATATTTAAGGTGTTTTAGTGAAGATGTAGTTACATCTATGTTTATGGTGGGTTTTCTCCTTTCCTACATTGATGTTTAAGCCTGCCTTTGTTTTGCAAACATGTGTGAACTTGTTTGTCCTGATGGCAGACTGATTTTTTGCCTCTGTACACCAGATTGAGCATGTAATGAAAGAGCAGGCAGCATGCTGAGCTTGTGCCTCTGGTGTGTTTGGAGGACAGCTAGGAGCATGAGGGAGCTAATCTCCCCCAGCAGCTGTCTTGTGGAGGTAGGCGTTCGTCACTCTTTTCTTGCAAAATCAGCAGGGTTATTCTCAGCTACACTTTAGGGCATTTCCAGAGTGTTTTGAAATGGATGAGAAGAGCAAAGATTGTGCCATGGAGAGCCATATTAGAAGATATAGCAAATAGTTTAGGCAGGGTTGCAGAAGGAGCAGATACCAGCTTAATACTGAACTTTAGGTGAGTTGCAACTGTACATGTCACTTATGCATCTTCAGATGACAAGGTGTGTTTGTGCTGTGGCAACTGGTGTTTTGTGGTAAGTCTGTGGCACGAGCAGAATGCAAAGCACGGCTGGAATTCGGATTTGTGGTAGGGCTTTGGGCATGGCGGGAAGCCAGAAATAATGGTTTTTCTGTTGTCAGTAAGTGCTTTTGAGGAAATGTTGAGAACAGTGGTGAACTTAAAAGTTTTAGGATTTGCACTCACTGGTTTTTCTGTCTGCTGTGCCCATATTAGTTTCTTCTGTGTGTTGACAGAGTTCATACTCGTCAGTGAGACTAATGCAAAACTTGCAATATATGTTGCCTCAAAATCAGATTGTTTATTATTACCATAGTTTGTGTCTCTCAGCTCATTTCAAGTAGTTGGATTTCAGAGCTTCAGTTTGCATGCAGCATATCCCCTTCATGTGGACACACTGTTACTGGAATAATACAGGCATTCTGTTCTCTGGCTGTACAGAATCAAGTCTTTTTTACTTCTTTTTGTCAGCAGAAACATGCAGATGCTGTCTTGGGTTGGGCAACATGAGAACTGGCCAGTGCTCCAGATTGAGCTAGTAAAGCTTCTATGACTTTTGTACAGCTCTGATCATTATTAGCATTGTAACATTTGTCTTCATTTTTTCCTCTAATAAATCATCTGCTGAATCTTTTCACTTCGGCAAAGTCATCTTGAAACGTCGCTAGAATGTCAGCTCAGAATTACTATATAAGGAAGAGCTTAGCTTTAAAAACTAGTTTTATGCATTTAAGTCTAAAGAGCATAAGTGATAATTGTCTGAAATAACTGGCAACTTATATTTTCAAAAATCCTATCAAAGGTTAACTATTTTACTTAGAAGAGCAATCTGCTATTTTAGAGACTGCTTATCAGATCCCATTATGCAGAGAGAACTATGAGATGTACTGGTCTCTTTTTTTAAAGCATGGGAGAATCTTTGTTTATTTAAAAAGAAAAAAAGTACAACTGGTTCATCACCAGAACTGCTATTTCTTGATTTTGTACATCTGTTGGAACTGGCAGAAATGCTGTAATAACACATTCTTTCCTCTCCAGAGAAAGGGAGGAGGGGAAGGCTTGTAGTCATAGACTTGGCTGTGTTACTGTGTTTACTTCCTACCTTTTTCTGTTTTATTTTTAAAAACAAACAAAAACACAACATTCCCCACCAAAACAAGCAAGAACAGACTTTTTGCCTGAAATTAATGCTTCGCTTGCTGTTCATTTTGTTTATGAACTCTCCTGATTGAGGTGGTTGGCACTTTCCACTGTCTAGGTAGTATCTGTGTGAACATACCAATGTTAGTAATTACCCAATTATAAAAATGCTTTTAATGTTATTCTTGCACCTCTAAACATATAAATTTAATTGTCAGCAATGGACTGTATCTGTAGTATATTTCAGACATGGTCTACCAGTTGTCTGTCTATGATACAATACCAAGATCCTGGAGAGAAGGATGTCTTCTTCTATCAAAACTATGGAGCAGTTTTTTTCAGTTTCACCTTTTTTTTTTTTTTTTTTTTTTTTTTTTTTTTTTTTTTTTTTTTAAAAATTTTTTTTTTTNTTTTTAGATCAAGGAATGTTTTAGTTCATTTAATGAGAAACAGCAGCTGCAAAATTATTAAATTTTTTTTGGGAACAGGAGCAGGTAAAGCATCCAAGATGGATTTTTTGACTAAAACTGTTCCCTTAGGAGGGACGGAAGAGTATGTTATGTTCTTGAAGTGTTTAGACTCTGAGAATAAGCTGAGATTATTTTTTTCTTAATAGGTTCACAGTGGTAAGATTTTCCTTTATTAGGAAAAAAAAAGAAGAAACAAGAAAGCAGCAATAATTCAGCATTTGAAAAATAGAATATGGTGGCTTTTTAATTCTAAAAAAACTCTAGGGGCACAAAATGTAAGACCTCTTTTTATTAAAACCAGGAGATGCACACCTTTTTTTTTTTTTGGTTGGGTTTTTTGTGTGGGGTTGGGTTTTTATTTTCTTTTTTCTCTTGTTTTTAATTTTTACACTTGAAGAAGGTAGTATTCTTGTGGAGTATTGCCATCCTGGGTGAGTACTGTCCAAACTGAGTAGTGTTGTCTTGTCTGTCTGGTAGTACATAGGTAACAGCTACCTATGGTGGTCTGCAGAGGGCCCAGCAGTGGGACTGCTGCATGCACTGCTCTGGTGGCATGGACAGCCTCTGCCTATTTCTGTGCTTCCTCTTTGGAGAGGGATTCCTGTTTCCTGCTCAGCGTCCCCTGACACTTCCCAAGCAGCTCAGTGATCCCCTTCCGGAGACTACAGCACGTGTTTGGATTTGTGCCAGTCCCTAAGGGTGTGCAGACTGCTTAGCTCTCATAAACAGAGGCATTAATCTCTACATGCCTTTGTTTCTACCTTTGGACTTAGTTTTAGTATCCAGTTTCTGATTTTATCTTTTGGTAAGGTCATAGAAACCCATTCTCACCTTTCTGGGGGGCCAGTTGGGACACACTGAGGAAAAAAAGGGTGCTGGCGGTAGTTTTGCACGCAGATTTGCAACGCTGGTGTCACATAGGCAATGCCTTCCCATTCTTTTGTTACAGATGCCGTTGACCAAAAGTTTAAAAAAATTCCTCTTGTACAGTCAAGCTTCCAAGAAGTGGGAATAGTTGCATGTTTGGGGAGAACTTAGTGGTTCTGGTTGGAGATGATCTGCTGCTTTTTCCTCTGTAAGAGGAAAATAGGAAGTTCTTTTTTTCTCTGTCTTCTCACCGCGCAGTCACTTAAGCAGCAGAGAACAGAAGGAAATCCTTGGTGTCTTCTTGTACATAGATAATAACTGAAGCTTGGTATGTGATGGGAATCTGGTTTGGAGGCTTCTTTTTTTGGTTTTTTGTTTTTTTTGGGTTTTTTTGTTTGTTTGTTTGCTTGGTTTTTTGGTTGGTTTTTTTTTGGTTGGTTGTTTGGGGTTTTTTTTGTTTTTTTTTCTTACAGAAATGCATCTGATAAAAAATTCAAATGTTGTCACCTTAACTGTAGTCTTTTCCATGCCCTTCAACTTCTATATAATCAGTGTTGGCTGTCACTCACTCTGCAGCTCTGCTCCCTGAAATATTCAGATGCCTTATGCTATAAATATGCATACTTCTGTGAGAACCCTTAGATTTTGAGAATATCTGGAGTTGTTTAGCCACAGTGATTTAATTTCTGCTGTCAGTCTAAATGGTTCAAAAAACACTGAGAAATCTTTCTTTTAATTAACTGTATTGGATTTGTACTTGACCTTATCACATGTGCAGAAAATGTAAGGTAGAGAAAACAGAAAAGTTTCCAATGTTGCAAGCCTGTTGCTAAGCTTTATAGAAGAATTTGAATATTTACTTAGTTGTCGCCTTGAGTTTCAGTAGTTTCTACACATGCACATATCCTACTTCCCTTGGGGGAGCAGAGGAGTGCAGAGGCCGTTCTCTGCACTGATTAAGTGTAACAAAGATAGTCCTTGACCAGAAGGAAATTCCAGGCTTGTTAAGATAAGAAGGATGTAAAGGCTAGAAAAAGCTGACAGAAAGAGGTATTGGGTCAGATGGTGAGGAAAAGGTGGTAGTAATAGGAATAACAGGTCACTAGAGTGCTGTGACCTTTCAGAACCAGTAGTGATAGTTGTGGTTCTAATCCTCCTATTTTTTTCATCTCTCCTCCTAATACAGGGAATTCTTCTGAAGAATTTGCTGGAAGTGGATACATACGAATTTTCTGCATGAGGACTCTCAAACTGGATTACATAATAATATGCCTGTATCCTCTGCCTCTATTTGATCCTTAAAAATGATTGGGATTGTATATGAAATTTAACCTCTTTCTGATGAGTGACCTAGACATGAGTTTACATCGGCAAATGGGCTCTGATCGGGACCTCCAGTCTTCTGCTTCCTCTGTGAGCTTGCCATCAGTTAAAAAAGCACCAAAGAAAAGAAGAATTTCATTGGGCTCACTTTTTCGGAGAAAAAAAGACACAAAACGCAAGTCTAGGGATTTAAATGGAGGTGTTGATGGAATTGCAAGCATTGAAAGTATTCATTCAGAAATGTGTACAGACAAGAACTCTATTTTCTCCACGTGTACCTCTTCTGATAACGGAACAACCTCTAGCAGCAAACCAAGTGGAGACTTCATGGAATGCCCCTTGTGCCTTCTGCGGCACTCCAAGGACAGGTTCCCGGAGATAATGACTTGTCACCATAGATCTTGTGTGGATTGCTTGCGTCAGTATCTCCGGATAGAAATCTCTGAGAGCAGAGTTAATATTAGCTGCCCAGAATGCTCAGAACGTTTTAATCCTCATGATATTCGTTTGATATTAAATGATGACATCTTGATGGAAAAATATGAAGAGTTTATGCTTAGGCGATGGCTGGTTGCAGATCCTGATTGTAGGTGGTGCCCAGCTCCAGATTGTGGGTATGTATTTTTCCTATATTTGCAAAAAAGTGACGGTGTAAATACATAATTTTCATAGAATTATGATTTTTTAAAAGTTACTTGCTTTACTTAGGGTGTTGTTACAGTTGTACGAGTAGGTAGCAGGCAGAATTCTCTTTAATAAAAAGACAAGGAATCAAAACAAGTGAAAATGAAAACAATAATAAGAACTGCCCCAAGCCACTACCATCTTCCAAAATAAATAAAAAATAAAACCTTCGAGTAGGTTTTTCTTTTTTTTCTGCACAGAGGGAATTTTAGCAATGTCAAGCAACTTTTTTTTGGTACGTGTCTGCCATTTATTTACAGCAAGCAAAAGAAATTTAGATGTTGCACTGCCAAGGCAATGGTACAAAGCTCAAACTAAAGAGAATTGAAAATTTGGTGACTGTAATTTAACTTAATTTGTTAAAGCACAATGGGTGATTTGGCTTTTTAACTGTGACAAATGATTTAAGCTTTTCTTTGAATTAAAAGGCCTCTCCTGCTTCAGATATCTTCCATCTTGTGGCTGGTTGAGACACCACTTGTTGCCTGTCAGCAGGATTCTGATGTAAGATAATCAGCTTGTTCCTGCTTATTATCTGGGGAACGTAATGTTTTAACTTTACTTTAATACTTTAAACAGTTCTGAAACCATGCGGAATTCTAAGTGGGCTGAATACTACTGAGCAGCAGCTCATCGTGCGTTTGCGCTGCTGGTGTCTCATAATGCCATTTTTCAGCAAGCTGCTTTTTTAGAGATTGTTTGTGTTATCATACTGCTTAAAGAGTATAGGCATGACCGCAATCCAGATGTGCGGTGCAGACTGACAGCTCTGTTTCAAAGCCTCACAGCCAAGCGGTAAGTACAGTGAAGAAAAGGAAGAATGTTGCAGGAGAACAAGCAAGATAGAACTGACTGTTAGGTAGATGAAATACTCCAGTATTAATAACCAGGTGCTTAATGTTTAGGGCTTATTTGAAATACAATTTTGCTTTCATACTTTGAAAGAAACATAATTTGCTAACACAAGTCAAAAGCAGGGACTAGAAAGGTGATAGTTTCATATCTGGTCCAAAGTGGATGGCATTGCTGTGGCATAGTTTGAGGACAGAAGAAAAAATAACTCGAGGGATGTTTTGGTTGCATGAGCTCGTAACAAAGTCATATGGACAAAGCCAGTACAGTTTACTCTTAATATTATGATACTGCAAAATAAAACAACCACTAGAAGGTATTATTTGATAGACAGAAGTATGCTTTGCCCTGAGTTTTTGTGTTGTAAACAGTTATTCAAGCTGAGGAGAAGCATTTAAGACCTGTTAAACTGCTTTCTATTAAACCACGTTTCAGTGGTTCAGATACTTTTTTAGTTCTTAATTAAGTAGACTAAGGCAAGTTTGTTTAAGCTGTTTTGGTTTTTATGCTTCAATTTTCTTACCTGTTTAAAAAAACCCCCAAACTCATAAGTATCTTTCAGTGGTCAGAAACTGTGATGGTAATTGCTGTGGATAACAGCATTATAAAAATAAAATGTGGGTCTTCAGAGCAAAGTTAAAATTCCATGCAGTCATGTGAGACCACAGCAATGCATTAGTGTGCAGCAAGTATTTAATACACTAATATACTTAAAGTGGCAGGGAAATGCTTCACAGTGATAGATGAATTCTGCTTTTAATGCACAGATAGTGCCTCCTCACTGAACTCTCATTACTAGTTTAAAGTGGTATAAAGTTGGCTACTTGGGTACTTCTCAGGAGGGTCACTGTTTCTGGTTGTCATCCTAAACAAGCAAGAGCTCCTGCAATAATGTTTTCTCTTTTTCCCCATCCTTCTCCTGATTGTTTTGAAGCCTTCAGAACCTTTCATATGTTGGGCAGCAGGGACTGAGAGTTCAGCAGAAGTTAATCTAAGTAGGGGAAAGGGCATAGTACCTGAACAACAGAAAGACCATCAGTATTGCCTCCAGCAAGAGAATACCTGCGTATGAATCCTCCAGTTAAAAATTTAAATTTGGCTTTCAGGCAGCTGCTAAAGCACTGTCTGACAAGTCTGTATGTGCCCAGCTGAGGGAAAGCACACAGAGGGAGGTAGGAAGAAAAAGAAAAACCCCCTTAGCTTTAATTGTGTATTGTACAGCTGGATTAGCTGCCAAAGCAATTAGAAACTGTGACTACTGTTGCACCACATAATTACTAAAGCAAATGTCTGCTGATCTGAAGTTTGTGTGTACTGAATGTCATGCATCGTCTCTGAACAGTGTTTGTTAGCAGAGGCTGTTCTGTGGAAGTCTGAGTAGTTTGCTTCCCTAAACCGTTAAACCTGTACAGTTCCTTCCTTGATCCTCCAGCTAAGCTCCACCACAAGATCAAATCCCCATTATTACTTTCCATGCCACTCCCTGGGCTGCTTCATCCACAGCTTTTGTTGCAAGCTCAAATGCATCCTGATAGTGGTTGTTACCTGAAACAGTGTAAAAGTCTGGACCAGCTGTAACCTACCAGCAGTGGCTTGATAGGAGATACTGTCACACAGGTGATCCTTCCCTGGGGAAGGAGCACCGATAGGAAAACTCGTGAGCCTTCTCCTAGACCTATATTCTGTTTTTCATACTAGTTCTCCAGTGTAATTTTAACAAGCATTACTGAATCAGTATTCCAGATGTGTTCTGTCTTTTCTTCTGTTTGAATTATTTAATGATTTTTGCTCTGAGATTGTATTGCTGACATCATTAGAAGAGAGCAGTGATTCCTAAACTTTTACACCTTTATCAGGCAAAAAGCAGATCATGCAAAAGAGTACAGATTCTTCATCAATCTTTTCACTGTGCAGCCTTCAATTAATCACTCACTGCCTCTGGTTTTTGTTTTACTGGGTATTACTTTGAGTTTGGTTGGTTGTCCCTTCTCTCAGCCTAAACAAGGACTTTAGGCTTTCACATCTTCTTTAAAAAGAATGCAAATGTTAAAATTAAACCTGTAATCCTGTAAATCCTGAACTGAGATTTGCTCTGGTCTAAAAAGTCACTTTCTAAAGATGTGCCAAATGCATCAGTCACAATTAGGGAGTGCTTTCAGGGATGTGCCCAGGCTATATTAGTGATAGGAAGGCAGTAGAATATAAATTGATACTTTATTCTGTGTCTTAGATTTGAGATTTTTTTTGGTCTAACGTTAGCAAGCCTTGAATGTATCCCTGTATGTTGAAGAACTGTTTGGATCAGTGTCTCTTTGTGTACATGCAAAGCAATTATCTCTTCAGTTTGCAGAAAGTGAGGAAAATGAAGCTGATTAACTTGGCAGCAATATAGAAGAGTCTAGCAATTACTGAAATAAATCTCTGCTTGGAAAGCAAGAAATATTTGTAAACAGACAAACATGTATCTCATTTGTAACTGCATAATCTGTAAGTTAAATGTTGAAAGTCCTATTTGTTTGCAAGATTTCCTGGGGAGGAACATCAAATATGCTGTTTTAAAACAATAATGGAAGGGATAGGATTTACATTAACTTCACACAGTTTCAGATCTAGCTACTTAAATAAAAATAGATAAATTTTAAGATAGGCTTGTGATATTTTTTAATACTTTAAATTTTTTAAAAATACTTTTATAGTATCATTACTAATATTTTTTAAGTATCATTACTAATAAAGAAAATTTTGAGTTAATTTATGCAACTGCTATAAAATGGATGGGGGTAAAAATAAACAGTCTTTTAAAGTAAAATTATCTTCATTTAAACAGACAGAAACTTAGTCTTATTGCATTTATAAATCTGTTTATTCATGTGACTAAAACCATACATGCATTTTAAATGTTCATACCAGCAGACTTAGTATTACGTATTTAAAAGAAAGCTATTGCATAAAATCATTGAAAAAAAGCTACAATGGGTATGAATTAATAAATATGTGTACATACATATGTTTGTATTTACTGTTAATATGAGCATGTGTTTTTATCATGTGAACTTTGAAATGCAGGTCTAATGAAGGAATAGTTTTGTCACTTCAACTCTCATTGCATTAGGAACTGTTCATGTAGTGTCTGATTACAAAGTAGAGTAACACAGTTTTGTAAGTCTCAACATTCTTGGAGGTTTTTTAGTATTGTCAGAGTAAAGTTGGCATTGAGGCCTGAGCTCTTACCAATTTTTGCATATATGTTTGAAATGTATTTTTAAAAATGCTATAATTATTGAGAAACCAAAATCCTATTTATAAAATATTTGGTTTGTTGTTTCGACATTTTAAAATACAAAGAGTTAACAAACATCTATTTAAAGTAAATAGTGGTATTCATGATAAAAGGCAACTAGTAAAATCCTAAAATATCTTGCAGTGCCAAAGCAGATGTTTGTATGTTACATCTGTAGGTTACACTGCAGATCACCTAGCAGAGATCCTCCCTCATGGACAGGGTCAACATAAGACCTGCCCATAGTGACTGGTACACTTTTGAAACTGTAACTTTTCCTAATTGCTTAAACGCCTTTTTTGGGTTATCGTCCCACTCTTCTAAACTGCGGTTTCTTGGTGACTGTAAATCTTACAGTATTGCATTCAGCTTTAAATTCAGTGTATTTGAATACTGCATGGAATAAAGGTGAGTGAGTGTTGCAGTGATTGTAGTATTTCTGTACAATCTTAATCTAACGCAGTAGCAATAGAGCTGTGGAAAGAGGTGTTCAGGAACTGGTGCTGGCCACCTCCTGAAGGAAGTAGTCAGCTCCTGATGTCTGCTGCCTTTGTACCTGCTTCAGCTGCTCTGACAGCTGTCTAGTCAGCTTTGCTCTATACTTAGGACTGCTTTTATTGACAAAATTCTCTGTTTCCCCTGTTGATTGTTACAGATACGCTGTGATCGCGTTTGGATGTGCCAGCTGCCCCAAACTGACGTGTGGACGAGAGGGCTGTGGAACTGAGTTCTGCTACCACTGTAAGCAAATCTGGCACCCCAACCAGACCTGCGATGCTGCTCGCCAGGAGAGAGCCCAGAGCCTGCGCCTGAGAACAATTCGTTCTTCATCTATCAGTTACAGCCAGGAATCTGGAGCAGCAGGTATTTATCATTAGGTTGCTGTGTCTGTAAAACATCTCTTCTGTACATTTGCACAATTAACCCTAGATAAGAACGGAATAGTGATATGGTAAATAGAAACTGGATGCTTTGTCTTTCAGAAACATAAAATAACAATTCTAAATTTAAATTAAAATTTTAAATGTTAATGCTTTGAAGTACTCTGTGACCAGAACATCTGACTTAAGTCTTAAAAGCTTGTCATCATTTTAAGCTGTGAAATCAAATGAACTTGCTGCAAGGCATCCCACGTTTAGCATGTTGGCTTTCTTAGTTGTATCACTTAGTACACTTGTTTACTCCACTTTAGGTGAAATTCCCCAGCTGTTAAAATTCAAACTCGTAACCACTGATTTTGTTTTCAAAAAGACAATTACTTTGATGTTTTACATCTTTGTTGCTACAAATTTTTGGTTTTCTAGGAAATGCTCATCTGTTTTGTCTACCAGAAGGCAAACAATTCCATCTCTTAAAGCTGAGTTTGTTTGTAACTCTCAAAAAAAAAAAAAAAAGGATAAAGTATTCAGAGTAATGTTTAGCACATCAAGATTCCAGTTTGCAGTTGATAAGAACTGGCTCTGAATTACACCAAACACTGATTTATTTGGCAGCTTTTGTCTCTGCCTGAGCAAGCAAGGTTGATATTTGGGGTAAAGAGTCTCACTCGCACCTTGTAGTTAGGGCTGTTTTTCTCCAATCCAGCCCCAGACTGGAGAGTCTGTAATTTGTAGGATGCACTGGATTATTTTAACCAGGCATCCCATTTCGCCCTAGGAATTGGCATCTTGCTATAGCTTTCAAATAAATTTGAAAGTAAGCTAAATAAATTAGCACACCAGTTCCTTTCCTTACCCTTTCAATTTCTCTGAACCTGAAGAGCAGTAGCTCTGCCTTTCCTGTGCTGAAGAACTTGCTCTGTTTATTTTCTGCCCTGCAGGCTGTGCACATGCTCCCAAGTGGGAATAGCTAATGAATCCTTTCAGCTGCTTACTCCTTGTGCACTGGGGTTGGTAGAGGTACTGTTTTTCTGCTGGTTCTGCACCTTTTTAGGTATTCTTTCTATCAAGTATGAGCTCTCCTTTCCCTTTGTCCTACCTAGTAGCACCGAAGTAGTAAACTTAGAGTTCTGCACTAGGAGCTGCAAGGTGTTTCTGCTGCTGTGAATAAATAGCTTGTCCTAAAGTGCAGGTGCTAAACAGGAGTGAATATCACAACTGTGGTGTGTGTGTATTTCACTGTTGCTCAATGACCCCTTATTTGACAGAGCTGGTCACTTAACCTCATTTTTCCACATTTGAATTGGGAATGTGGAGATTCTCCAGAGTTTTCTTCTGCTTCTGTATTTTTTTAGGGAGTAAGTAAGTATGAAGTAGGGCTGTGAAAAGGAGTCAAGAGGAGGTTGGCAATACCAAAGAAGTACATTAATGTGAATGGGAGATGGATTTAAGATATGTTGACAGAGTGGAGACTGAATATTCAAGTGTAAGATTCATAACAGCATGAAATGTAAAAGAGACCATATTATCAGTCCTGTGTTAGCATACATATTTAATGTCAGACTCCAATATATATTTCATTAAGTGTAGAAAATCCTTGAACAGAGAGCGTGCATTAACTATTCAATTACTTGAATGTGGTCTAATACACCTTGTTTTCATCAGTTTTGCTTGGTCCAAGTTTTGTAAAAATGAATTTGATACCAAGTCGTGGCCAAATGAAGATCTGTAAAACAACCTTATAAAAAACTTCTTCACTTTTCAGATAATGGTTCAGTCAGTTTTCCCAAATTTATGTCTGTATTGTGATTATATTTGCTTGTCTAAGGAACTGATACAACTTTAATATTCTTTTTTTTAACAGCTGATGACATAAAGCCATGCCCACGCTGTGCTGCTTATATAATAAAAATGAATGATGGAAGCTGCAATCATATGACTTGTGCTGTCTGTGGCTGTGAATTCTGTTGGCTGTGTATGAAAGAGATCTCAGATTTACATTATTTAAGGTACATTTAAGAAAAAAAATTCTATGTGGTTGGTAATTTGTTTTCTAAAGTATTTAGAAGGAGATTCCCAAGTGGTGTAAGTCTTGCTTTCTTCCTCTTGGAGTGGAGAATCACAGTGAAGTATTCATATCAGAAAATTGAGTTTTCAATATATTTATTTAAATTAGTGCTTTATCATTTTTATTGTGAAATATTTTGTAAATTTTGTGCATGCAATATATTCTTAGTACAAATCAAGTATTTTGGATTAACACACCCTCTTTTTACTGATGTCTTAATACAGTTGTATTGTCTTTGTATTAGGCAATACAGAATTTCTGATTATACATGTTACTATGAACCATAGATTGGTGTGTAGCAATATGCTTCTTGTTACATTGCAAAATATGCTCTCAAGGCAAGAAAAAATCTGTAGAAATAACTGGTGATGTGTTACATCTGTAACTTGAACTTAAGGATAATAATTTTGTAACTAGAGAAATGTTCAGTACTGTATAGCTACTTTGATTTATTTACAGCTTCTTCACAGCTTTCTTTTTTCTCTCTATTAGCCCATCAGGTTGCACATTTTGGGGAAAGAAACCATGGAGCCGTAAGAAGAAAATCCTCTGGCAACTAGGGACACTTGTTGGAGCCCCTGTAGGAATTGCCTTAATAGCTGGCATTGCTATTCCTGCTATGATTATTGGAATTCCTGTGTATGTGGGACGTAAGGTAAAAAGTGCTTCATCTCTCAGCATGCTTCAAGCTTTACCTTCTGTTGTATGGCTTGGGTGATACTATGTTCAGTTGGCTATCTTAGCTGGCCTCTAAAAAAAAAAACAAAACAGAAAACCAAACAGTCAGCAAAAAACCAAATCAACCAACCCCTGCTTTGTTTAAGGATATTTGTGTCAGTTGTACAGGAACTAAAAGCAGTGTTTTTAAGAATCTCGATTCTCTTAAAACATGCAGAGCAAAGCACTGGACAATCTCCAATTTCTAAATCCTGCCATGAAAGCTCCTGCATGCTTTTTCAAAATTGCTCTGGTTTTAGTCTCTGGTTCCCCTTCTGTCCCTTAGAATTAAACAATCTTTAGAGCACAAGGAAGACAGAAAGGATTTTTTTTTTTTTTTTTTCCTTAAAAGCAGATAGTTACCAGAATTGTGGTATAGTTACTCTAGTTCAGGTTTGTGCATACACATATTTAAGCATTTATACTCAGCAGCTTGTTCATTGCCTTGGACCAGTCCACCAGTGTGGAGCAGTGTTCATTGCTAGCTAGCCTGTCTTCATTTTACTTCTCCTGGGAAGGATCTAGAAATGATCATATTAATCAGAAGGCAGTTGATATATTTCCTCTTAAAAATATAGTAGCTTTTACTATAAAGTAATCAACAAACTCTTTTGTGTAATTTAGGATGCAGTAATAAGTTATCTAGATCTTTTGGAAATGGGCTTTTTGAAATGATGGCTTGGAAGATTTGTTTTTCTGCTTTTATCAGCATTGATTCTCATAGTGACTGGCACAGACTCAATTCTGCATTTATTGGGGAGGGAAGGAGGAGTGTGTCTGCTAGACGAAATGTTCAGGAATGCAGCTTTTCCAGTGTATTTATTTAATCTTTTTCTTTATAGCAAGTACCCTACTTTCTGCTACAGTTGGGTTTTGGCCCTTTTATTGTGCTATTGCTTAGTCCCATAAGTCGTTGGAACCTTCTAAGTGAGGAGAGGAAGAAGGCAGCAGTTGCCTGTTTCAGATTACATTTGCCTGATTAGCTTTTCTCATTATATTTTGGAATAGGACCCCATCACAGCACCTTTCATGTATTAAAGTCTCAGAGCATTAGTCTGTGTGGGCAGCCTCATGAGAATTTGTGTCATACCCCAGTGCTTATTGGTCATTTCTCTGTGACCCCTGTCAAATATTTGCACTTCAAAACATTTGATGATGGAGATCCCACAGGCCCTTCAAGCTTGTTTTTTTTAGAAAAACTTAGTGTTTTTAGCATTGGTATAGGAAGAGAATTTACATTAGATTCCTACTGCCCTATTCTTCAGCTGATGCAGAGAATCCTTTTGTTTTGCAATATGCCATTACATATTTAATGATACTTTAGATACATTCTTAACAAACTTAGCACTTCCAGCTTTTCTTGATGAACTGTCAAGAAAATACTGGTTTAGGTTTCTGATTCTCCTCTTCTGGATTTCCTTGTAGTTATTCATGCCACCTTTTTGTCCAGTTTGAATCCAGCAGTGAAGCATTACTACTGCTGAGTTAAATGAAAGCGTGATTTTTTTGACTGTGTGTTCTTTTCATTTTGTGTACTCTAAAACACAAACCCTTTCCCATGTACTGATAATTCAGGCAATTGGCCTCTTCCTACGGGTAGTCTTGAATTCATGGCCATTTCAGCTGCCTCTGGCCATTTCAGACCATTTTTTCAGCTTCTCAGGACTGGAGTGAATTCTGGCATTCTTGCAGCCATGCCAGATTGTATTGGCCTGAATTTCAACACATACATTCTTCTCCTTCCATCTTCCACATTAATGAAAATATTCAATACTCTTGGATCCAAGGCACATCTCTCGGAAGAAGAATGGCGTGAAGAGTCTGAATTTGGGTAGTTAAAAAAAAAGTGACTATTCACATGTTTTCTGTAGTTTCACATGAAGCTTAGTAGATTTCTCTCATCCTTTTTTTCAGTCTGGACCACTATAACTGCTTGAGTGTCATACAAGAATGTAAGAATTTAATTAGTCAGTGTGTGACATCTGTTTCTCCCCATCCTCAAGGCTGAGTTATCTTGTTATAGGAGAAAATTAAATTGACATGATTTCTACTTGAAAACAAAATCAGTGTGACCTTTTTGTTTCCTACCTTTGCTTTGATGTTTACAAGGTTCCCAGTTTTCAGGAAATTAAAGTTTAGTTCAGTGGTCTTTTACTTCCTCAGCTTCTTGGTTTGTACCCTTTTAAGATTATCATTGCCATTTAACTATTTCCATTTTTCCTGGTTTTTTTTTTTCACGCATCTACTAATAATTTTCAAAAATTATTATTAGTGACTCTGAAACTTGGCCTGCTGAGATATTTTTCAGATCAGCTCATGTAAATATGCTCCAATCTGCTGTATTTGTGCAGATCTTACTTCTTTGTCACCAGTTGTCTGGCTCACAGTTGACCTTCAATGACAACTGAAGGGAAAAGAGAATAGGATCAGGTCTCCAGTTTCATCTGCTGGCTGTCTTTAATTTTTGTTAAACAGCAAATTGATCCAGTTTGGTCTTCCTCTTACTAGCACTGCACTTGTAGAATAATTTCTCCTTGACTTTGATATCTCTTGCTTTTTGTCTCCTCTGGTTTATTTAACCTTTCTGATTTTGGCCTAACACCTTCATGCTGTTCTTCTATACCCATTCATAGTAATCTGACCTACTTTCTATTTTCTTAATGCTGCTCCTGCTTTGGTAAAGGAAGCTTCATTGTTCTTTTTCAACATTCTGTCTGTCCTTTGCATTGGAAGAGTTTGTGGTTGTGCTTTGATAGAGTTTCCTTGAGGAAGTGCTAGTGTTCTGGTTTTATAGATATAAGTCTTGTAACCTAATAGGTTTCTTTGTTTATTGAAATTTCTCTTCTGGCCTAGTATTTTTGTTTGGTTATTCTTAATTATTTAGTCAATATCCAGAAGTTTCTTATTTCATAGTCGTTTCTACCAGTGCAACCTTCTATATTTATGTTTTAAATCAATTTCTACTCCGTAACCTCTTCCTTCCATTCCTTTTTTTTTAATGGATGTCTGTTGTATTATGCCTTTTGTTTTGGGAGTTATAATTGTCCATAACAGTAAAATTCAGCACCTTAGGTGATCCTGCTAATTGCTCAGAGCCCCATGAAACCTAATCTTTCTGGGTTTATAATTCTTACACACTCATACTGTGAGAGTGTTCATGTTCAATTTTTCCTTTTTAATCCATAGGCATGTTCAATATTCAGGTGCTCCCTCACTCTCTATTTCTCTCTGTATAATGTACCTCAGAGCAAGTAAATGCATTCTCTTTGCACAAAGCACAATGCCTTCTCTGCCCTTTCCTTGCCTGCCTTGCCTGAACAAATACAGACTTTGTTTATTCCCGAATGAAAACAACCCTACCAAATCTCTAATTGAAATTATATTTTAGAAAGCACAGCATTCAATAACATGATAATTTAGAAAGCATGACCTGCAGCTCATTTTTTGTCATTATCTTCTTGTGTACTCATCTTTTGTGTTCTTAGTTAGATGGAGTGAGGGTTAACTTGGTTTTGTGACAGTCGTTAAGATACCTTTTGTTCCTTTGTCATTATATCTTAGCCAAGAATGATGACAGATGTAGTGCCTACCTCTGAGAAACCATATTCCTAGAGAGACTAAATGAAACACACAAATGTGGGAAATCTCTGTAGAACAGTGATCTTTAAGGGCCTTTCAGGTTCATGTGGGGTTTGTGGCAGGTAAGTTTAAGGCAGTCACATTTCAGAGTTATTGCAGACTTGAACCATCAGTAAGAGGTGTGGGTAGATTCCTCAGTAAAGAGGAACACAGCTAAGACTCAGGTTTGCAAAAACATTTCCTGTCTCAACAGCTTGTCATGAGGGGATGCTGGAGCAACAGAGTTCTTGTTTTCCCCTCCTTCCAGGCTATGTTTGGTGAAGGCTCTCTTGTGGCTCTGCTGTCAACCTGTTTCTATAGATCTAGTAATGTGTGAAAGTTTTAACTCCGTACCGTTCAGGGAAAAGACAACTGGGAATAAGATGTGTCAATTTGATCATATGTGGCAATTTTTTTAGCCTGAAAGTTTGTCTACTTTTCCCAGCCATCTAAGCTGGAGTAATGATTAAACAAAGCTCTTGAATTACTTAGCTCTTCAAACTTGAGGCTGAGAATAAATGCCTAATGCTGGATAGGAGGGCTTCTTATTTGTAAGAGGTTCAGATGTGTATAAATTTTATTTTCTTTGATATAAGAAATAAATCATTGCATATAATGTGGTCTCTCTGGAAGACATAAGGATACAGCTTCAAACTATTACTTCTTCCATCCTTGCAGAAAAATGTATTTTTGATGTTGATAATACTCTAAACCCCCTTTCTTTTCTTCTTTGAAGATTCACAATCGATACGAAGGCAAAGACATTTCAAAGCACAAGCGAAACTTGGCTATAGCAGGTGGTGTAACCTTATCTGTAATCGTTTCTCCAGTTGTAGCTGCAGTAACTGTAGGTAAGTAAATACTATTATTTTGTGTCTTTGTAGCACCTTGCAACCAGAACTCTATAAACACTCATGAATAACACAGATAAGTGCTGTAGTTTCCTTTTATAGGTGAAGGAACCAAGACAAGGAGTCTGAGGTTGTACTTTTATTGGGGCAGAATCAAGAATACAGTACTTGATTTTAATGTAGCATTTCCTGAAGAATTAAAACGAACTTTTATCTTGAAAATTAATGTTTCCACATTGTCACATCTGGCTTTTAAGATTGAAGTATTTAAAGGTTTTTAAATGACCAAGAAAAAACTGTTGCCTCAGGGTCTATTCATATTTTAATAACTTCAAATCAAACTTTTCTCCATGCACAGCAAAAGTGGTCTCTTACACCTAACATTGCAGTAGCTGACAAACCACTTGTTTTGCTCTGGGAGTCAGTACAAATTGCATCACACTCTTTATCATGGTGATTGTTGAGGATAGCATTTAAGGAGACTTTTGCTGTTCCTTACAAAATAGTTGTCTCGTCTTCCCAGGTAATTTCAAGATCACTGTAAACCCATATTTTTTTTGAAAGGAGGGGGCTTGCCTGGCACTGCCTTGCCTCTTTGTTGCAGCACAGGCATCTTCACAGTTGCACAGTAAGCTGCTGTGGATAGTTGACTCACACTAAGACCCACCATTTAGTTTTAAGCTGGATCAGCCCCCTGTACATACAGTTTGTCTGCAGTGTTCCCCTTGTGCCAGAAGCAATGCTCAGGGAGTAATGAGTTAGCTCTGGAAGACAAGGCCACTTTTAGCCAGTGATGGTTCAAACTGGCCAGGAAGCTGTGGCTTTAAACTGCTTGTTATCACTGGTGGACCACTGTGCAAATGAGGATATGCCAGCCATGAAACTGGTGTCAGTCTGCATTGCATTGTTCTCGTGTGGCTGTGGTGTCAGATCCCTGCTAAACAGGTGGTAGGACACAAAGTCTCATAGTTGTATTTATAGGTCTGCCTTACTTCATTTCTCTCAAGCTGTTTTTTATTCCTGAACAGATGAAACATGGCTTTTCAGGGAAAGCAGCTGGGTTTTATTTTGTGGAGTTTTGCTCTTGCCCCGTTGCCATTAACACATGGCCTCCAGTCTCAGGGCATTGTGTGGTTTCCAAAATAATGACCATAAGAATATGGAGTTTCTCCTTGAATGTGAGCAATTCTAGTGAAGGAGACTGTATAATTGGAACCCTTCTTTTAGTTTAGACTGAATAGCCTTTCTATTAGGTCTGCTTCTCTCCTGATGTTTTCAGAATGTGCCAACTTCATATTTTTCAATCTGTTGGTTTTTGTACCTTCCATCAGCAAGGCCATAGGATGATTTAATTCATATGCCAAAGGACTAATGTCCATTGTTCACTCAAAGTGATGGGATGGATGTGTGTGTATCTGTGTGTGCTTTAGTCTACAGTTCCTTTAGCTGGTTTCCCTTAATTCCTGCCACAGTACTCCACAGAATTGTTTACTTCTAGGGAAAACTTATATTGAAAAATCCCAGAGTAATAATAATGTTAAGTGCTAATAAATTGATAGCAAAGCTTGATGGCATCCTTCAGTGGATGTAAATTGAAGTGCCTTATTAAAGTAGTAGAGGTACTTGTATTTTTAGTTGAGTAACATCTGAAACAGGTCTCTGCTATTTCTGCCTCTCAGGTGGAACGGTGGAGTCTCCAATGGAGCTTTTGTGAATCTTTAAAGTATTTTAATTTTGTTTGTAAAGTATGTTATGGACGTACAGAAAGTATTAATTCATTAGTCATTAAGTTTCTCTTCCTACCAGTGCTGACAGAGGACATTCTGCCTGCTGAAAGCACTTTCATGTCATTTCACCTTAATGATTTACCAATATTTCTTAATTTTGCTCCCTCCGGATCTCTTTCAAGTGTAATATTAATCAAATATTAAGTAATCTTGGAAAATGAAATTGCTTTTATGAAAGGCTCTAAAATAAAAGTTACTTTTAATGAAAGACTCTACTTCCCTCTGTAGGTATTGGTGTTCCTATTATGCTGGCTTATGTGTATGGAGTTGTTCCAATTTCCCTCTGCCGAAGTGGAGGTTGTGGTGTCTCAGCTGGCAATGGAAAAGGTGTCAGGATAGAATTTGATGATGAAAATGATATAAATGTTGGTGGAACAAATGCAGCTGTAGGTAAGAAAATTCCATTTTCTATAAATATGGGCTTTGTGACTGGTATTTTCTATCTTAGATACTAGAGTAGTTATTTGGATTTGGGCTGCTTCTGCTCATTGCTGAAATTGCACCTCTAGATGATAATCACTTCTCTGTGTCATTTTGTGTTGGGTTGTATTACAATTATTAAAACGTTTCTTGCCCATTTTAATCAAAGCCAAACTCAGGTCTTTTCCGTAGGTGAAAGTTTTAACATAGCATTAAATGTTGCTCTTTCAGAATCCTGGTTTGTGGAAACTGGTTAGAGTTTTTCTTTTTAATAGGGCCAACTAAAGATTGGTCTGATTCTTGGCTTTTTTGATTACATGGCACTATCCTGTGTGATAGTGCCTCTCTGCATTCCTTTTATCTTGTTTCCTGTCCAATCCATGGTTAAGTTTTTGCTATCTTAATTATATGATGTCAGGCATAGCCATTATAGCAGCTCCAAGAAAGGTGTCTTTCAAAATTATTTCTTGGTTTTTGGGGTTTTTTTTGACAAAGTTCTCCTTTTGTGACCATATGTTTTATAAACCCTTCTTCTCAGCATCATTTCAGAAACAGCTTTCGTGGTCACATTGTAGAAAGAGCTAAGTGCTGCTTCCATAGCTGAGGAGCGTTGTGTGTTTCTGTGCAGATACCACGTCGGTGGCAGAGGCGCGGCACAACCCCAGCATAGGGGAGGGGAGCGTGGGGGGCCTGACGGGCAGCCTGAGCGCCAGCGGCAGCCACATGGACAGGATCGGAGCCATCCGGGACAACCTGAGTGAGACCGCCAGCACCATGGCCCTGGCTGGGGCCAGCATCACGGGCAGCCTCTCGGGGAGTGCCATGGTCAACTGCTTCAACAGGTGAGCACCTGCTCCAGCCTGTGCTGTCCTGCTCCTCCAGGCACAGGCAGAGCACCTCCTCGGTTTTCCCATTTTTGCTTTTTGATATCGGGTCCTGTTTAAAGGAACTATCTCTGGGAGATAAACAGTTATCCCTGACAAACTTACTGATTTTCGGTTTTTTGCTGACCACAATCCTCAAGACTTTGATTTTGTTTAGGCTAAGTGGGGCCTGAGATCTTCTTGTCCTGTTTCCCCAGGAGAGCTGCCTGTAGGCAGGAGTCAGAGGGAGGCAGCTCATCTCTGATACAGTTTTGTTCTCTGGTGCACCTCACCCAAACGTCAGAACTGCTGACTTGTTCAGTCTGCAGGCACCAAGCTGTGCCTTCAGAATACCTGGGTGGAGTGTGGACTCCACGTGGACTTCAGGCAGGAGGGGAGGCAGGTGAACACCTGGCCTTGCCAAGGTGACAGCTTCTTGTCACATGCTCAGTGCCTTCTGTGAATTTTGGCCTTTCTGGTGGTTGGCTCTCCTGCACCCTGAAGAGAAAGGGACTGTGTAGAAAGGATTGTTAGCATGTGGGGTTCAGGATGGAATTTGCTCCTTAAATCAGCTGCCAACACTGCTCATTTTGAGTGATTTGGCAGTCCAAGCTATATAGAATAAAGAGAGTGGGATGGTATCAAGAGTTCCCCTCTGCTGGGACAGGTGTACCAGGCTGTGACTGCTGAGTGAGGTGTACATACCCTCTTCTTTAAAGAGCTGAGAGTTAAAAGCAGAAAAAAACACTTCGGTTTCACTGTCAGAACACAGATAAACAAGACATTTAGAAAAAAGCTTGTAATTTGATTTCTGGCTCATCTGCTGAGCCCAACTTAAAATTGGTCACGTTTCTGTTATTCCTGTTGCAGTTGATAGCAGTACAATGTAAAGCAGAGTACAGAACACAGTTCTCTGCCTCTTATTTGATTAGTAGCAGTTTGTGGCAGGGAATACATGGGAATTGTCATGTCTTGAATTTTTGTACCCTTCTGATTGTTTGTAGAGTATAGTGCACTGTCTGCAAAAGAACTGCAGCTGAACTGGGAAGTTGTCCTTGTAAATATCAAGAGGGAAAGAATCCAGAATTTTTGGTTAACGCCTTTAGGAAATTAATCTGGTTTTGCTTTGAGGTGTTTTTGTTTGCTTGGTTTTAATAAAAAAATAGTAATTTTTGACAGTGGGAATAGATAACATGTGACAGTAGGGTAAATAAGCCCATCTGTCCTGGAATGACTCAGGAACTCTGATTATTACTGACTGACTGACTTAATTACTGTCCTTTACAAAGTGACACTAATTTTCAGCTAGTGTGCTTTAACTGTTGTAGTAGTATATGCAACTCTCTCTGTTTCTCTTCAAGACTGGAAGTACAAGCAGATGTGCAGAAAGAACGATACAGTCTGAGTGGAGAATCTGGCACAGTTAGCTTGGGAACAGTCAGTGACAATGCCAGTACCAAAGCAATGGCAGGATCCATTCTGAACTCCTACATCCCTTTGGACAGGTAAGAGAAATGTCATGAAAATAGAGTGTTTATAAACCTTGCTCATTAAAAGATATTTTAAGCATGCCTCTACATGCAAGATTACACTTGGAAACTGTAGTTTTTGTTACAAATGGAATTACATGTGACTGCTTACTGCATTTCACCAGGGTTATTTCCAAAGAGGAACGCCACAGCTGTAGCTCAGTAAAGTGTTCGGTCGTTCAGACTTTATGTTTTCCTTTGGGCTGTTTATTTGGTTAAGCATTTCTCCTAACAGGATACATCCCTCTCACTTTCACTGTGTATGCTGGACAGCAGCAAGAGTTTGTTCCACCCTCCGATGACCACTTACACTCACGGATTCTCCCCTGTTCTAGGGAAGGCAACAGCCTGGAAGTGCAGGTGGATATCGAATCCAAGCCGGCCAAGTTCCGGCACCACAGCGGGAGCAGCAGCGTGGAGGACGGCGGCGCTGCCGGGCGCGGCTCCGGCGGCTGCTCCGGCCCGCCCGAAGGCAAAGCCGGCGCCGCCAAGTGGTCCAAGGACAGCACGGCGGGGAAGAAGTGCAAAGGTAAGCTGAGAAAGAAAAGCAGCATGAAGATTAATGAGACGAGAGAGGACATGGATGCTCAGCTGTTGGAACAGCAAAGCACAAACTCCAGTGAATTTGACTCTCCCTCTCTGAGCGATAGTATACCATCTGTAGCAGATTCGCACTCCAGCCACTTCTCTGAGTTCAGTTGCTCAGATATGGAAAGTATGAAAACTTCCTGTAGCCATGGTTCCAGCGACTATCACACTCGCTTTACCACAGTCAGTGTTCTCCCAGAGGTGGAAAATGATCGCTTGGAAAACTCTCCACAGCCGAGTGGAATCCCTGTGCCTGTTCCAACAGCCCCAAGCACTGATGTTCCACAGCTGAGTTACATTGCTGAGGAAAGCAATAATGGATCTTCGACAGATGTAGATTTAGGTGTTGGTGAAACACTGAAAGAAACAAATAACAATCATTCACAACAGGCTGTGGAATTAAGCACTGCTGTTCAGACTGAAATGTAAATCTGTAAGTGCTGCAAAAATATATTTGCCACTAAAGAACCATGTCAGAGCTGGTTGAATCACATGTGACTTCCATAAGTTTCAGGTAACCAGCAGAAGCAAGGTTTTGATACAACTGCATTTTCTATATACTTGTCTGATAAGGCAAAATACTTCCTCTGGACCTCCCACCTGCGTGAAGAGACATGAAGGCTTTAACCAAGTGCATTACAGCAGTACAAATACGTCCATGTTTTGTATTTTTGCCACAACTTTGCTTGAAAGCATATACTTGGTGTATTTAGATAAAAATTGGTAAATTCTTAATATGTTAAATGCTGAAATGAATAATATGTCCTGCACTGTTCACTTGGAAAATATGGGGTTTGGGATAAAGGGTGTTAGCTGAGCATTAGTGACTTAAAACCATTCTTGTGTGAACTCTTAAATTTAAGGGAAGCGGAGACCTGCAGAGACCTATACAAACATACTTCAACAGTGAATATTCAGAATGATAATTTTGTTTCGTAACTGGACACACTGTATTTAGAATGCATGTAGAATGAACAGCATATCTTCAGATGGATGTAGCCTGTGTCAGAAGTGTTCATATGTGTGTACACTTTGAGCAGGGTTATGGCTTTTACATAGTTTCAAAACATAAGGAATTGGTACTTAATATATGGTGGAATGGAGACATCACCTGTGTGGAACAGTGGGGTTACCTATTTATTCATGCAACCAATCATGCAGCAGATAAGGCTACTATATAGTGTATAAAAACTGTCAAATAACAATACAGTTTAGATTTCTAAGCATTGTAGAAACACAGATGCAGTCACCTTTCATTAGGGGGAAAATTGGTGCCCCATACATTCTTGGTGCCTTTGGAAAAGACTGGGTTTGAAGTGCCTGGTCGTTTGAGGATTTACTGTAATGTTTTCCAGAATGTCCTCTTTGGCCACCTTGGATCACAAAAGAAAATCCTAGTGAATAAAATGACTGTCATAGATATAATAATGAGGTATTGGCCTACCAAAGACTCACTCAGGCTTTAGTGGACATGACATCTCTTTGCAAGACATGCCTGTCTTCGGTCCCAGAATCTTAAGTGCAGTGCAATGACTGCCCAAATGCAAAGATGGATTCCAAATATGCTGGCTTTTTTCTTTTTCTTTTGCATATGGAAGATGTACAGCTGAACACAAGCTGAAGCTGGCCAAAGCGCCTGCACTGTTAACATTTTTTTGCTAAGTAATTCACTAAAATAAAAAAAAAAGTTGTGAATCTCAGAATAACAGTTAACAATGTTCTGTCTTGTGTTTCATGTATTGCCATTATGGTGCTACTGGAAGTTTTATTGGATGAAAAGAATGCCATGAGCTACAGTCCTCTTCCATGACTTATCCTCACCAGTTTAAGTAATAGCTTATAACACTAGTGCCAGTTACGTTATTTGGTAATGCTTGTTACAGTATTTGTATATTTGCAATTCGGTTTTGCTCAATAATATGCGTGTAAACTGCATATCTGAAATAAATGTCTAAATACTGACTTCTAGTGGTCTGTTGTTTAATGTGCTGATCATCCTTATGAAAATGTGTATGTTCCTAGGGAGCCTTTTTTCCGGACTGCTCTTACCTCTTGCTGCCTTTAAATATTTTTATTTATCAGCTGTGCTTTGGAAGTTGAATTCTCTGATTCTTCGAAATGTAAGATCTAAAGTCAGTTACATTTTGTACAAGATTTCAGCCTTCTCTAAGATGAAAAGAAACCTGAGCTGCCTCTCTGGCAGGCAGGACAATAAATGGTTTTGTGAGAGGGATGCATTTCTGGCATGAGCTCTTTAAATAAAACTGCACCATCTTGGTGCAAGTCAGGTTGCTGACTAAACTCAAACTCTGTTTTCTCCATCTAAAGTAATGCTCTTCTCAGTTCACATGGCCTGCACAGAGTTCTTTCTGAAGCACCACAGATTGGCCAGAGTTTCTGGGTAATACCTGGTGGTTTTTGCTCAGCTGAAGTGCCT
This sequence comes from Rhabdornis inornatus, assembly GCA_013397075.1. Taxonomy (NCBI): domain Eukaryota; kingdom Metazoa; phylum Chordata; class Aves; order Passeriformes; family Rhabdornithidae; genus Rhabdornis; species Rhabdornis inornatus. Next base: position 56,607 of record VWZS01006638.1, read on the forward strand.
GTTCCTTAGGCTCATTTTCTCACCTGCATCATGAGAGGCCAGGGAAGTGAGAAACTAAAAGCAACAGGGATGCATTGCAGAAGCTCAAGCTGGATTGCCTCATCCCAAACCCATGTGCAAGTTATACTTCTGTCAGATAGAAGAGCTATTTCAGCAAGTTTAAACCTACCTCTTAATTTCTCGGGACCTCAGTTTTGCTATGCAGGTAATTGGAAATATGGTTTACTCTTGTAAATAAATTTTATCAAATAATACCATTATTTTCAGTCACTCCAAAATCATCTGATAATTTTATGCATCACTTTAAGAGGTTAAAATGCAGTTTTTTCTGGAGATAAGTTTTTAGCAGAAAACTGATTTGCTGATTAATTTTGTAACATTTTTAAATTCAGAAGCAATATTTCATATGTGAGGCAGTCTTAACAGTACTAATAAATTTAATGCAGCACTGAATTTTGAGTCTATAAAAAAGTAAAATATACACTTCCATTAGTACACTCGTGCAGAAGATGCTTCTCTTATTTACAGATCTACTGTAATAATTCAATTTTTTTTTTTTCACTGAAATAAATTACAGGAAAGATCAAGTTTACATCTGATCTCCCAACACGGTGGTTCTTTTTCAGAATTTTTTTTTCATGATTCCTGCCCAATTTGACTAATTCATGTTGGGTTGTGGGTCTTGAGGAAATTTATTTTAATATCTGCTGTATCTGAGACTATTTGAGATAGTTACAACATTAGATAAAAGCCATCATAAAAGCTTTCCTCATGATGTTTCCATGTCTTTTTTGTAGTGAAGCATCCAGGCTTGTACATCCATCCTTTCATTCAATCAATGTCACAAAGTTTTGCATGTATGAGCTAATTACTTTTTACTGTTGCATAAAGATTTTTTGACTGACTTAAATCTCTTCCAGTCATTCAGATTGATTTTTAAATAGTTGCCTACTTAGTAATACCACCACTCTCATGGATAATAATGCATTTAAAGGATGATCAAGCAGAAGATTGAAAAATACTAGAATTAATGAACTTAAAACTTTTAATATTCTAATTCAGGTGAAATTGTGGCAGTCTTGAACAGAAACTTTGGAATGAAAATGCTGAGAGTTATTTAGAATCACTTCCTGAAATGACAAAGATCTGAAGAGCACAGTTACCACCTTGACTGCTCCTGCCAGTCCCAAAGGTGACACACTGGTCTTCCCAGATGGAATAATCTGGTGTTGCTGTGGGATCAAAATCGTTTCCTTGTGAGGACTGGAGAAGCCCCAGGCCTGGTTATGGTGAGAAGTACAATCCCAGATGGGTGACAACGTCTTTGTTACCTTTGGTCTCAAAGGGTAGGGAGAAACAGAGAAAAGTGGCTGTGAGGTATTTGGTAATCCAAGCTGGTCTGGAGGAAAAGGAGGAGTTTGATGCAAGCCTCATGGGTGACTGGACTGGACTTCTTAGCTGAACACAGCCCCGGGTCTTGGGAGATGGCTCTGGAGATGAATCTGCTGTGGCACCTCGCTCATGTGCCAGGCCAGGTCACTGAGTATCCGTGAGATGTGACTGTCTCAGCACCTGCCTGCACACAGGGAACAGCAGGAAGCGTTTTGGGGAACAAACCCAGCAAGCTGCCAGGTACAGCTCTCCTTGCACCAGATCCTGGTGAGCTGGCATTATGAAAGGACTGTTTTTGATTCCATCTCACCAATAAGGACATTAAAATTCCCAACAGCCTAAATTGTAGTGGTTGTGCTGAGGCACCAGACCTGTGCTGTTGGGGTTGTGTGTGCTTGAGCTTTCCCTTACTCACAGGAAAATGCCTGAGAATGCCTGCATTCTCAAGGCATTTCTGAGCAGAGCATTCTCTGTGAGAGGCACTTTATGCCCTTATAATTCCTCTTGCTTACAAGGAAAACCAGTCTCCTGTCACTGCCTGTGTTTATGAGGGTGGCATTTAGCAAGGAGCAACTGAGAAGTCGCACAGGGTTGCAAGAAAAGGGCACTGCCCCAGCTGGAGGCTGCGTCTGCACTGAAATGTGTTGCAGCCCCTAGGGCCGGGCCCAGGGAGGAGCGAGGACTCGGGGTTGGTGATAATTTATCCCCCTCAGCCAGCCGGGGCGAGCCCCTGCTCCAGCCTCTGCCCTCTGTCCCTTGGGTAGCTGCAGCTCACGGTTGCTGAGCAGTTACACTGACTTGGGTCATAAATCCTGATTCACAACGGGGAAGAAGCTTTGTTCCCTGCTGTTCAAAACTATGTTATTTTGTTTATTGTAATGAACAAATCTAAGTCTTCTGAAAGGCCTGGCTGCCACAGGAGTAGCCCTTTATTTGTGCAACTAGATTGTGAAAAGCAGAGCAGGTTCTGATGAGTGGAAATACATCCCACATAAGGGCAAGGACTGCTTTGCCAGTAACTGGGCTCTCACCTCTATGCCGGGAGAGTGGTGGCCCTGTGGTACGTTGGCTTTTTGGCCAGGGAAGCAACCCTGCCATTGTGTCACTCAGCCCTGGGAGTACCTGTCAGCCTGGAGCTGCCTTCTCAAAAATCGTCAAAACTACTTTGAAAGGACAAAAATAGCAACAGTGTGACCCCTTGTTCTTGTGCTAGTCCCTGAGCACTGACTGCATTTTTAGTGGCTGCAGAAACAATCTTGCTGTCATCTCTTGTGTGAAAAGCAGGGATGTGTGTCCAGGAGCAGCTGGGTCTCTGCAGGCCACGTCCTCTGTGTGTGTGACTGGCTGCATTATTGCCACTGCAGGGTCACATTTACTGCCTGGGTCCCATCACCTGCAGAACCAGTGGTCTCTTCCTGCTTTTGTTCTGCTGTTGGGTTTTGGTTTGTTTTTACAGAGGTGGATGTTGACACTGAGGGGGTGAGTGACAAGCCAAGTGCATAACACCATGCAGGGATTGGGGTGTCCCTGCCACAAAGCCAGGTAAGACATTTGGGGTGCTCTTGCTCCCTCTCCCTTTTTGCCCACTCTGTTGTTTCTGGGTGCTGTGTCCCCACTGAGGCCATGCACTGCAATGCTGAGGTGGCAGCTACAGCCCCATCTTTGCCTGGGAGAGCAGCCAAAGCTGCAGAAGAGATTATGATTACAGAGGGCAGAAGGAAGCAAAAAATCAGCATAAAGGCCAAGCACAAGGCAGAACCAAGATTTAAAATATGTGAGTGTTCAAAACTAGGAGGGGAAAATTAGACCATGGGGACTGCTGAGGGAGAGATGAGCTCCTGGCCCAGGAGTGAGGAAAGCAGTAGCTCTGTGGCTTCTCTGCTGACCATTACACAGACAGGACATAAAATGTGTTTTGCAGCAGGTCCCGTGGTGAGCAAGGAGCTACGTTTGGTCTGCAGCTGCTCCCGTGCCACACCTGGGATGCTGTGGCTGCCTCTGTACAGAGGCCACTCAGCCTCACCTGGCCAAGGACCTTGTCTTTGACAGGTGGTCCCACATTTGCTGTTCAGCTGCAGCTTTTGTGGGCTGTAGAGATTGCTCCCGCAGTCTTCCAGACTAAGGCAAGAGGAACAGACTTAGACAGCCCTTACCTGTCAAACAAATTGTGAAAACCACACCCAAAGATACTTCATTCTGCAGCCCCTGCCCCCAAAATGCCTTCCAGTGGTCTAATTCTGCCCCTTCAGTTTTGAAGACTGGTGCCCTTGGCTTGAGTGGTTCAGGCTTGAATTGGCAGTATAGTCCCAAATGTGTTTGATTCTGTTTTTTTACAAGTTCTGTGTCTTTAGAAATTGTTCTGCCTGTCAGGCCCTCCCAAATGCTGGCTAAAAAAGCAGCCAATCTCAGTGAAACCTGAATGAGGCAGGACCACCACCAAAATGACTGCATGCAATGCTGGTGTTTTACATCCTTAACCAGCCAAAGTTTAGAGTCTGCCTTAATCTGAGGAGGTCACACACATACAAAGTGAAAACCCATTAATTGCTAAATATCATCAGTTGTACTGATGATGCTTTAGGAATTAAAACCCTCATTCTTGGCACTCCCAAGCTGAAACTAATAATACACGTCAGAATTATAAGCCTAAAGTATACTGAAAAGAAGCCAGAATTATACTGTTTAAGAAAAAATCTTTATTAATTAATATATACCTGAGAAAAATTTACTTAATGATATTTCTGCAGTGCTAAGTGAGTCTGATATACATTCACATCACCTGTGCAAAGAAGGCATCGGGGTATCTGAAAAATTTAAAAGCTTCACCTTTGAAGGAACTTCGTCAGAATCAAATGTAAAACATAAGTAATGCCTGGAATTAAAAATAAATTCATACTGGTCCAAAAAATTGTTTTACTTTTAGTTTTATAAATGTATCTGTAAACAGAAAGAGCTGGTAGTTTAAACAACCTGAATATAAAACTCAGAGTTAAATATTTCTACTGCAAAGTGCAGCGACTTTGTCTTCTGTCACTGCCCAAAAAAAGTCAGAACACCAGCCATCCTCCGGCACACACAGGAAAAAAGTTCTCTGTGCACTAAAAATTACTCACTTGTTAAAAAACATACCCATCCATTTAATAATTGTTTCCATGACAAGCTAATATATAATTCATTCACCTTTTTTGTTACGATGTATTGAGCCAAAATATTGAAATCTGTTTTGTACAGACCAGGAATAGTGAACAAACAGATGGCCCACAGGAGTTTTCCGAAAAATGTTAATACCTTTTGTAAACTCATTTTAGCAAAGTTACTGCTAACTGACCCATTTGTCTTGAAGACACTTCTTTATCACCTGAACACAGAACTCACAAAATGATGTTAACAAGTCATTACTAAGAGTGTATTTACCTATTGTACTATCAAGGTATTTCACATTGCATATATAATGTAAAATAGAAGTCTAAATAAAATCAGTATGCCAAATGAGATGACTTCTGTTACTGAACACAGACAGGCATTAAATTCTAGAGATGTATACAACTACAAGAAGAAAAAAGCAGGAAGTTTTAAATGTGCTTAAGCTGTCAAAACAAAATAGAATTCCAGCAGTGCAGATAAAGACCCACTTGAACCCAGGCAAGTCTGCAGAGTTCATTAATTCAGCTTCTAACATGAACTATATGCATGCAGCCAATGAACTTCAACTTCCTAGAGTTCATAAACCTTTTTAAGGCTCTCAAGATCTTCCAATGAGTACTGATCACTCTGGCTTTCTGAAAGTAAACCAAACAGTTGCTGTACCTCTTCTTTTTCATTTTTGCTAAGAAGGGCCACCACCACCTGAAAAAAAAAACCAACAAGGTTTATAAACAGCACAGGTTGACTGAAAATCATAATATCTGACAGAGATACAAAAGTGTGTTTTTCCCTTTTAAGATATGAAAATTTCCTTTAGATTTCTGTGCAATTTAAGTACACATTCCATCCGTCTAGGTTCTTACCTTAAATCTTTCTGCTTTGCTTAAGTAGAAAAGGTGCTGATATACAAGGCCAGGGTCTTTTCCAGCTACATAATGTTCCAATGACTGAATAAAAATCAGAAGGATTTCTCCTTCAAGTTTGTTACTTAGCAGCACTGGCAATATTTTTGGATCAGTAATTGTTAAAAGATCTGCACAAGCAGCTTTATCCTTAGTGGCATTCACTGCATTTACGATCTGACCGAAGTCGTAAGCGTTGGATGGTGCAGAAACACGGAGCTTCTCAGGGGACCTCCGTGGCACTCGCTGTGGAACAGCCTCAGCAGCAACGTGGTGAGTCTCAGCATCTTCTGATGTCCTCTCTTCCTGTCCTTCAGGCTCAGTCACCTTCACAAAAGTGCCAACAGATCACTTAACCCACAGAGATAACATGAAGCTTCATAAACTGCATTTATCCATCCTATCACTGGATTAAAGCTGGCAGTCTGCTCTTCATAAAACAAAAGTACCCATGTTCTTACATGTCCTACTGCCCCCAGAACAGGAGCTCTCTAATTCCCCTTTAAAGGCTCACAGTCAAAAGTGTGTTTTTTACACCTCCTTTTCACTGCTTGGCACTGCACTGTGGAATCACCCCTGGAGAGCACCAGGAAAAAGGAGGACTCTACACCTGTATTAAATGTGAAGTTCCAGAAGACAGGGACAACTGGAGTCAAGGCAGCAGACACTCGTGTTTCGTTTCTCTGCTGTGCCTCCAGGGCAGTACAGGCATATGGCAGCTGGATCAGGTTGTTGTTTGGACTCTTGTTTTGGAAAGAGAAAGCTTAGCATGGATAAACTGCCTCACTATCCACTTAAGTTCTCCTGAGACTGCAGCCTCTAAAAAGTTTCATGAATCAGTCACTAAAAATTAACTATGGAACTATGGGGGCAACTGCATTTGCTAAAATATCTTTCAAGCCATCAAGAGTTGTGAAATTAGTATAACCTAAAGCTTACTGAACAGGGTCTCTCAATGCCAAGTATTTTGGAATGTGTGAAAACACTGTATTGCATAGAATAGGGAATTAGTAATTTTTGGAAAATACTGCATTTGGCTTACAGACATTTTGTTCTATTTTTCAACAATCCTTACAATCAAGGGAGAAACCTTGACTGTCTTTTATAAAATTAGAGCTTGATTAGCATAGAATGATGATAAATTTTTAAAAAAATTTATTTATGGAACTACCTTGTACTACAGCAGGTGAAAGAGGGGAGCCTCTCCACAGGGGCAGTTGTAATTATGACAGCAAACATAAATGCTTCCTGCTTCACCCCCAGAAAAATGACTAGTGCCAGCAACATAGTTAGCAATGTGGTCACTTCCCAAACCTCCTCTAAACACTTCCCAGGTCCCTTTGTTTGTCACAACTCAGAGCTTAACTAACACTATACCAGCTTATGCCGGTTACATAAAATCCCACGAGCTCGTGACAACCTGAAGTACTTCAAGAATGTATTTTTTTTTCCTATATTAATAACTGCAGCTTCCATTATACCACATTCTGAAATTACATTATCAAATTACAGTATACCTATACAGACTGGTAACATGAAAAGGGGAAAAAGAATTCTTAAACGATCAGCAAAGCTACAATCCAAAAATATCGGATGACTGAGAAAATCCTTTCATCACCTAATTCCACCCAGAACTGTGCAAAGCTAACGTTTTGATCCTGTACATAACATTACATCCCATGTTTCTTTTGTAAGATCCTACAGATGTTTCACTCTTGCCATTTAGGGTAGGATTTAACTTTTCAGACTCGTAATTTTATGACCAGCACAGGAGCAGCCAGCACATCTGCTGACCACAGACCTCTGCCAGCACAGCCCCAGAGGCTGCCCAAGGAGCACACACTTCAAAAACAAAACTGCTATTTCACAGCTGCACTCTGTAAAACATGTATTTCAAAGTTTAGGCAGCTTTTGTTTCCAAGGAGCATATCCTCAAGTTTAGTGCCATCTAAATGGACTATTTCCCTTCCTGCTGAAGTTCAAAATATGCTTGTGAGCATTCCAAGCTTTATTGTATGTAAAAATCCTCCAATATGCCCTCAACATGATGTGAAAAATGCAACACCACCCCCCCAACGATATAGATTCAAGATAGGCAAACAAAGCTTTAGTATTATGTCTTCATATGTGTGGCTTCTGTTGTGTTTGCTTTTAAAAAATGAACAGGTATACTACCTCTTGTATGGTTATTTTCTTCCCTTGCATTTGCTGACTGCCAGCTCCAGCACTGCTGTCAAGATGAAGCAGTTGGGTTACCTCCTCTAATTCCTTTTGTGCTTCAAGAACATTTGGATCTATTAGAAGTACCTTGTTGAAATCATCAACACTGGCTTGATAATTCTGTAAGTAGAAGAAAATATTTTTCTCATAAGCACATCATTAGGAAAATAAATCTGAAGTAACATACTGTGCTTTATAAGTAAGAAAGGTAAAAATACCAGGATCTGGACATGAAGTAGACAAAAATAATCTAAATACTGATAGCGTGATTTCATTAGAGGGAAAAAAGAAATGAGAATGAGTTAATACTATGAGACTAAATACTTCCAATTAAATATGGAATATGAAATAATTTATTCTCAGAAACCTATTCCCTGTATCAGAGAGCAAATTACTGAAGTTTGCTGCTTTTAAGCTAATTACTTACAGTGGAACACTGCTTCACAACTAATATGAGTCCAGCAAGTTTGCATACTTGCTTTGCCAGTAAGAAAGTTAAACTGAGCTTTGATTAAAGATGTATCTAATCTTCCTGGGCTTCAATCCAATAGACCATCTCTTACAGTGAAATTTTGATAATACTTGAGAAGACTGGGATTATGTTATGAACTCTAGGCTAAACAAGATTAGGACAAACACAGTGACAGAATGGCATTAGGACACAGTTCCTCAATAATCAGTCTTGTAATTTGTTTAATGCTTTTATTTCACTTTTTTTTCTGTATAATTACTATTTTTTAGACTAAATTTTCTGGAGAGACAATAGCATCAACTGAGGAAGACTGGAATTATCATACAGAAAAATCAAAACATCTCAAGGGCTGGAGTATCAAAAATAAAGATGAAATGCAGCAGTAAACAGTAAAAGACCATGCAGACAGTAAAAGACCAACATAATTTCTTGTGTGAGTGGTCTAGTATTTCTTCTGTTCCCAAGCAACTTCCTAAGGTTACTATTAAATCATTTGTATTATCATGGAAAAAAAATCCTCGTGTACTACCTGAGGTACTTCCTCAGCACCTCAACTGTAACAGAGGAGCCAGTGTCCAAGTCACTCCAACTTTTTCCCACATTTTGTTCCATACTGGTGGCCAGTATTCAAGGCTGCAGGGTATCAGTAATGAACTGAAGCCAGCTAGGCCATGAAGGAAGAGTGAGAGAATGAGAATTATGTTCCCCAACAAAGGAATGCACAAAGGGACCAGGCTGCTTTCATCAGAAATCCACTACAAATTAAGCTAAGTCATTTGAATTACAGATGTGAGGAATCACAACTGTATCTGGAACAGACTTCTGGAAATAGTAACAAGGGTCAGCAACCGACTCTACTGAACTTAAAACTGCAGCCTGCCTGACTGCCCAACAAAAATCATACAAGGTGACTACTCAAAGCAAGAGAGTGGATTACCAGCTGCAGGAGATGCTGCTTGGCGTCTGTGTCCTGTGTCACAGGCCTAACGCATCTCACGAACATTTTTTCCTCATCTTCCCTTAACTACATCCTGTTAAATCTGTAAAAAACCCCCTCATTTACGACATTAAATTCCACTGCAGCTTTTATAGTTAGATGTGTGTTTAATTACATACAAATAACACTTCCCACCTTAGCTAGGTCTTAGCCAAACTACATGCCTTTAGCTCATACAATTCTTCGTTACAGTCATTTGTCAACTTCACATAATTTTTGTCATTTTCTCTGATTTTACCTATCACTTTCATCCCTGAAATTAGCAATAATGAAGGCATTAAAGCCAACCACAACAAAGCATTTTGGGAGTCCCCAGCTGAGACTGTTCTGAAGGAGTTCATCAACACCATGTTTCAGGTTGTCTTCAGCAATACAAAAATAGCACTTTTTTTTTTTGGATATGTAAAAAAGAAGAAGTTATATCTCCAATTCTTGAACTTCTTCATGGGTGTGTAATACCCTTTTTTTCTGTCTGGCAGAATCATCATGTACTCATATTTATACTGACATTTTATCATGTTTAACAACATAAGGTTAGAGACGATTAATACCAAGTAACTTAGCATAGTTACAGAAAAAACATTACAGAAAATTAGGACTTTTCACACTTTTAAAATTTCATAGCTACTGCAACAGAGGAACAAATGTATCACACTCCTAGGACTTGCATTTTGAATTAAAACATGGGATGAGCGTAGGCTGGTATGCTGCTTAAGCACAAACAGGTTCTCAGGTGATTTGTAAGCTGAGACACCATCGAGTAATTTCTTGTTAAGGCATCAAACATAATGAAGGTCTGCATAAGTGTCCATTCATTTGAAGGACAATGATGAAACCTGGTGGACCTCCAGTCCACTACTGCAACAGGACAGATAGCACTTCAGATGCTTGTTTAAAGACACTTGTAAATTTAATACAAAGCAGGTGATGAGAGCTGCCATCACAAGCCTACAAAATCAAGAAGCTGATAACTCTATACCAAGTAGGAGCTGATGGATAGAGCAAGGATTGCTGTGGGAGAATTATGGAGTGTAAAGGCTAATTCAGCATCACTGAAGATGGGGAACCACCAGTGGGAGGGACAAACAGAACAACATGGTTTAAGTGATGGAACATGAGATTTGAAGTCCCATTCAGAATGGATATGAACAATGTGTCTCCATTTATGATGATCAGGTAAAAGGATACTCTAAAAACTGTATGTAAGATGAACACTATAGAGACACCACCACCATGAAGATGGAAAGCAAAAGGCTGAGTACTGACACTGCTGCAGAATGACAAAGTACAGTACTGACAAAGATGTACTGCATTTGGGGAAGAAAGAGACAAAACAACAGTAATTAAATTCCTGGTTTAATATGACACTTATACATGAGCAGATGCCAAGATAGCTTGAGATTTTAGTTTGGACAGATGAAGAGAGACTTGGAGAGAATCCATTTGTCATCAGCAAAGTTACAGTAAATTCCTTGACAGATAAAACAGACTGGGATACCCAGAAGGAGAATACTAGAACATTAGAACAGATGTGAAACTTGTTTAACCAATTCCCAGTCAAACCTTACTTATTGCAATATTCTTGTATTTTCTCAGATTATTACATCAATATGCAGGTTTTTATGTAGCAAGAATATTTATATAATGTTTTATGTACATGCCTAACAGGCTACAAAGTAATAAATTATCACACTGAGCTTGTATTCACCCATTGACAGCAACTACCTCATTGCCTTTGAAGAGGATAAGCAAGTTTAGATGTGCTTAAGAATACCTGCCATGTTCCTTTTCCTCACCTGTAATCCTTTGTACGCTAGTGCTCTTCTATAAAAAGCTTTAATATTAGAATCTTCTATCTGAAGAACATGATCACAATCCCGCTTAGCCTCTTCATATTTATACAGTTTCAAGTAACAGAGAGCTCTAACACAGAAAAACAGAATATACTGCAATATAAGTAAATTCTACCATGCTGTGGTGCCAAGATCTTCTGACTCACAAATGTTAATTACAATACTTCAAACAATTCAGTCTCAATGTGATATTTTTAAAAGTATGTAAAACCATTAACTATCAAGAACATCACTGGATGGATTTAGAGAAGGCAATTCTTGTGATAAAAGTCAAAATTCAAGTGTGACTAATGCTTGAAGTTGAGCAGGTATGCAAGTATTTGAAAAGCAAAGCCTATGTTAGTACAATATGATAATATAGTGGTTAATGTAATATGGATTTTATGCAGCCATTCAGGGTAAAAAAGTGCTCTGTATTAAATAAACAACACTGCTCTCTGTACCTAATTATTACTTGGAACTCTCCTACTCAAGTACTGGTCTAACCAAATCCTTCTTAGTTTGTAGAAGCTGATAAGATTACAGCATAAAGAATTATACTGCTGAATTAGGTCAGCCTTTAAAATAATGATGATGTATGACTGTGTTCTTGCTTTTATTTTCTCAGAATGTACATTTTCTCTGAATTATTACTCCTCATATCTGAGATATTGTTACTGCATGTTAAGTTTTTAATTCAATTCATACCAGTATTCTCAAAAAATATCTCAAAATGCTGGAAAATGCTATGCTAATTATAACTTCTACTATTGCTTACTCTATTTATATAGAATATTTTAAGACATATATCAGTGACATTAATACTTCTTCCCCTTGAAAGTGTTTTTACAAAAAATCCATTTTGTTCTTATAAACACTCACCAAGTAGGAAAAAAAATCCCTTTTTCACAACAATGAGTGAAGGGATGCAGAAACTTAATTTGAAATGAAAAAATGTAACTACTGTTATCCCACAAAGCAGCATTAGCTTTTGGATCTTTACCTGTTAGTGTAGACAGTACATTCCTCAGTATTTAACTTCATGCACTCACTGTATTTATTTGCAGCTTCTTCATAGTCCCCCATTTTTACAAAATCATTCCCTTCATTTTTCAACTTCTTGAACTTCTCCATAGCTTCCTCACCTACAGCACGAAAGGATCACAGTGTCACATAAGGTCAGTTCACTAAGGGTGGCTGAATGATCTGTGCAGACTAAGGATTAACGCCTGGCAGTGGAGTCCCTCTGACACCCTGCACTCGGCCATTCCTGTCCCCAGCCTCCTCTGCTACTCCAACAAAGGCATGATCAGACCTACATTAGCTCAACAAATACTTCCCCATCCACCTGCTCTGCTGAAAATAACGGGAAAGCAACAGACAGCTCTAAGCTTTCCCAGTTTCTGTGCGGTAGAGAGGGCCTACCTGTGTCCACCGAGACCCTGCTTTTACTTACAATGGTGGAGATTTAATCAGCAGGATTAAAAGCCTTCCAGATCTGCAGCATCACACCAAGATGTTTGATCTAATATTCTCTTTGCAATCAACGACCACAATTACTATGCTAAACTGACAGTGACAAACAAATCATCACATCAGCTGGAGTTAGGGATACATCAGTAATATTCTGTTAAGAACTGTTTCTAAAAGATGCAGTGAGGAACCTGGAAACACCTAACTACACTTTTTAAAATTAATACTGTGTTATTCCATAATTGTCTTTCCTTCTTAATTCCACATCATTTGCTGCAGATGCTTTTGGGTTAGGCTACAGTTTTTAGCTGTGTTTGTCATGAAAAACTGATCCCGACTGCAGCTCCGTGACTCTGTTGTGAGCAAAAAGTAATCAGCAACATAGTTGTAAATAAACCACAATGAAATAATCTACTTTTTGCACTGTGCTAAAGAATATGAGTTCTCTGCCAAGTTTCAGATTTTCTACACTGTATATAACCAACAATTTTAACAATTTTAACCAACAGGCAAGCTCATTGCGTTATTTTATAAAAACATGGCAGTTTCCTATGCCAGAAAACTACACGTGGACTTGGGGAAAAATAAACTACATGAAACACACAACTAAATTATAACCCAAGTTGTAAGACACAAAGAAAAACATAAAATTTTTGCAAAAAAAGTGTCAGCCAACAGTAAGTTTTAACTACTGACTGAACATTATTGCTGGCAGCCTTTCAGTACCAGCTATCACTGTCAGGTCTCACTGATGCAGCAGAGGCCCAAGAAGGCAACCAGAACATTAACAGTCAGCCTTCAGTGAAGAAAACAGTTACACAATCATTGTTTAATATTTCTAAAAACAAAGCCTAACCCAAGCCTGATCTATTTGAAATAGACTGAGACATGTTTTGCATCAAAATGCTGCCAAGCACTTGGAGGACACTCAGTATTGCAGTAATGCATTAGAGACAGATAACCCCCACCACTGGTACATATTTGGTCAACAGCCCAGTTACAAACCGCAGTCACCCTTGTTAATCGAGGGGAGATTATCTTCAGTATTACTTTATATTGAAATAAACTCAAAGGGAAACCAATTAATACTTGAATAAGCAATCATAGGGTTTTAACCCTATGCAAAAGGAGTGTTTAATGTCAGTAATGACTGAATCAGAGAGCTTCCTTCATCTCATTTACTAAAGGAGAAAAATGGAACCTGCAATGAAGGGAAAAAAAAATTAGGACGGAAGTTAGTTTCCTAGAGTTCAGCACTCAGTGATAATGTACAGACAAGTCCAGAACATCTTTGAAAGGTGTCTCCTGAATGTCTTCTGCCAAAGTTGGGTATTTGAGTGGTGGTTTTTCTGGGGGAAGACTGCGTTATAACTGCATTAACGATGTCAGGGAAACCACTGATGCTCATATCCCGGGGAACATCAGGTACAGCATCACCAGCCAGGCAAGGGAGGGGATTGTCCGGCTCTGTTCTTCACTGGGGTGAGCTCAGAGCGAGTGCTGGGGGCAGTTTTGGGCACCACAATATAAGAAAGATACTAAAATATCAGACAGCATCCAAGGGAGGGCCAGGAGCATGGTGAAGGGTCTGGAGGGGAACAGTATGAGGAGTGGCTGAGGTCACTTGGTCTGTTCAGCCTGGAGGAAACTGAAAGGAGACCTCACTGAGATCTTCAACATCCACACAAGGGGAAGCAGAGGGGCAGGCACTGATCTCTTCACTCTTGTGACCAGTGACAGGACTCAAGGAAGCAGAGCTAGGGGAGGTACATGGTGGATATCAGGAAAAGGTTTTTCACGCAGAGGGTGGCTGGGCACTGGAACAGCTCCCCGGTGAAGTGGTCACTGCACCAAGACTGACAGAGCTCAGGAAGGGTTTGGACAATGCTCTCAGGCACATGGTGTGACTTTTGGGGTGTCCTCTGCAGGGCCAGCAGTTAGGCTTTGGTGATCCTGATATTTTGCTGATGAGTATTTCTGCTGATTTTATACACCTTCAGAAATTACATGCTGCAAACTACATCACTTGATTTTAAAAAATTACCATAACTGCTCCACAAAGTACATTAAACTTCATCACATAAATGACAGTAATTTTACTCTGGCTTTTCACAAAGGTCTCTTATCAAGTATTTTCTAAAGCAATTTCTTTGACATTGTTTAAATGTATTCCGTTTTCTAACTAGGTTTATTTTCTGAATGTGTATTTGCGTTAGCTATACATACGATTCATCTGCAGTTGTTCTTCTGTGCTGATGTCTGTAGTACTTGGCATATTCTCTGAAGTGAGGGCTCCTCCATCCCACCTGTGTAGCTGAGCAGCACCTGGAACAACTGGAATTGGTGGCAGCTTCTCCCTCCAACTGGGACCATCCTGATCTATTAAAGTCTTTGTTATTCTGAAAAAGAACAGCCGCACCAACATGACTTTTCATATATTTAACTCACATTTTAATAACTTACAATCGGTTCAATACTGAAATGTTCAAATTTAAAGAAAAAAAAACTGAACAATTATCGTTAAGGCTAATTTGAAAAATATTATCACAGCAGTCAACAGTATCACATTCATTCAAGATTTAGACTTTTTCCACTTTAGAGTATTATGCTGGCATTTAGAACACAAGCTGACTTCGGCATGATCTGTAAATATTTAAGCCAATGACTGATTCTGCAACTAAGCTCTAAATGCTGCCTACCACATCCAGTAAAGAAATATGAAAAAAAAAATTCATGTATTTATTTTGGTTACTCTTCTCAGCTGTTCATAGGTGTTATTTGTGGTAAATCTATATTACAATATTCTCAGGCAAAATGTGATACTTAAAATTTGTAACTGTCAAATGAAACCTCTTCCACAACAACTGTCTGAAAAAAGCAATGCAGGTCACAAATTAGTCTGCGTTACGTTGCATTTTATAGTTATATAGTCAGAAATGTATTAATCAATCCCCATTTAAAAGTATTTTAATTGCATATAAAAACTGTTTAGTCTTTCTTAAACCAACACATATCTATATGTCAACTATTTCCACATATGTGCGGTTCAATCCAAAAACTATTTAACTGGGATTTTCCCATTGCCTTTTTCTCTTTTGGAGAAAAAGTAAATGAAGCCATTTAAGATTTCATGGTTCCATTAGAAATTTTGCGGTGTTAAAAAAAAAGTCAATTATGAGAGTAACAGTGTGATAAACATCTCCCAATCTCCAAAATGGGCTTAAGAATCGAGTTCAACTGGTAAAAAGTCTAATCCGTAATTTAACACAGGAAAATTCTGAATTGAGTAGCAAAGCAAGTCACATGGATACTACAGGAAATAAAACTAAAATTTTTGTATTGGGTGCACCTCCATCTAACACAGGTGTGAAAAACATACTACATGAACACACATCCAAAAAAAAAATTAAGAACCTTGAAAGTGACATGAAGAAGAACATAGAATCAACATAAATTACCCAATGGAGTTTTCTTATTTACTTTTGTTCTTTTAAAGTATTTCAGTAACAGCTATTATAAAAAACAAATGTCAGTGTAATATTCTGGCAATAGAATCAGAGCACTCAAGACCATGTTCTTTTCCCATTGTGGTCTGACAAAAAAACTAATACAAGAAGCAGCACCAGTTCTAATCTCCTTCATGTAAAACAGAAATTATCAAAATATTTTAAAGAATTATAGAGACTAAAGTCTGTTTGTAGAGCTATATAATGAGCGAGTTTATGTCCTACACTATGCTGCATAAAAAACATGTGTTTTTGACTTGAAAGTAAATGTCTTCATTCACATAATATCATATTCCATAGTATAAAGTAGTTGCTTTATTTGTTTTCTAAGTGATCAAAACAACTATTTTAATACCTGTTAACTGCACGTGCCCTTGCAGGGGCCTGTGCCATTCCTAAGCATCTCAGAGGACATACCAAGAATGTGGCTTGTCCAAGTACTGCTTTGCTTTAATTTTACTAAAACTTCTGGATTTTAATGATAGCCTGAACTCAACTGCTAAGAAGAAAATGTGGCACACCATCATAAATCGAACAACTCCAAGATTTACTCATGTTGTTTTTTTAGGCAACAAAACAGTACACTTCATATTAACACATCAACTAATTTAGATATTTCCCACAAAAAGTAATGGAGTAATTCTACAGGAAACCAGAGTCATATTAACTTCCTATTTAATTTGTTTTTTTCATTTATCATAATGGGCTTAAAAAGTTGAAGGAAAAAATCTCTAATTCATCAAAATACAGAGGAAGAATCCTGCAGTATCTGATGATCAACTGACTTCCTGTAATACCATAATGAAAGCAGAATCTCTTACAAAAATGCATACCTGTGTGCCATGCTTAGTTTAAAAAGCACCGGTGTCTCAGGAAAAAGCTGGGACAAATACACTCATTCCCCACCACAAAAACCCCAACTTGACCCAACAATCCTGCAGTTCTGGAGCTGATCACAAATTTCTTTCTGCAGTACAGTACTCATATGGGACTTTGTAAAACAGCTTCCAAGCTATTTCATGGAATTTGCTCACTGATACTAAAGGAATTGGGACAACTGGAATGAAACTTCAGTTCAGTAGGAGGAAATGCATAAATATATTCCCACATATTAGAGCTTCTGTATCTCTAATAGAGAAGAGCAAATAATGAAACACTCAAGAGGAAATTAAAATCCACAAAGAAGGAAATCCATTGATGTTCACAAAGCTAGGAAGATGCCACTAATCAAAAGCCTGATTGAAATGCAATTTCTGGTTATTTGGCACACACCATTACAAGAGCCAATCCTTTCAGTTTATCTTAAAAAAAAAAATCTACTCAGGAACCAATAAAAGACACAATTTAACATCATCTAATCAACATAATAAACAGTCAAATAATCGTTTATACTTGTTTCCATTATGTACATTAACTCTGAATTATTTCCTTTTGATTACAAAATGATCAGGTAAAGACTTGATATTAAAAATTCTTGTCTTTTATGTGAGTATTAAAAATATGCAATTGATTCTAAGGTTTTTGGAAAGTCTGCTAAGCTATGGTAAGCACAGAGAGTCAAGTTTCAACGTGGTTTATCAAACCCACCCTCAGACACAAGTACAATGATGAATTTTTCCTGCCAGCATCCTACAGAATCACTCTCCAATTTCCCACAGAAAATTAAAAAACAAAAAATTCTCCAATAAAAGAAGGTTGTTAAGATCTGATCTTCGTAATAGAAAAAAAAAACCCAAAAATATTACATTTGGGGTAGTGTCTTTAAGTTAAAAGGCAGTAGGAGTAATGTTTTTCTAAAATTCGTTTTTAGAAAGGTCTCTTACTTTGGAAATTAAAATGAAAGCTTTAGTACAGTTTTAGTTGAAGTTTCGAATGATAAAATATTTTTAAAAAAATATAGTTAAAGTTCAGTAACGCAGGAGGTCTATGGTTTAGAAACTAATAATTTGCAAGCAAAAATGAATTACCAGCAGAAGAGAAGAAGGAAGAAGCAGCTGAAATAAGGTGATGGGTTGCCAGGGAGGAAAAGAGTAATGAGCAGTGAAGCTAAAAACATAAGGAAGGCCTAGAGAGGAGAAAAGGAAGAGTGTTAAGGGGAAAAGGGAAATAAGCTTATTACTAAGCAAGTTCCAAGTCAAGGAGAAATATGAAAAGACCATCTGCAGATAAAATAAGCCAACAAGGTTTTTAAAAAGTGTAATAATTACATAAGTATCAGGATAAGCAGTTATTCCACCAGTCCAAGTGCTCTATTATCCCCCACAGAAGATCACTAACAATTTTTGTGTTATCAAAAAAATAGGACTTCTAAGAGATTATAAAGTGTCACAATTTCCTCTGGTCAAATAAATAGAATTTAAAGAAAGATATTATGTACTTCTTAATAAGTAGGGCAAGTGCTTATGGCCTTGCCTTAACTAGATTCCATTGTAAAAGTAACATGCATGTGGATTCCTGCTCAGTGATTAATGGCTGCTCTGTTTTCAACTTTATAGTATTAAAGTGTAATTAGAGAAATTCAGACCTCTCTCTCAGCAGCAAAAATTAAGGTTGAAAGTATTAACACTTGAAAAAAATATTCAATTATATCTTTTACATCTCTAAGCTTTGTAGCCAACCACTGTATCAAGCTACTTCAGTATTTCCACAACTGCAGCAGGATTCACACTTAACATAAATCTCCAACTGCCACAGAAAGACTGTTAATATGTAAAGGAAACAGGATGTCAGAGAAATGGCATGGACCTTAAGTATTACTTTATATAGTATAAAATAAAAGTTATGAAAGAGAACAAGTGGAAGCACCATTAAAAACAAACAATCTTAAAATATTACATTTTTGAAAAACTGGAAAGGGACATACTGCTAGGAGAGGAAAACTGGAATTATGGGAAAACAACTAAAAGAACTGCCAATCCTCTATAATGAACTAGTAGTGCAACAACTCTGAGGGTACAGAATAGAGGGATCATGTTATGACAAATTTGAATTGCATTTGTATATTTTGACTGTTACCAAAGAATTTCCGTGTGGAGTTACCTGTTAGCACTATCATGTGCTGCCTGGATGCTGCTGTCTATCTGCAGGACTGTTTTATAATCAATGTATGCCTGTCGATACCGCTCCATTGACTCATTTGCCATTGCTCGCCGTAGAAGAGGCTTAAGGGAAAACGGCTGAAGCTCCAGAGCTCTGGGAAAACAGTAAGAAAAATGCAGGATTGAAAAAGAGTAACTGAAATAAGAATAATAGAACGATTTTATGATACACACAACTATATGTAACTGTGATTTCAAATGGCACTTAGAGTAAAATAACTAAGGAAAATGGGTCTGAGTGGATCATATCAACACCCTCAATTACACCCAGTTTTGAAATTGTCAGTGCTTTTACTACAGCTTTCTCTACTCAAAGCTCTATCTTTCATCTGGAAAACTGCTCTCATCATATCTCACCAAGACATGGATGTAATGTCATGGCACCTGCTTAAGAGCAAAAGCTACTTTTATTGCCATACCTAGATCTACAAGGATTTTGTACATATGGTGCTTTTGCTTACTTGACTTTCAGTTCTTCTTCTTCAAATGAAAGTATGCACTTTAAAAACTCATTGACTAGGACAGGAATATACACTTGTCTTTCTTTGGACTTGAGGTTTTTGCCTATCTTCTGCCTGTTCACATTTGTGATTGTCTGCCTGGTCAACACCAAGCTCAACATTGTGCAATTAGAACTTCTTCCCAATACCATGCACATTTCCAGCAATATGAAGCAGCCCACAAAGGCTCTGTTTCTCAAAGACTACATTCTTTTCAATGATTCTTGCTAAAGAGAGATAAACTTTTGAAATAGTGAATTTAAGATGAGTCTAGACAATTTGATTTCATGAAGTCATAAAGCAATCCAGACTGAGATATCCCAGCTTCCTGCTACAGATACGGTCAGCTCCAAGATCAGACCAGGCTGCTCAGGGCTTGATACAGCTGGGCCTGAAAACCCTCCAAGGGAATCTCTGCCCAGCATCTCTGGGCAACCTGTTGCAATGCCAAGCACTCTTCATGGGGAGAAGGTTTCTCCTAAAATAACCCTACATAATTTTTTCACTTTGAAATCAAGTAACCTCTTTGTAAATCATCTATTGTATTGTGTTGCCTACTGAAGATTTATTTGAAATTGCCTAATTTATATGTGTTTGCAGGTTTGCAGTTCTGCTTCCTAGTCTCTAAATTATTTCTACCTCTGTATTATTTCTACCCCTAAACATCATGAGTCCTTGTGCATCCAGGAAATATGCATGACATTAAGGACACTATCATTAGGTAGTAAGAAAAAAAAGCCTCTAATTAGTAAGAATACAAAACCTAAAACCTCTGTATGACTGACTCCAGTAAAGGCTTACATACTTCAAACTTCCTGAATAGAAAAATGTGATAGTTCTTAAATACACCATCTTGGCCAGCTGTCTGTGATCCTGTATCTATTTTAACAAAATACTGCTAATGAGTAACTTTTTTCAGAGAACTTATTCTGTCAGGTAGAATATATACAGTAAGTTAAATGTTTTGTACCTTTGTACTACAAAGGTACATGCATATTTTATTTTTAGTTTTGGAGGGCTTTTTTTAACAGTAGAGTTCTGCTGTACAAAAAAACTCCACTGAGTAATTAATATGATTTCTAATTCTTTTAACATATGTTTTTGCACCTTAAGCCTCAGCATTATCAACTCAATCTATGGAAATATTAAAAAACCCCAAAACAGCAAAAATACAGAAATAATTTAGTGGGACACAGTGTTTAGAAGTTATTGAAGAAGAAGGTGCCTGATCTTCTCTAACTCCCGTATCCTTAAAAGCCACAATAAGCAGAAAGGATTTAAGCTCAATTCCTTAACAGCTGTAATTACTGTTTATAACTATGTCAAGTACATATTAAAAAACCCCAAACCAAAACAACAAACCAACAGAGAACACACACACATACACCATACATGTGGCTCAAAAGCAATTTCCAATACTGTGATAGGCATCTGGCTTAACAAAGCTTTTACATATAAGTTACTGCAGAACTCCACTGTAAACCTGCTTTTATATTAAATATTTTAATCCCACTATACATTTCTGTGAACACAATAAGTTTAAAAACTGCCCTTACACAGTAAGACAGAAAGTTAGAAGTTAATTCCTCTCCTAGTTTCCATGTGATTGTTTACATAACAAAGGTATTTGTCATTCAGACAGAGAATCAGACCTTACTGATACTGTTCTGAGTCAAACAGCACTAGCAATATATCAGTTAAAACGTTTAATCATCATCAGGAATGTTGCTGTCCTACATGGGAGGTTTCAATTTACCTGTTACAGTCCTGAATGCAGTCACTGCAGTTCCCTTCTTTGAGGTAACATGCTGCTCTGTTTGAGTACAAGATACTTAAATCGTCTGGACTTTGTTCTCCTAAAAGAAATTACAATTAAAATCAAATAGTATTAAAGAATTAAAAATTTGCATACTCTAAGCTGCACTGCAGTGATGCAGTTTGCCGACACTGCAAAACAGTAAAGAGCTTTCTTTTATCATGTTGCCTAGAATATGTAAGTATTCAAACATAAATAAATGCCAACAGCTCTACCCCACAAAAATTAAAACATTCTTTCACTCATCGTCCTGTATTTTCTGTCATGTGAATTGCTGTCTACTGAAATGATGAAAGACTTACTGCATGGCAACTCCTGTCAAAAATCCAAGGGCAGGCTAAATTCATTCACTTGTAGCTCCTTTAAATAATCTAAACAGTTCTAGATTTAAAACACAAGGTATTACACTCACCTAGACCAGTGACACATTCAATTGCTTCCGAGTATTTGAGCACAGCTTCTCCAAACTGTCCACTCTTAAATAACTCGTTTCCTTCACTTTTTAGTTTTGCTGCAGTAGGAGGAAGTGAAGTGGAACTGCCACCACCAGCCGACTGAGACTCTTCTCTATGCGATTTGGAGACCTCCTCAGCTTCGGAGCTTTCACTCTTCTCATCACTGCGTAAAAAGCCATTAACTTCACCTTCATGGTCTGACAAATGCTTTTCTGACTTCTTCTCTGACGCGCCTTTCTTTGCTCGGCTTTCAGCGGAGTCCTTCTGTTTGCGCGCGTCTCTGTCCTGCGCCTTGCCTTTGCCGTGGGACTTTCTGTGCGCGTTGCCCATCGCGGGCACTCCGGCTGCCGCCTGCGCTGCCGCTGGAGCGGCGGAGCCTGCAAGAGCGTTAATGAGCCGCCTTAATGAGCCGCCTTAATGAGCCGCGTTAGAGCCGCATCATCAGCGCGAACTATCGGCCCGCCGCGACGGGGGAGCCGCGCAGCGACACCGCCCACAGCCTGCAGCCTCCCAACGCTAGGGGGGCTTATCTGCCTCCGAAACACTGCCCGGGACACAGAAAAACTCCTGCTTACAAGTAACCTGCAGTGTTATTCACAAGGGATCAAAACGAAGCCTCATTTCCCCTTGCTGGGCACATGGGAACCCCTGTCCTGAGGTGTCACAATGGTACAGGGCTCACCTTGAAATTAACTCCTTAAATACCGCCTGTTACAACACGGACAGTTTGATCTTCTATGACCAAATCAAATGCTTGCATATTAAAATTAGATCACAAGCTATCAAAGCAGTAACGTTATACAAAACTTTCCTCAAATATAACATAGAATAGGCAGGATAAAAGCTTATAAATCCTTCTCAAGAAGATTTAATTTAAACATGTCAAAAACCCTTTCATGCATACTTGTGATCATTAAACTTCCACTGATATGTATTATAAATTTATTTAGGAAAAATCATAAAAATAGGGTATTAGAAAATAAAACCTCTATCTCCCATATTCAGCTGAATGCCTACCAAATTACCACCGCAGTATTCAAAGACAGATTTCTGCAGAGCCTGACTCTTGATACTACTAAGCACAGAACAACTCTGCCTTTTGGCACTATTAAAATGCTATCTTTCCCTTCCTTTAACCTGATGTATTTACCTGTCCAACAGAATTTTTGCACATATTGGAATGACACTTTCAATTGACTTTAACAAAACATCTGACACTGATTCAATACAGATGAACTTCAGATGGTCCAAAATGAAATAAATAATTTTTTTTAAACACATGAAATGTTACTGAAATCAAACTGAACAGGATGGCAAAGCACAAGATTTGTAGAAACAATAGATCCTCTATTTTCTCCTACCTAGTGAGGTACCTGTATTGAAATACCATGTTTAATAATAAGTTCCATACTCCACAGTGGGAACAATGATAGGCTAAATCTACCCACACAGATGTTTTTGTAAAACTTAAGTTACTTATATTTGAGACATCCACCCATCCATCCAATTGGTGGTGCCGAATATACCAAAAAGGTTTAAAGTCTATTTGCTAGGGAGAATGGTGCTAAAAGGCTTGCTGGGCAGATGAATGAAGACACCAGTATATTAACAACTTCTTGAACATACATGCTAAAATACTTTCATTTTATATACACCAAAGCAGAAAAAAATTTAAACGTCACAGATGAACAGGTGATAGGATGAGCTTTCACAAAACACAGCTGAACACTGCCAAAGGCCATCCCAGCTTCTAGAGACAAAGCAAGTCAGGCACACAATATGTGATGGGCATGTTATTAATGTGAATAATGCGTAATTTCTGAATACAGGAGGAAATTTCCTAAGATGAAGTGCACAGAACCAATCCTGGATTAAACAGGAATCATTTATAGCATTTGGAGTCTGGAGTCCCCCTGACAATAGGAATGCTAATAGTTACCTTGTTTAGCTGCTGGGTAATACTAACTGGTTAAATATTTCAGGTCTGAGTAAACAGCATGCAAAAAAATGCACAGCTATACTTCTCAAATATAATTCTCATTGTCTTTTCGTTTTAGTCTTTAAAAACAATTTTCCTGTACAGATCTCTACAGAGAAATGCATTCATGAAAGCAGTATTCTGGGCTAAAAAAAAAATACCAATACTTCTGAACTTTTCTTAAGGAAAAAAAAATTCAAGATACATTATAAATTCCAAGGAGAATTTGAAGAAAGGTACTGAAAAGTCTAGACAGAATTTTGACCAGCACGACAACAAAGACACACTAGAAAGAATTTTGATTTATATTACTACTAAAATAACAAACTTAAAATGGAAGACCATCATAAAACTAAAAAAAAATCCATTGAATACTTTAACAGGAATTTTTGAAGTTTGGGGAGTGTTTAATATTACATAATATTAAATAATATAATATATAGAATATTATTTAATATTCTAATAGATCAAGTAAATACCACATAGCTCAACAAATTTGTCATAATTAAAAGGGGCTATTTAAAACGTATCAATTTATCTTTAAGCTGTATTTATCACTTGAGGCTATAACTTCTAGAAACATGTCAAAATACCAGATGCTTTGTCAAGCACATACATTATTTTTAGGTTTTGCAGTGCCTGAATACTGGTTTTTATAGTCTCTAGGGTGCAAGCAATTTTCCATTTCCATTGTACAGAAAAGGCTCTATTTACTTTTGCTTTCAGTTAAACAGAGGATGAAGAGAGACTGCACTCTATTTAGACTGCACTCTATTTAGACTGTTTTGTTCAAAGTTCAGAAATTAACTCTTCAGCCCTAAAGAAAACAAAAAATATTTTTATTTTTTTTCCGAATCTCTAAATTTTAAGTTGAGTAGGAATGCACGAGGCTTACCAACTAGAATGTCAAATAAATGTGACTACGTGACTGAACTACATGGACTACAGGACTGCCTGTGATTACAGGACTAGATATTTAGTCTACTTATTGCTGTTAGGTTCACAGAACATTTTTATTCATTAACTGAACTGAGTTAATATTTGTTTCCAGTTGTACAAGAAAATACAGAGTAATCTATGAAAATGCTTGGCACTTAAATCTCAGAAATACTTATGTATATCACAGGAACACATATGCCATTGGCGTCAGTTGACAATCTTCCCTATGTTTAAAGGCCTAACCTTTCATCAACAGAATGGAACTCTTCCTATGGAGCTAGAAGGCACATAGTCATCTGAATTCTCACAATAGAAAACAACCCCAAATGAACAGACATTTAAGGCCAGGGACATATTGCACCCTTTCTGCCAAAGTTTTAGGTCAGGAGATTTGGTAGACACCAACTGATGTGGAAAAACATATTTTCCCTAATCTTGTGTGCCAATAATACATTATTATATCACACATGTACACTCCAACATTCATGATTAAGCTGCAAAACCCAGAGACTGATTTAGTTTCAAGATAAAATACAGAAAACATAAAAGTCACAGCTGTCATGCCACAATGCCTTAAAGAACCAACATAACTAACAGAAAGAAGGGTGATATCAGCCTAGGGATGTTATTCTGTTGCAGGCTGGAGGCCAGCCATGCAGCTGAATCTAAAAGCAACCTGCCAATGCAAGCCTTCCTAGCCCCTGCTGCCTCACCTCCTCCTGCAAGCCATGGATTCTGATTATGCCAGTGGCCACATCCCAAGAGCCTTGCAATTAATCACACACTAATCCAGGAACAGGAGATACACTTCAACTGCTTGTAAACTACATCCAGTACAAGAGTTACATGTTGTTTACCTTTAATATAAACTTCCAGAGCACAGAGATGAGCTCTTACCAAAAGAAAAAAAAAAAAAAAAGATAGTTTCCAAAACAAACAAAAACAAAAATTCCAGATGTTGACAAATTATACTTGATCATTTTTACACCCTTTGATGCAAGCATGGGAAGAAAAATGCAGAAGAAAAATGTGCTGCTGGGAAGGCAGGAAAGCTGTGTGAGAGAAAGATCTCAGGAACACAAAATGTTCTCTCACCAGAAGAAATTTTTAACTGGGTCCACATCAAAGCACAGGTGTAAAATTACACAGGGCATAGGAAAGTAGGTGATTTATAGCAATATTTTCCATTTGTCTCTGTTACATCCATTCTAGAAAGAATTGCAAAGATGTGTAATAAAACTGGATTCTAGATTTCACACACAGACCTACTTTAAGTAATCAGTGTAAGTTTAGTCTTTGAACAGGCAAAATTCTTCGCAAGAAAATATGGGTGAATTGTGTGAATAAACATTACAATCTTAAAGACAATGACTTTTTCCTTGGATTAAAATAAAATAGGAAATGATAAGACATTACTTTTATCTCCATCATGTCTTTCACATTCTTCTGTATTTTCCCCTCTTCCTTCACCACTTTCTGAATCCTCTATCTCTTCAATAAGTATTTTTTTTCCTTTGCCTTGAGGCTCAGATACAGACTTTAAACCTTCCAGTTTCTCTTCAACCTCTAGAAGACTTTTCTACAATAGAGAAAAAAAACAGCAATAGCAGAAGTCTTTTTTATTATGTATATAAATTACAACTTATATACAGCAAATACATTCTGTTAAATAATCCATGTAAGATCCTGAAGAATTACCAAGATATATGTTGCCAATATAAAAAGATGGTAAATAAATGTGAACATTCCAAGAGTCAGCATCAAACTGAGATCAATAGTCAGTTTCTGTCTCTCTCACAAGAGATAGACACAAGATATCTTCACATCTTTGTGTGATGATATCACATAAATAAATAAATACTTTTCTTGAATGCACTGCTTATCAAAAAACAAACAAACAAACAAAAAAACTAAATTCAAAGGAAAAAAAGTAGATTTATGATTGAAATCTGGCATGGTCTACTAAGAAGAGATGTGGAAAGCAGGTTCTCTAGAGAAGCTCCAAAAAAGCCTAAAATCAGAATCAAAATTGATACTATGGAGAATCTGATGTCAGATGGATATCTGATGGAGAAATAACTGAGAAAACTAGAACCCAGAGACAACAGTCTCTTAACAGTGTAGCAGAAGAACACTGTTGAATAATGATAAGGTTTGCTCCTCTTATAAGAATTACAATTAATCATCAAACAGCTTCTCATTCCATAACATTTTTCCATTATGCAAAAAAACCCCTTTAACTGCATGTGGAATCATCAAGGTTAGAAGAGACCTCTAAGATCAAGTCCAGCTGTTAAATCAGCACTATATCACTGTAACCCATAAACCACTAAATCACTTTACACTGTCAGAGCACAGTAAGACACACCCAGCATTATGTGGTATTCTGAATGTAATTCAATGCTGGACAAGAAAGTGTTATCTCAGTACTTCCTGTCTCAAGAAAAAGGTAAGAACAGGATCAAGCAAAGATTCACATGGACAAACTATCTTGAAGAATTCCAGTTAATGACAACCAATTCACTTTTGTATTAGTGATTCTGTATATAAACATGCACTCTGCATATGTTCCATACATTTGTATTTAGCTCAGTAAGGTTTTGAGGCTCCTCCAAGCAATGAGAAAATGGAAAAAATGCCCTGCCAAGCACTTGCCATTTCTAGATGTGCCAGCCAAGGCATAATAGCTGGCATGGATAAGGACAAAGTACAGACATCTGCTTTCAGATACAAAAGCACTACTCAGCAAAGCAAGTAATGGAAGAGTAATCAAAATGAGTGACTACCTATGTCTGGTATTATGAGAAGTCTCAGGACAGCCTATTTGACACATCTTTTCACAAAGACTGTTGTAGAGTTTGTCATCACAGACTCACAAGCTATTTAGTTATTCAGTCTTGTAAGCATAAAAGAAAAAGACCAAAATCTCTTCTAGAACTCAGATCTAGAGACATGTAATTCCTTGGTTGATATGAAACTCAGGAACTATTCTGGACAGGAACTCAGCTCCAGGAACACCCTAAAAGGGATAAATGCTGATGTGGTGAATTTGATACAAGAGGCTTGTACCACTTTCTCTGGTTCAAGCAATAGTAATAAATAACTCCATGGAAAGAAGCAGCAATGAGCCAGCTGCTAGCAGCTTATGATATGCCACCAACAAGAGCTGGACAGAAGTCAGAAGTTGGGACAATTGCACAGCATCCAGAAGTCATATGTAAAAACATTGGGAGGGTAGTACTATGAGGAACTAATAATTAACATACAACGAAGAAGAATAAACGAGAAGTTTACTGTCAGAACTGCCCATTACTGAAGATTCTCAGGACATGTAGAGTCCAAATGCAAGGACTGTTCTAACCTGCAAAACATCCGTAAGATACCAATGAAAGGACACAAACCAAACTTCTCCTAAAATAGCTGAAATAGTAATAGCACAAGGACCCCATCCTGACCTTGATTTTCAAATAAATCATCTGTCTTTCTTTGATCCAAAATTGTTTATGAAGGACCCAGATTTATCAGAAGGTATGAAAGGTCTTTCATCCCACCCTGGAGATGAGAAATGAGGATTTATAACACCACACTGAACCAAAGACAGAATCCAGCTCTTCTCCTTTTGCATTAACTTTACCACTGTAACAACGAAAGCTTGGCATCTCTGTTGAATTTTTCTTCTCATTATGTATTCATATTTCAATGCACCTATCTCAATGGATCTTTTCAAGAGAAATTTCCAAATAGCTTTGATCAGCAAGACACTAATGCTGCAAGCATGTTCAGCAGAAAATCTTTTAGGCACCTAAATTACATTAATAGAGAAGACTTTTCCTCACAATCAAGTCCTGAACAGAAGATCTGGCCACATTCAATTTCCACCACATGTGGCCTCGGGAAGCTGATCAACAGCACAGCAGATCAAGCGTGTCCTCAAAACTCACAGTTACATCAGACAACATGAACTGTACTCACTTTATGCTACAACTGCATACAACCTCTTTCTAGCCATATTCAACTCACTGATCTTTACCTTAGCCCTGGAGTTTTCTGGTTCAACAGACAACACTTTATTCAGATCCTCTATAGCTGCCTGGTAATTCTGCAGATGACTGTGTACAGTGGCACGACGCATCAAAGCTATGAAAGAACAAAGTATATTTTTTATGTATTTATTTAAAGTATAAAGTGAATAGAAATACACTATTTTTTTCTAGACATATTGCAGTTATGCAGTTTTTTAAATTCTGCACTTACTTCTATATTAATAACAACTGTTTTCTTGATTATTTTTACTGATGTAATTTCATATGACATCTTTTGAGGCAGCAATCATGAATTGTGAAGCACCTTTTCATAGTTTTCAAATTTCCCCCTCCACCCATGCAAATACAGTTAGCTGCATTCAAGTCCTTGACTTCAGAAAGAAAGAAACCAACAACTTTGATTGTTTTCATGTCACTTTTAAATTAATTTATAATTCAGTGTGGGTGTTATGAAAACACTGCACAAATACAAGAGGGTTCATAGTGATCATGTGAAAAACATGCTGCCATGTAAGAATTCCCATTACAGATCAACAGGATGAATTGCATAAGGCTTCACTAACCCCCAAAGAACCATTAAAATTGCTTTGGGGAGCTATGTTGTTTCCTTTTTTGTACTTAGACCTGATCTAAAGCTCAGTTAAGTCAAATAACAACATGTACCATTTTATTTGCTAGAGGAAAAATAATACATTGAAATTTTGTTTTCTACTTTACCTTTTATGTTGCCAGGTTCCATGTCTAGTACCTTCTCACAATCCTGCAAAGCACTGTCCCAGTCCTGAAGTTTGATTTCTGCTTGAGCTTTGTTATTATACACAGCTGCAGTCGGTATTACTGATATACTCCTAAAAGAAAGGGAATATTGATCATGTTAGAGTCACAGTTAGAAAACCTGAATCTAGAAACACTTCACTACTGGAAGCTGAAAACAGTACTACAGCAATATTAATATTGGTATTCTAACCACAGCAGTGGTTAGAGAGTCCCTCCTGTGAGACCACAGGCAACCATCCACCAACTAGATTAACTGTCTTCAGAGGCCTCTTGGTTGCCAAGACTTAGACCTGAGATGTTGCAGAGGAGATGCTGTGGCTTGTCTGTCACTTAAGACTGCTACCTCCTCCTGCCATCCATGTAGACTCCAACAAAACTGCCAAATGGAACCTCTGAGAGATGAAGAGTAACCACAGAGCTCTGGGGATTATGAAAAGCATGGTGGTGGGGGAGACCACATGGGATTCTTTTTGATCTTGCTTGTAAAATGGAAAGACTTAGGTAGCAGAGGATGAATTGCCCAGGTCAATGTCTGGCTGCAGGGCAGGTATTGTAGGCAGGGCTTTAGCTTCTGTAACAACAGGATCATCTGTGAGGAATAAGGACAGCTAGGATGCATGTAACAAAATGGTATAAGGGAACCTTTACTAATGTTGGAAGGAAGATCCTAAACGGTGTTCATTGGAAAGTGTATCAATAGAAGTGCCAGGGGGACAGCACACTGCAATAGACTCACACTTTCCTTGTGAAAAAAAAACATGGTTGAAGAACAATCTCAAATGCTTGTCCACAAATGCTCAACACATGGGAAAAAGAATAAAAGCTCTCTGCAGTTATGATCCCAGTGGGATAACAGATATGGTGGGATAATTTGTACATGCTCTTTAGAAAGGGTAGGAGGGTGAGGAAGAAGAGGAGATGCATTCTAGCAGTGATTCAACGTGTCTTCACACAAGAGGAACAGGCAAGTGCCAGTCAAGAAAGCCAATGTGTAAGAATAAGAGGTCAGACTCCACAGCAGCCATTCTACAATTCACTCCAAAATATTTTACTTAAATATTTGTAACTCTAAGAAAATAGATTACAGATAGAATTAGAAAAGTGAGCGTGGTGTCACTATCATACATTTCAGAAGGCATACAATGCCCCATGGGGGTCAAAAATGGAAAAACTCTCCATTAGAAAGGATTCTGACAATCCTTAGTAATTAGTATCTTGTTTATGTTTCAAAACCAGATGTCTTTACTTATTTTTATATTGTATATTTGTGTATTATATATTTGTATTTTATTTATTGTATATGAAATACAGCTATAGACTTTTTTATGTTTGTGTAAAAAACCCAAACAAAGCAAGAAAGATCTTAAGGCTGCAGGTCAAGACCAAAAAAAACAACCCCACCACACATCAAATGCCTCACTTAAGCAGCTTGGGCTCTATGAATATCATTAAAAGTGTGCAAACACACACACATACACACACATATGTATTTATATCAGCAATCTCCAAATAAATTTTCATAAGCTGCTCTACAAAACCCTGCCTCCTCCAGTGTCAATGTGAATGATACTTCCTAAACATATATCTGTTAAATATTTGTTTTATTGCTGTTCCACACTATTTCTATTTGTTATTTTCTCCATACTCTTCTGCACTGACCACAAATGCATTAACATTCTCATACTTTTTTTTCAAGGTTATCCCACTATAATATCATAGCTCATAAATTATCTTCACATTTCATCTCACAGTAGTCATATCATTAACTTCTGTTTACACTGGTAATTAATACCCCAAGATTCCCATGTACTCTAAATTTCTAAATGACAACTTTGACACTTCTGATTTCTCTTTTTTTTAAGTCATCAGCATTTCAAAGCACAGAGTTAAATTACATGTGTAATTATTTAGCTTCTCAACACTCTGATTATCCTTTTATTTTTATAAACATGCCCTTGAATTTCAACGGTTTAAAAAATGTGAGGAAGTTTGTGACACCTGCAGATTGCATTCCATCACTATCTAGCCCATTCTCTTCTGATAAATAAAAATTAGTATCAGGATGGACCAGTGCTTAAAATATTCTTCTATCAAATCTTTCTGCACATTTGAAAATAATCCAATTGTCATTAGTTGCTTCAGTAAGAAGTAGTTTCAGTTACATTGGTCTAGAAACAACATTCACAAGTAAGAGTCATTAAAATAAAAGAACACAGTAGTATTTACTCACCGAGTGTAGTATGTCACTGCTTCCACATAATCTCCAGTGGCAAAGGCTTCATTGCCCTTTTCTTTTTCACGAGTAGCAATAAAAATTCTCTCTCTCTTCGTCATTCCTAGCAAAAAATATTTCTACACAACATCAACCAGCAACTTGCACAGATGTAACCAAAACAGTCAGATAAAATATTTTGAATCTCATAGTCTTCATTTTTTTAAAAGCACATGGATTACTAAAAGACAAATTTGTATTTTATTTTCTGTAACAAACCACTAAATTCTTCTGATAAGCATACCATTCAATGTGCAAGAAAAAAGCAGTTGGCTAACCTCTATCATTCATTTATATATCAGATGTATGCTTTACTTCTTCACCTAGTGCTCTCAATTAAACATAAACATTCTTACTGTTTATTAAGCAAGACTAGGTTTTTTTCAAACAAGGCTTCAAGTTCACTTGATGATCTAACAACTTTTAGCATCTCTAGGGGCTGAAAAATAAAGGCACTTTAACTCTATGATACACTTCTTTAATTAGTATTCATACTCTACAACATAGTATTACAGCTAAAAAAAAATAATGTTTCTAAGACATTACCAGTTGTGTCAATTTTCTTTTCAATTACAGGTAGACTTCTCCTACTGAAGAGTCTTGCTTTGGAGTTACTTTCTTCACAGTCTTCATCAATTTTAGAACATTCCTTTTCCACATCAAACCTTTAATTAATAAAATGATAAATTCAATAATGCTGCATAGCAGGACTCCTCAGCTGATATAAAAGCATACTGTATTTTCATTACAAACCAAAGGAAAAGAGATACAGGCTGTGCTCAATTATTGGTGACCAAGAAAAACCTCTGCCTAACATCCTCACCATCTTCCCCAAAAAAGACAGGTAAAATTTAAGAAACAGTATCACCAGGCTCCATCCCAGCCCTATCAAACATCCCTATTAACCTTTGCCAAAATAACTAAGAAACAGCTTCAAAGCAATATACCCAGTAAACTTGAGATAAGTAGTCTCAGACACTTCGAAAGCTACACTGAAGCAGCTTTTGAAAACAGTGTTGGAATGTATATCAAAGAAATATTGCTGCCATAGTACTGTAAAAAAAAAATAGTAATAATTTCTACACTATACAGAAGTATTATTCTTACTATTTTTCTGTGTAGGGTGTAATGAAAAATAGCCTTTTCACAATAAACTTGACAATATGAATAATTTCTTTTTGAAATCAAGATATTATTTTGAAAATTTATCCAACTCAAAACCTTTTCACATGAGGCTAATTGTTCTCTATTTTGAATCTGATCTTTTGCTAGCTTACTTTTACCTATTTATTATAAATTAACCACATTTCAAATAAATGTTTTTAAAACAGTAAGTGAAACATTTTGTTTAGAAATTGCCTAAACAATTATTTGAAAGTTTTGAAATTATCCTCAAAACATTTTAAAACCATGATATGCTTTAAATTGGAAAATGTCAAACAACTCTGTTTCAGTGTACTCATAATCCAAAATAAATACACTCTATGGGAAAATTCACACCCTGTACTATTATCAGCATGCTAAAGCACTTAAAGATTGTGTACATAAACGTGTAAACAAAGTCTGTACAATTACTTTGGAGAGATACAGTAGCAAGACTAAAGAATAAACGAATTAAAGAATAAATTGTTGCAAAAGTTATTTTTATAACCTATTTTCTTTGTCCACATTTGAGCAGGAAGGCACCAATTTCTAAAAGATACGTGCATGAAAATTACTGATATGCAAAATTTATGCAGAACAGAGTTTTTGTAGGGGCTTTGGGGTATAGTTTCGTTACCCAAATCCCACAATATCTCCATCTACTGCACTGGAAACTTGTGCCTCCTCACTCTGATTCCACAGCTGCCTGTCAGGTAACTTGAGAGGGTCATGTACCACTATTACACGATGCAGAGTGTCTTTGTATCAGAGCTCCATCCACTCTAAAATAGTTACTGTCTAAACCTCTATTAAGTGTAATTGCATCTGAGTAAACTGATGCACTGCCTGAAGCTCATTCTTTGAGGTTAGTGTGGTTCAGTGCTGGAGTAAGTATTCATCAGTTTTGTTTTCAACATAGAACTGAGGCTTTAGATATAGAGAAGTCCATGTTAAATAACTGTAGAACTGTTTTCAAAAATCTCATGAATTAAGTAAATAACTTTTATTTATTTTTCTGCTGATTTACTATATTTCACACAGCTTGTACAAAAGTATAGACTCACTTGTTCTCAGCTGTTAGCAACACAATGTGTCATTTGCATTTTAACAGAATATTTATTAACCAAAGTTTCATCAGTGTTACAGTTCCCTAAAATGCTGACCTTAATACTATGTTTCTGCAAAATACATCAACTGTGTTCCCTAGTTAAACAAATAAGTAAGATTTATTTAAAAACTGAAATATAAGGGATTTAACATACTTGTCCCACTCACTGTAATCCCGTGGTATGTTTTTCTTGCTTCTTTGCTTGTTTTGCAATTTTTTGTTCTAAAAGGGAAACAAATAAGACAAGTTGTTGCAGTGGAATTCACAGTGGCTTTTTTGGTTTTGTTTCTGCAGCGCGTATTTTCCTAGCAACCAACACTACTTGTGAGATTACTTGTGTAATCTCAGCTCAGTCTTGAAAATGTAATTAATCTTGGTTTAAAGAAAATCTTGATGCATTTCATGCATCACTTCAATTTAAGGAGCTCCTGGGTCTCACACTTTTTGTCCGCTATCCTGCCACATCACAGAGGCACTGAATGAAACTTTCTAATTAGTATCTTGTGATGCCATCTTCCCAACCACCCTTTCAACATAGCAAGGTCTCCCTTGCTCAGTCTTCGGAAAACTCAGCCTTGTGATGAGGTGTTTGACACTGAGATTGAATCAGAAACCTGGTATTAGGCTTCCCTTTCCCAAGAGAATTCAATGCACAGATTTTGGTAGTCTCTGGAACACTCACAACCAATTTGCAAATAAATTACTTCAAAGGACTGTCTGGGCTTCTTTTCACCATTTATCACTTCACTGAAGTCAATTCCAAGATTATTTACATTAATTTTAGATTTTAGACAAGCTCCATCTTTGAAGCTTGCCTTACCTAAAATTTATCTTGAGGACCTTCCTGCAACAATCACTTCTGACAACCAGATTTGACTGCCTTGTATCTCAACCCATCTCCTACACTAATGGACTCTATTTCCCTAGCTGTCACCTTTGGCATCTCTTCTACCGCTGTCATGAGACTATACTTCTATGCCCCTCCCTGCTTGTTGACTTCAAAATACTTAATAGCAAGGTGTGGTTCCAAGCAGGTATTTCACAGTGGAACAGCCAGTTCAAAATATTCCCATCTACCCTGTCCTGCCCATTCGGTCCTCCTCTCACCTTGCAATCCAGCATTCACTGAGTTAGACCAGTGTTATTCTTTGCAGTTACGTATGTACAATTTTCTGCATTTAAACAAACAATCTCACAGAGATCACAGTACAATCCCCAAATATCTGTACCAGTTCAATTCAGCATGCAATAAACCGGACCAAAGAAATGACCAGAAGCTTCCTAAACTCACTTTACCAGTGGTGACACTGTAACAAGGACATACTTCTGCAGCTGGATGTAAACACCTCAATTTACATAATGCAAATGTGACTCTTCCTGTAAACACTTCTATCTATAATGTTAGGTTACACATTTTTGTAGTATATAACTCCAGAATTACTCTTAATGTTATGTCTTTCAGGAAGCGAGACAAAATGACAGATATGTTTAGTGATCAGCATATGTTTAGAGGAGGGAACTCCTAAGTATGCCTTCCTGAAACATGAGTTAACATTATATATCCATCCCGGTGTATATTACAAATGTATTAATTTAATTAATATCAAGTATGGTTTTTTTTCAACAGAAGTCCTTAATTTAAATGTGCAAAAATACTGCAACTCTCAGAAGAAACTCTCACTCATTACGTTAATGCAACTCCAGCTTAGGGAGAGAACTATAGTATGTACACTTAAGGAATAAGGAAGAAACATTGACTCAAAAATCCATTATTGAAAAAATTCTAAGTTTCATATCTTTGAAATAATTGTAATCAAGTTGTGGTTCCAACAGAGTCAGGAATTTGTCAATCAGTAATATTTCACAGGATCTCATCCAAGAGGCTTTGATGAAAAATGTACACTCACATGCCATGGAACTAAAAAAAAAATCTTTGTGCTTGTCATGTTTCCTGTCATAATTCATAATGTATGAATCCCACAGGGTTTGAAGCCCACTGAACATTTTCTGGACCAAAGATGAACACACAAATTGGCTTCAGTACAGGTGACACAACTTTGCCTTGGTTCTCCTATGGGCCCTGTATGCTGTCCTAAAGCATTATTATTCTGTGGCAGCTAACCAGTGTTAGTTTTTAATTCAGAATATCCGAAACAACATAAAAGCTATTAGATCCTATCAGAGTGGATTTTTTTAACATAAAACTTGTATGCATTTTGCACGCCCTGGGCTGTAGCATGAGGAGGTACCTGAGGATGCAAATCATTCTGGAACAGTATTAGAAATGTTTGGCAAAAGAGCCAAAAAGCTGAAATCCCATCAATACAGTCTTTTGAATATGAATATTTTTAAACACATGCTTTAGCTCTCTCCTGGACAAAATGAGGCAGCAAAAATAATAATTATGCAGCATGGACAGTTAAGGCAGTTCTGGGCAGTGTGATAGGAAAACAGGGGTGTAAGACAGAAACTTTCACATTGTGTTATAAAGGGGGATATTGCATAAATTTTACCCTTTTACAGTCCATTTTTGGAAAATCCCCCCCCATGGATTCACACTAATAAAAAGAAAACACTATATAGAGTTATAAACTATCAGTAATGAATTGAAATAACACCTACATATAGTATCAGCAAGAAAATCTGATTACAGAAAAAACAAGATGCTTTCATTTACCAAATTTGTACCCATTAGTGCAATCCCCTGGTTTAGGGTCAATAATGATTTCCAGAATTGGATTCTTAGAAAATGCTGAACTTTTTATGCATCAGATGAGATGAACAGTCTCCAACCAAGTAATTATATAAAATTATGCAAGGCTTTGTGCATTTCTTTCTAGCAGAGAGGATAAATTTATCACAATGAATCTAAACTTGATCCCACTTACAAAATTGTATGACGCAAGTCATATAATAGTCCCAACTGATTAGCCAAACATTTTTAAAAACTGTAAGATTTAAAGACATGTATCTTTATCAGAAAGAAAGAAAAAAAAAAAGAAAAGCTGATTATGTATACTATTCAATTTTTTTTTAGATTTCCTGTTACAGGTATAAATTTAGTCTATGCTATACAAACAACTTCTTTTTATTCAGTAGGGATCTAGTAGTGATGTAATTGTACTGCTGCATAAAATGTTTCAGGCTTCCCTTCTCTCTTCCAGGACAGGTTACAATTCCTTCCGAGGCTGAGGCCGTCTGCTTAGACAAAAGGAATGGAAATCACATACCACAGGTAAAGCATAAAGCTACATCTAGCTTGCACGGATAATAATACTAACACCAAAACCTTGAAGGGAGAACAAAAGCTGAAGAACAAAAGAACAAAATTTGATCTGAAGACTGTTGCATGGGTTAAAGGAGGAGAAAAAAAAGGTGAATATTTTGTCTTTGAATGGAGAACACATGCTCTTTAGTAACATGGTGTATCCTAGACTTCAAGACACTTTCCATCATTTTATGCTTACATTCTAAACTGGATTTACTGAGTTCACATGGTATTAAACCATCTTCTGTTCTGGCAGTTGCACAGGACATGAATCAAGGATAAAGCTATAGTGCCACAATCCATCTCAGCAAAATAGGACAGTCAAAAGGAACATACATTTCAAAATATGAAAGAGTACACATAATTTAAAAAAAAAAACAAACCACAAACCAAAACAAACAAAGGCATGCCTTAGTCTCAATACTAACCACTTTTTAAAACATTCATTGGAATCCCCAACCTCTTTGTGTACCACATAACAGAGACTGCCTAGCTATCCCATATGTCTTGGTCCAACATCTATGTACCAGCTGACAATAAGAAGTAGTTTCTGACAACATAAGAACAAAAATCAGGCATTTATTAATA
Source organism: Rhabdornis inornatus (assembly GCA_013397075.1). NCBI lineage: Eukaryota > Metazoa > Chordata > Aves > Passeriformes > Rhabdornithidae > Rhabdornis > Rhabdornis inornatus. Next base: position 94,530 of record VWZS01006638.1, read on the forward strand.
CATAATTATTCAAGAAAAATAGGAATTAGTTAGAAAGATCACATGACCTGTAAGGATCCCTTCATAACATTTCTGACTCACAAACCTCCAGAAAGAACAATGCTTAATGAATTTCCTATAGCAGTGTCCCAGAATTTCAAAGAAAATTTTAAGAATCAGAACTCATCTGTGACAGTACCTGACAATTCAGAAAAATCCCATCCACAGCTACTTGTCTGCCAATCCCTTCAACAGCACTGTATTTAGTATTAGCAAGAAAAGCTGTCCAGAAAAAATCAGATTTCAGGCAGATAAATAAATGAAAAAAAGAAAAATCCACCAAAATGTAAGGAAACTAATACCTGGGAAAAAATGTAAATGTTTGTTCTGTAGTCATGGAGATTTGTTAAGTCTGCTTAAGGGCTAAATTAGGAAGTATGCTGTACAAGTGCAGTGGGAATACCAACACAAGGTATAAAATAAACACAATCAAAGGTGATATATACATCAGCACTACCCTGTATCAGCAATACAGGAGTGGCTATAGAGTAAAACAATTGCTGCAGAGGCTCTACCATCCACACTGTATGAGTTCCAGGGTATTTATTTTGGACTGGCTTCTGACTGGCCCCACGGAACAAAAGCCTGCTGGCAGCTGGAGAAAATCTTCTGGCATAATTTCATCCAGAAGGAGCTGAGTTCACATGCTTAAACAGTACTTTGAAATATGAATCAAAGAACATAAAAGGGTGTTAAAGGAGATCTGCTGTGGCAGTGAATTCTTGATCAGAATTAAAATATTATTACAATACACATGCTAGTACTAAGAAAGCATTTTTGTTTAAGCGTTGGCCTCTTGCAAGGGAGCTTAAAGGTTTTTATTTTCTGGTTAATAAAATAAATCTAGTAAGAAAGGCACAATGATTAGAAGTCCATACATATAAAATCTCCCAGTTTTAGAAAAACCTGTAATTAACACTTATAATTAACACAAAAAACTGGAGATACCTGATTAGTAGGAAGGCAGCTGCTAGAACAACGAATGGGAGGCAAGTTATCTTGTCTTTCATTCAGTGTGTCTGTTCTCAGGAGCTGTGACTTCTTATCATCTTCATTCATTTCTGTCAGCCAGCTCTGAAAATAAATAAATAATATATTTTTATCTTAAGGCAGTAGAGCAATCATCCTTAAAAAGCACTGCTCTTAATGAGGAAAAGCAGTTAAGACAAAGAGCAATAGTGCTTTTAAAATAAATAATATTAAATAATAATAATATAAATAAAAATATAATTAAAAAGTGATCTACAAAAAAAAATCTGTCGAATTTAAATGGGCAGTTAAGGTTCAGTGACATTAAGCAAGAAAATAAATTTAAAAGCATAATCCTTTGATAATTTCTTCTTTTAATCAAATAATTACATTCTACTTAGTCACAAGAAGAAGATTGATACATCACAGTGATTATACTATGGACCATTATAAATTAGATCCTGTACCATCAGTTCACTATTAATTGCTTCCCATTCTTCAGCTGTGAAATCAGATGCTGTGGCTGCAGGCTTCTCTTTTCTCAGAGCTCTGCTCCTTGGATCCAAATGCTCAATACGCTTTTCACAAACCAATGTAAGTTCAGGGTAACACCCCTCCTCACCAGACCTTTAAAATGCAAAGATTAAAATGTTAACAAAAAAGAACTAAACTGCACCGCATCCTCCACGTTTCCATCTTTGTGTAATCAGTACAGTGACTGCAGAGGACTATTTTCCTGGTACAATCCAATTTTGCTATCATCTAATAACATTTTTATTAGAAAATTCCAGTTAACCTTCAACTTTTTGTGGGCATTTTCCAGTGCCCACACACACAGTTCAAAATTATCACCACAGTGCTCATAAAAAAGAAACTTGTGTCACTTACAGAGAAAGTTAAACAGGTGTGGCATCTGAAATCGCTAGTCAGGCAACATGAATCATGAGAGAACCAAAACAGAGTGGCAGCATTTAAAAAAAACTTAGCATTCAGTTACACAAACCTTTTGGATGGTTAAAAAAGGACTTGGATTTCTTGTGTTATTGGGACACTTTTAGCATGATTACATTAACTTTGTATTTTAATTTTAAATTAGAAAGCCACAGACAGGTTCAGATAAATAGAAAAGGGTTCCCTCAAATTTTACAGAACAGGAATATAATTATTAATGAAGGTAAAAAAATAAATTTACCTTAATACCCTGAGAATCTTTTCCAGGTGCTTAACATCTGTGCATTTTGCAATGAACTTGTAGTCCAGATGACTAATAGGTATTTGATATGTTTTAGTGGTTCCTTCACCCAGCAAATAGGGTACTGACTCATCACCCATAACTAAATATTATAAGAAAAAAAAAGTGATTCTGTAAGCTTCTAGTTACATTTTGAAGTAATGCCAATTTAAGGAATAAACCTGTTCATATTCAACTCTCATGCAAGCAGACCCATAAAAGAAAAAATACCAGATTTGAAGGCCTGATCACGTGAACTGTCCTTGACAAGAGCCTCACTGACAGAAGTATGAAATATGATTCGAAAGAGCATGCAACTCTACTGCTTTCTCAAGTCAGAACAATTCAGAAAGACCATTTAAAGAAATATTGCCAATTTTTGTGTACCACATTCTCTGTTTCGTTTAACACATACCTGTTTTAACCAAGTGAGATAAGCACGAATGAGAAGACAGTGAAGGACACTCCTTTTTTCAGAGGGAAGACATAAACCAATGCAGTGTATCTAAAGGAATGAAAATCTTTGGCTTCTCTGTAGACAAAAAAAATTCAATTTTCTTTCCTCACTAGCTGCATTTTCTGGGTCTCTGATTATATTACAGCACTAATCTGAATCTCTTCCAGTAAGTCTGTAATTGATGAAATGAGGGATTCAAATGGGACATTTCTGTATCCCTGTATCTTTGATTTGCCCATCTGCATCTTTTTCTGTTTTGATCACAAGCTCTATGGAGCTGAAATTCCCCCCCCCCCCCCATTTTTTTATAGTCCATGAAGCAATCAGTTAATTTTTAAGAAATAAAATAAGGGCAACTAGCTAGTATGTGAAAACAATTATGTCTAGTTATAAACTAAATTAAAATAATTATGTTCTAATGTCTTGCACAATTACACACATTAATTTGTAGTTACACAAAAATGTTTACAATACAGTATCATTTAACTGGTCATAATTAGGTGCTGCATAGAGATTCTGCCCCAAGACTTTACGGTTTCAGTACTGGCAAAGGAAGAACACGCATGGAAAGAGGGACAAATGCAGGAAATAATTAAAGAAGAATAGAAGAACTAAAAGCTCATCACCACCGGCGGTTTCTCCCGTTTATTCCTCCGGCCGTGAGGGAGCTGCCCAGCGTGGCTCTCGGGTGACCAGGGCTGGGCGGCTGCTCGGGGGCACAGCCCTGGCGCCCCTCTCCCATACAGCTTCCCCATGATTGTGCTGCACCCCCCGGCCCGGCTCAGGGATTTACCTCCACGCCGGCCCCCAGGCTGCCCTCACGCAGCGCCGGAGCCGGGGCAGCGCGGCCGGCCCGCGTGCAGCAACTGTTGCTATGTACAACATGGCGCCAGGGACACGGCGCTGCCGCCTCAGGGATGTCCTGCCGAGGCTCCCGCAGAGCCCCGCCGGGCTCCAGCAGCGACACTGGCCTGGCCTGTCGCTCTTCGGCACCCACCTGCCCGGTGCCGCGCTGCCCCCGGGACACGGGCCCGGCCCGGCCCTCCCCGCGGCCGAGGGCCGCCCGTCTCTCGCTTGGGCGGCGCAGGCGCGGCTGGGTCAGGATCGGGGGCTGCGGGCAGCGCCTGCCGAGGGCGGGCAGAAATACAGCGCCCGCAGGTGCAGCTCTAGTAAGCGTTATATTTATGGTTTCAGCGTAGTGTTTCACTCAGCGGAGAGCAAGTGGGCCCTCTCCCGACACCGATGTCCCCAGGCGCCCACCGCAGTGTTGCCCGCCAGCCCTGCACTCCCCCGGCGCTGCTCTCCAAAGCAGGTCCGTGCCCCTTCCCGAGGGCAGCGGGGCTCTTGGCCGCCTTCGTCCGGCAGCCAGAGGCACCCGGCGTGCCCACAGAGAGGCCAAGTTCGCCTCCGTTTGCCGGTGACCTTCGGCAGCCCCGCTCCTCGTCACCCTTCTGAGCAGCCGTGTCAGTAGCGACCCCTTCGTTCTGCTATGAAGGTGCACGCTGTGCAGGCCAGGCTGGTGAACTGACAGCAACTGTGTAGTAAAAAAGGTTATCATTTATACCCGAGTGTATCTGGTTTCCAGGAAAAAATCCAGTCTTAATAGCTACTTAAGGTACCTAAGAAAATCTTAACCAAACAGCTCCAAAACAGCATCTCAGAATGCTTTTTTTATCCTCTGTAACAAGCCACTGCAGTTCATTTATAGGCCAGCACAGTCAATGCAGACCTTAAAAAATATTATTACAGTGATGAGTTAAGCATGTTATCTCGACAGCATCAATAGCACCATCAAAACGGAGATCAGACACGCACAATCCAGCAGTATGTTGTAGCACCCTTTAGTGGTATTACGTAATACACATTCCAACCGGATAGATGCAAAAAGTTTTGGCTCATCATCACAAACCCACCACTTATTAAAGACCCCTGAAAAGTCATTTGAAAAGCAAAACAAGATCCCACTTTAGTTTTGGGGTGCTACCCAAATAATCTTTGTAACACAGATCTAATTCTTTCCTTGAATACAAACAAGTCAAACAGCACTTAAGAAATTTCTGTTTCCACATTGCTTCTTAATGTTTAACTTGCCTCCCTCTCCCTCTTCTTTAAGGAGAAATGATTTTTTCACACTTCCAGACATCGATACTTTTGACATCTCCACAACTGGGTGCCAGAATTGGGTGGTCTGAAGTCCTTTAAGATTTTCTTTTTTGAAATCCAGATCTGTTCCAAACCTAGCCTTCTGTAGCCTTCTATTTATTTTCAGTGGAATTTATTCAAACTACAGCTATTTTATGCAGTTCACAGGAGTCCAAAGAACATTCAGCAAAGTTAAAATGCAAATAAAGTTTATATAAGAGTAACGAAAACAAAGATAACTCAAAAAGAATACAATTATAACTGAATTTTAAAAATACTGCATACTTTGACTATATTTTAAACAACAGCTTTATAAATCTATTGCTGGAAGACAATATAGACAAGATTTAGTATTACAGTAAACTTTAATATTTCAATCTCTTAAAACACAAATAAGAGAGTGCATTTACACACAAACAGTTTTATAGAACAAAGTTATCAGAAAGATTACATCATGAAGTCACTATCTTCAGCAGACATCATCGAGCATCAAAAACTACCACTGGAATAATGCAGTTAAAGAAAAAAATATGTTGTGGTTGAAAAAAAGATGGGGCAGAAGAAAAGAGACTGCCTAAATCTAGTCATAGCTATCTACATAAAGTATTTCAAAAGCCATCTTTAATAAGATGCTGGCTGAATAGTATCAACAATTCACAATACGTTACCCAGCAGACTATCGTAACTTAATATATTGTGCATAGAAAATGGAAAAAAAAAAGAGAAAGTGCCAGAAAAGAAATCAAGGTGCTAAATCACACTGCAGAGATTGTGCTGTAGTAGTTTGCTCTACTGTATTGATTTTTGACCCTGAAGAATTGTTACATAATTATTTGAATCTTCTATTCTGTTCCCCTTACATTCTGTTTCCCCTTGTCTCCATCCACAGCTTCCTAAATGCATTCAAGTGCACTTTTAAAAGGATACATCTTTTTGTCCTTTTCTTGTACATTATTCTGTAGCCACATTCTCTGCACCTGATAGGATCTCTTGCCTTTATTTCATTTTCCGTATGGCATTCTGACGTTATGGAGGAAGAAAAAGAAAGTGGGCAAAGAAAAACAGGATTGTTAATGCACAGATAACTGAAAAGTTGTGATAGTCAAATTCCTATTTGTGGCAAACAAATATAGCAAGTGTAATGAATCTATATCAAGAGCTCAATGATAACAAGATACCGTGAAAAAAAGCAAAAGAAAAAATAAAAAGCAAGCTTCACTTACATTAAGATAAAAGAGAATCTTGCTAAACATCACCCAAATATTACTGCACAGAACACATTCCACACTTGATACTAGACCATCTACTAATTAAAATTTCAGCTCATCCCTCCAAAGCCCAGAGTCTGTTTTCTTAAAATATCCCCAGGATTCCTGAAAACCATCGATTTTTAAGTTGTTGATTTATCTATAGATAAGATAGAATTTGACGACTATGCTTGAGGGAAAGCTGAGTGCTCTCAGAGCACTGTCAATAAAACACACAGAGATCGAGGAGCTCCACACAGCAACACAAGCTCTAGGGAATTATCTCCACAACACTGCATATGTACCCCATATATATTTACCATCAAGGAATAAAGCTTTAAACATAATCAGGATATACACTGCAACTATCTGTATCTATGTACCCTTCAGTGTAATGACTAAGCACTATTCATTATTAAAACATCAAATCTCCAGTAAAAAGCAATAAAAAAATCACTGTCTTTTCTTTACCTCCACAAATGTAAATCATTGGCTGCTGCTTTGGAGGTTGAACATCCTTCTGTGAATCCATGCTCTAAAACCACAAATACACAACATGCACGTTAATTTGGGTTTGGAGTTTTTAGCTTGTTTCGGGTTTGTTGTTTTTTTTTTCCCAAGGCATACACAATAATTTTAATATCTCAAGAAGATAAAATCACTTCCTTAAAAGTAAATACAAACAAATTCCATTTATATTTGATACACAGAACATGAGTTAATTCAGGTTGAAAGAGACTTCAGAAAGTCATTTAGTTCAACTTCTTAAAAGCAAAGTGACATCAGGTTTCACAGAGCTTTACTATTCTGGTATAGAAAACCTCCAGTGATGAAGACAGCACGACATTTTCAATTAAACAGTGTTTTAAACGTTAAAGACCAATGAGTAATATTCTCCTTCCTCCTTTCTGCCAATGTTAAGAATTTCCTTGCTGGAAATACAAAATTCAATTATTTCTTATATATCACTCATGTAGCAATGGTGCTAACAAAGAAGGTAAGCCTTGTCATCTTTCCTCCCCCTCTGACACACTAGCTCATCCAATACACTTTTCTTTGTTCTAAGGTATTAGAAATACTGGGAATGGACTGTGGGTAAAGAGTAGCAGGAATTAAAATGCAAAACAAAACAAAACAAAAAAACCCCGAACAATGAGGGGCCATAGAGATGAAATTTGACCCTTCAAATCCTACCAAATCAAAAGTGATAACTCAAGGCTATTCTTCAAACACCTCTTAATGGCCTGTAATGGTTTTGATTGTTCAGACTTATTCGAAGTATTTCTTCATGGCATCAGACTAAATAGTTACGTATACTCCACAAACACTCTATCAAGCTTTAAGTAATCCTATCCTGACACGTAAATGTACTTGCAAACATTAAGGTGGTTACTGTACATGGAGAAACACTTTTTTTTCCACCCAGTGCAAGTCTAGACAAGAACATGAATATTTCCTATTAGTTTTTTTTGAGGCTGCTGTTTTCTGTATTGCTGTTCCATGTGACAATATGACAATATCTGACAAAAGACAATAATTCCTTATAATTCCTGACCCTTATGCCAGTAAATAGCCTTCTTCCTTATGAGAATGGCTCTCAGATGCTTTTGCTTAATATTACAGCAAAGACTATTTCCCTCATCTTCAGAGTCTGTTTCAGCATAAATTCAGCTGGGAAAACTATGATAATGAAAACAGGACAGGGACATTTCATACTTTGTCTGATCAACACTTAATGAACCATCTTTTTAAACTCCCACTATGTCACTCCATTTAAAAGAATTAGAAAGAATCCATTAAACTGTACAGTTTTCAAGTATGCCACACCATAATCATACTGGCATCTTAACTCACATATGCTACAGTTTTCTTGTGTCAGCACAGTGCAGTAAGATATAAGCAGTCACCCATTAGTACTGGAAAACAGCAGACTCTTCTAAAACACAGATCTGAACTAAGGTGTGTCACCTCAGTTGTAGCTAAATAACTTGGGTTAGTGCTGCCTGTGCAGCAAAATTATACTGCTGCTAAGGGCAGCAGTGAACTACAGTTCCGTGTTTTGCAGGGAGGTGCCATAGTTTAGCTGGCCTTCACACACTCTGCAGCCCTAAGTGCCACCAAGCTGACAGACCCCACAGGGCCCAGCGATGCAGCAACATATGCCGTGGTGCTGCCAGAATCCATTGCAGAGATGTGGGGGCACCACGTGCCAAGAGCACCTCACCAAATCACAGAATGGGAAAGGCTGGAAGGGACCACGGCGGGTCACCTGGTCCAACCTTCCTGCCTAAGTGGGATCATCCCAGAGCACATGGCACAGGAGTGCACCCAGATGGTTCCTGAGTATCTCCAGTGAGCTGGACTCTACAACCTCTCTGAACAATCTGTTCCAGTGTGCAGTCATCTGCACAGTAAAGTTCTTCCTCCTATTCAGGTGGAACTTCCAGTGCCTCAGTTTCTGCCTGCTGCCTATTGTCTTAGTGCTTGGCACCACGAAGAGGAGCCTGGCTTCATCTTCCTGGCACCCCCCGCTTCAGATATTTTTACATATTAATGAGGCCCCCTCTCCGAGCATCCCTTATGCACCCCTAAGAGAGGCCAACCCGCTCCTTCACGTCCCGCAGAGCCCACGAAGGAGAAGGGCAGTGAGCCCTCCTCACATCCCACGGGCCTCAGGCTCCCCATCCCGCCCCAATTCCGACCTCCCCCACCGTCCCGCGGGTCTGGCACGCAGAAGCGAAGCCCACGAGGCTGGTCCCGGCCTTTCCCTGCCCACCACGGCCACAGTACCAGCGCCCAGCAGCGAAGCGAACAGCCAAAGGCCCAGAGCAGCTCTGCAAAGCTGCCGCAGCTCCGCCGGCCTCGCCGCCTCCCCGGCGCACGCCGATGACGAGCGCCGAGCGCCCGGCGGGGGCGGGCCGCGGGCCGCGCTCCGCCCCGCCGCCAGCTCCGGCCTCCACGCCGTCAATAGTAGTGAGGCCGAGAAACTAATAAATATTCAGTTCTGGGTGTTAACCACCTGGGAGAAAAAAAAAACCACAGAGGCACACGGATTATTTTAAGACGCAAGTTTCCATGTGAATAGCAGTGCCAGTTATCAATGAAGAAAGTAAGCAGCTGCATGGTTAGGTAAAATCAGCCCCAAGGTACCCAGTGTTTTCATTCTTTTATTTAGCTGTACCCAACATACTGGGGATAGATAATGCCCCGCGCCAGGTCTGGTCATACGGCTGCGGAGTTTTAAACCACCGAAGTGTTCGACCTCAAGGTCCTCTTGTTTTCAGAAGCTTTTTACGTAAAATTCATGGATAAACCCGGCATCTTGATATTTTGATGCCGTGGTCGGTATCATATGTACGCACATAAAGCCAAACTTACATACTATAAACATATATATTGCACATTTTAAGTGTAAGGTTCTATTATGAAAGAAGTTCGTATCTCGGCGTTTCCCGATGTACTGAACTAAAATAGTGCAGGCAAGATTTGAAACGACACCGGTTGCTCTTTGTCACTGGCTCCAGCTCGCTGGAGGTAGGAATTTTGAATCTTCTGGTGACAGTTTGTAGAATTAGGTGTCTTTGCTTTATTTCGCCCCTCCTCCGCCCCAATGTTTAACGAATACTCTGTTTTGTGAATGTGCCAATTTAAGCTACTAGATCATTCAGAGGTCCTCTAGTTTAAGGAAAGATCTCTTTCTGTTTCCGAATACAGAATAAAAATTTTTTCCTAAGCATCCAAATTAATACGAATGAGGTTTTATCATATGTAATTCATTGATGTTCTCCTACCAGTAATTCACTTTGATATATGACTTGTAACGCACCTAAAATGTACTCGGGTAATAATAAATAGTTTTAGTTTTCCTAATTGTGTGTTTAAATTAAACGCAATGAAATCACAGTAATGACTTTACACTTGCTTCTTCACACTGCTCTGTAAGAATAAAGCTAAACATAACTTTTGGAGCGCCAGAATAAAGCACGGGCAAGAAAAATGGTTTGTAAAAGGCAGAGGTTTTGTTATAGGTTACTACTTGCATCCTCTCCTCCGCTACAGAGCCGCGGGTATGGGTGGGTACCAAGAGGTTGCAACAGAGGTGAAAAACAGCCTGAGCTCTATCTTTCTTGGTAAACGCATGGTAAGAAATTACCAACTCCTAAAAAAGCAAATGCACCCCCCCCCCCCGATAATACTTTTCTAAGCTCGTTAGTATTTTAAAAACGCGTTTGTCAAGCCGACAAATTTAAAAGTACTTACTAAGAATATCTCCATGAAAAATTCAGTTAATCCTGTGAAAACTTCTCCATTATTAATAAAGAAACCATGTAATTGATTATTGGCATCCATTAAACATTCCCTTGGAAAAATAGGCTCCTCTTCTTACGAGAGGAGCGCTTTGGTAAGTCCCATTCCCATGTGTTGGTAAATTCTAGTCTTAAAGATGCTCCTTTCGATTTAGAGTAGCAGAGAGTGTTGAGACAGTGTGGGAGACTCCCACTGCCCCGTAAAGCGAAACAGTTCTTGAGGAATTGGTGGGCAAATGAGAGGAAAGGGTTGTGTGTCGAGATGGGGAAGGCACAGGGGTGCAGGTACTTTTGGCACGGGAAGGAAACGCAGCTCTAACCGAGCGCAGTGCGAGTGTTGCAGAATATCTTACCTCGTTTCACTTGTTAGAAGTTGCGTTCTCAGGTTCTGGTTATTTTTTTTGTTGTTGTTGTTTTTGGTTTTGTTTGTTTGTGGTTTTTGTTTGTTCTTGTTTTGGGTTTTTTTGTTTGCTTGCTTGGGTTTTGTTGGGGTGGGTTTTCGGGAGAGGGACTTTTTTTTTTTTGGTAAAACACACTTTCTCGTGTGACACTTCCGTGTATTGTATAAAATGCCGCAATTACGACTTGTTAAATTTCTTGGATCTTTTTGATCCAGCTCGCATAAATTCAGGTTTGAGTGACGGAGACAGAGCTTGCAGTTGCTGTGTCCCACTAGTAAGCTTCCAATTTTACTGAGAATGTATTTCATAAAAAAATACAAATATTTGAAATACAACTTTATTCAGTTCCTGCGAAACAGACGGTACTACAGAAAGCACTTTCAGAAAACTTCTATTACCTTAAAGAAAGTTTCTGATGTTTTCTCCTTTTAAAAAGGAACAGAGACATACTCCAAGAGCCTTTCCCTTTTTAGCCATAACTGCTACCTTGTTATCAAATAAACCGATATTCTTTCCCTAAAAGTATCCGCCTCTGCCGGCTCTGGGTGGGGAACTTTTAAACCCTTGTTTCCTCGGGCCCGTCTCAGGCTGCCTCACGCCAGGAGGGATGCGAGAAGCCGGAGGAGCGAAGTTCCCAAAGAGGAAGGCTGAGAAATTGCCAGACCCCACACGAACAAGGGTTACGTTACTTAAGCCGGGAATTTGCTTATTAAAATGCAGGTGTTGCTTTTAGAGTCGGTTCTAAGTCTCTCGTTGTCTGACATTCCCCATCCCGCCAGTATGAAGCCTCACGTTATCCTTACAGAACCTAGGAAAAACAGACATCCACGTAGCCATAGTTTTGGCGGATTTGTGTTTGTTTGGTTTGTGTTGGGGGTTTTTTGGGAGGGCTGTTTGGTTTTTTGTTTGTTTGTTTTTTTCTTGGTTTTTTTTTGTTTGTTTGGTTTGGTTTTGTTTGTTTGGGGGTTTTTTCGGTTGGTTTATTTGGGGTTTTTTTTGTTTGTTTGTTCTGTTGTTTTTTTTTTTTTTAGTACACAGAAAAACTAAAACCACAGCAAAACCCAGGCGCCAGGTTCTGAACAACTGCAAGCTTTTAAACTAATTAAACAGGAGTAGCCTTTAGGCCATTCGACAGGACAAGGTGTGAAAAATATGCTCTACACTGTAGCCAGTGAGAGTGGTCCTTCCTGGAATCTCTGGCCAAAAGTACCTGGGGAGACTCGAGGACAACCTGTGCAGTGCTGGAGTCGAAGATCCTCCACCCGCCTGCTTTGAAGGCAACTTACTTGACAAACACTCTGTTTTAGTCCTGGGATGCCGGGTAAAAAGGTACTAATTAACTCAAATTAACCAGCACCTTTATAACTCAAGCTTACAGGCTGCGGTACAGATAAGGATCATTAGCTGTGAATGCCTCAAGCACCCCTGAGCCGCCCCTCAGAGCCCGCGCCCCTGCGCCTCCGCTCCCGTTCCCCTCCGCCGTAGGGAGCGGAGCGGGCTCTGGCAGAGGCGGGAACACCTCACCCACGCCGGGCGCCTGAGGAGAGGCAGAGCAGGGGCAGGAACGACTCAGGGGCGCTTTAACAGTTGGCTGGGTGCGGCGGGGGCCGCGGGGCTGAAGTATAAGGCTTGGGGAGTGGGGCAAGCCTCGCCGGTGCTCCCTCACGTCCCCGAGGAGCGGGCTAGACGCTCCCGGTCTCCTCAGGCTCCCGGCCGGGGCGGAGCGTGGAGGGGGCGGGGAGGCGAGGCAGCGGTTGGTGAGGGCGGGTAGTTCAAACTCGAGCGAGGGAAAGCGGCGGCCGCCGCACGCGAGGGGCCGGTGTGGGTGGGGACAGGCGAAGCGGCTCCTCGCCAAGGGCAACGGGCCTGGGGCCGGGCGGCGAGAGCTGCTGAAGCTCCTCCAGCCCGCCTTCACTCCTGCTCCTCGTCTTCAGCCCTGCTCGGGGTGCCCCGCCGCCGCCTCAGCCGCACCCCATGGTAGGGCGGCCTCCAGGCTCTGCTCCTGTGCCCACCGGTTTGCCAGACGAGAGGGCGAAGTGGTTGCTTTGCTCGTGTCCGGCATCCCAGGTGTCTGAGAGACCCTCGGGTGCTGGTCTTCAGCTAATCTCATTATCACCATCGCTGGGTAATCGGGCATTGCAGTTAACACATATATACCTGGACTGAAAATTGTCTCAGCTGGCTAATGTTCCTCTTGCACCTCTCTCTTTTCTGTCTACATCCTTTCTTACTTCAGGTTATCACTAGGGGTAAGCAATACTTCGAATACAGCACCTTTGCATTGGAAGATCTTGATTTGCTTCACAAATTAGGGTAAGTGACCCACATAATGCAGATAGGACTTGGCCGTGTCATCTTCAGTATTATTACCTTTGAAGGTATCAGTGACTTTGGGGTTAAAGAGCAGAGTGTTTTAGTGCACATACCATATCTGTTTAAATAACAGAAAATATTTCTATGTCACCAGGACTTTGTCTTTATCTGTTTTGTTAGCAGCGGTGAACAGTGATTTTTTAAAAGGCAGAAAATGTCCTGCTCAATGTATAAGTGTTCTGTGTGTATTACTGAGGAATATGAATTCCTAGGAACAGATGTGATGCCATCCTAGAACTTATGTCTAAGTTGGAGGCACCATTTACATTGCCTTCCAGTAACCAACATTCTTACCTCTTTAGGGTACTTGGTAAGACTAAACTTGTTAGAAATTATTCCTTGTCTAAATCTCTGAATCCTAAATTTAGTTTGGGTCTCTGAATATGAATTATTTTGTCCAGTAAACTCCCAGAAAGTTTGCAGTTGATTTGTAAATCGATTTGAGAACTGCAAAATTAATAATAGATATGAGAAATGCACAGAGCACATAAATCTATCCTTAGTAGATATGGATTTTGTTACTTCCTCTGTAGCTGACTAGTGGTGTGACCAGCCTTTTCATCTCTATGCATCTGTTCCATGGCATCTAAGACAAAGTTAAGAAAACTTTCAGGAACTGGTTAAAGATCCCCAAATGAAAAAGGTGTGGTTTATGGCTCAAATTTAGTGGATGAAATTCTCATGATAAAAAAGATGTGCTTATGAAAAGTAGTGTTGTAGGAGGTTTTGTTAGACATCTCTAATGAATAGAAATAGGGTCTTGTTCTATTATGAGAAATGTTCAGCACCCGTGAAAGGCTTTTCCTTTTGTATTTGTAAAACGAGACCTTGTGTTAAATTAAAGCTTAATTTGTACAGGTAATACATTTTGGAAAAAAGTAATATACAAGCTTGAGGTGTATACTGGGGTTTGCTGTAAACCATAGAATGGTTCAGGTTGTAAGGGATGTTAAAAATCATCGAGTTCTGAGCCCTTTGCTGGCCTTCTACTATATCAGGTTGTTCTGAGCCACATCCAATGTGACCTTGAACACTGCTTGTGATGGAGCTTATACGAACGACTTCTCTGGGCAACCTGTTCCAGTGTCTCGTTGCCCCCATAGTGAAGAATTTCTTCCTAACATCTACCCTAACTTTCCTTCTTTCAGTTTAGAGCCCTTACTGCCTTGTTTTATCACCAAATGTGCTGGTAAAAAGTCCCTTTCTGGCTTTCTTGATGGCCCCGTTCGGTACTGAAAGGCTACAATTATTTTTCCCTGAAGGCTTCTCTTCTCCAACCCCCACTGTCTCAGACTGTCTTCAGAGCAGAGGTGGTCCAGCCTTCTGATTATTTTCGTGTTCCTCTTCTGGACTTGCTCCAACATGTCCATGTCCTCCTTATTTTGGGGGCCTCAGGGCTGAAGGCAATACTCCACGTGAGGTCTCAAAGTTGTGGAGTCGGGGGTAAAGAAGTAAAATTAAGTATAAAAATATATGTATGAGTGGAGAGGTATAAAATTAAGTATAGAAAAGAGGTGAAATGAAGCTTAATAGATGGCCATTTTTCACTTAGTGTCAATTGGCAGTTTTATTTATATTATTCCGTAATGTTTTCTAACATATCCGAATCAATGCAGTGAGCTCACAAGCTCGCCCTGCTGGACGCTGTCTTCTGTGCAGCATTATATTCGGCTTCTTGAGTCACCAACATTTCTTTAATTCTGCTATTCTGACTTCCTTTATAGCTGCAAAATCTTATTTTGCTGTGATTTTTATGTTACTTGAAACACAAATTTGCTTAACTTATTTTATACTGTGGTATTTGACATTTTTTCTATTCTCAGATGTTCCATATAATGCCTGAGAATGAAACTGCAAAACGTGAGGTTTTCCTTTTGTTGTTTCTTCAGCATGCTGCCTGAAAATTAATTTTCTTAGCCTGGAAGCCTTTGGGATTTTGTTAAATGTGTGGTTAGTTTGCCTGTATTTAAGGGAAATATTAATATTTTTAAAGATAAGTGCGGGTATGAGTTTTTTTGTGGTTTTTTGGTGGGGGGGATTGAGATTTCAAACAACAATCTCTAGAATTCAGTTTAAATCTGTCTGTGAACATTTTTGGAAATAATATCTACTGGCAACCTTTGCTAACTAACTGCAGTATTCCAAAATTCAGCATAAAAATGAAGCCTCTATTCTTCATGTAGACTAGTGAAGATAATGCCCTCTTGTTATGACAGATTTCTTATAGGTTTTTGTCTCCTTACAAAAAGAAGAGCTGTGCTCATGTGGTCCTTTGCTCATAGCATGAATAATTGACTGAAGTGCAGCAGTGTGCTGCACAGAGATTTCATACCTTTAAAAATATGGGAAAAAGTTGTTTTGTTTTTTTTCTGGTTCATGACAAAGCCTTTTCAGCCTGTTGCCTAAAACCATGGAATCAGAGAATGTGTAAAATTGGAAAGAGATCTGGAGATCATCTAGTCCAACTTTTCTTCTTGAGCAGGGTCCTCAGAGCACATTACTCAGGATTGTGTCCAAATGGCTTTTGTATATCTTCAGAGAAAGAGACCCCATGAACTCTCTGGGCAGCTTCTTGCAGAGTTTTGTCATCCTCACAGTAAAAAGAACTTTTTTCTTACGTTCAGGTGGAGCTTTCTATGCACCAGTTTCTGCCCATTGCCTCTTGTGCTATCACTTGGCACCCCTGGGAAGAGCCTGGCTGCATCCATTTGATATCCTCCCTTCAGATACTGATAGACATTGATAAGGTCCCTTCTCAGTCTTCCTTTCTCCAGGTTATACAGGCCCAGCCCCTTCAGCCTTTCCTCATAACTGAGGTGTTCGAGTTCCCTCATAATCTCCATAGTTCTACTGGACTCTCTCCAGTATTTCTTTGTCTTTCTTGAACTGGAAAGCTCTGAACTGGACACGGCACTCTAAGTGAGACCTCAACAGGGCTGAGCAGAGGGTCAGGATCACCTCCCTTGACCAGCTGGCAATGCTTTTCTTAATGTAACACAGGGTACCCTTGGCCTTCTTGGGCACACTGCTGGCTCATGGACATTTTGTTGTCCACCAGGGCCTTCTCTGCAGAGCTGTTTCCCAGCAGGTCACCCCCATCCTGTACTGGTCCCTGGGGTTTTTCCTCCCCAGGTGCAGGACCTGCATTTGCCTTTGAGTTTCAGATGGTTCTTCTCTGCCCCTGTCTCCAGCCTGCTGAGGTTCTTCTGAAGAGCTGCACAGCCCTCTGGGGTATCAGCTGCTCCTCCCAGCTTTGTGCCATCAGTGAACTTGTTGAGACTGCATCTGTTCCTTTCATCCAAGTCACTGATGAATAAGTTGAACTATAGCGGGATCAACTATTGGGGATATCTTGGTTTGAAAGACAGGTGTCTGCTAGGGGAAGCAGGGCCCTCCCTTGAAATGGAGAATGTAGGACACCGATACTTACAAATCTACTAAAACATGGAGAAGTGATGCAGGTGAAATTAAATGCTTGGAGTTGGTCCTGCAGTAGCAAAGAAGTGATCTCTAATTCACTAAACACTAGCTTAAAACTATGCCCTTGTGTTTCCTATTTGTGCTGTCACTTATTTCATTGTCTAAAACAGGGAACGAGGTAAAAACAGAGACAGAAAACAAACGGGAAAGTAAGGTACTTATAGAGGTAAACGGGAGAAGGGAAGGAAGCAAGCCATACTTCAGTTTGTTGTTGTCTTGGAATTATTTTCACATACATGTCTTTGATGGAAGAGCTTTTCTCAGTTATGTATGTGGATTTTGTTTGTTTAAGTCTGTTTGATTTCATGCTGATATTGGCAAGATTGCATATGTCTTTACAAGGTGTCATTCTGCTGTTTAACATCCTTTTCCCTTTGAACTTCTCTTGTTGCTGTCTTGTTATAGTAGAAAACAAAACAAAGCATTTTTTTAATATTGCAGTCATCTTAAAAAGTGCTTTCTGTATGGGTCAAAAATGCTAATTAATGGCCCAACAACATCAAAGAATAGTTCTGCCTCTCCCCTCTCAGGCAGTTTGGGTTCCCACTGCTTGTATTTGGTGGCTTAGGGCTAGACTAGGACAGGACTATCGGGATGTTAGCAATGGCTTAGTATTTGTGTTGAAGCCACCTTTGAAGATTCCTACTTCTGTTTTGAAAGTTCAGTTGCCAATTCTAGGCTTTGTGTTCCAGAATATCAGTTCTAGAGATCAGTAACATACCACAGTAAAAGGTGCTGATTGAAACTCTTGAGTCTTGCAATACAGATGTGAACTACTTTGGTGTCTGTGAGAACAGCCCCTCTCGCTGCATTAGTCATAACATCTTTTGTACAGTTGTGTGTATAAGGCAGTGACCTAATGCCACTACGGTTAGGGTGGAGAAACTCTGCATTATATGAGTGGCAAAAATAAGCCTGTTTCCACATATCTTTTATTTAAGTGTGTGCATCAGCCACTTCTAGCCTTTCTAGGAAAATATATAGTAGCTCTTAAATTCTATGTACCTGGTGAGTGTGTGTATAGTCAGTTGTTTTCTTTAAAATGTAAGCCTTCAGAACACTCAGTTTACCTGCAGAGATGACCAAAAGCAGAGAGCTTCTTTACAAAATAAGATTTAAACGTTAAGGCAGATAAAAAAAGAGTTTTCACTTTGTAACTAAAGGTCAAATTCTTTCCCTCTAGGGATCTAAATAATAGGGAGGCTTGTAGACTTGTAACTTCATGATTAATCCCCTTATTTTACTTAAGGAGAAAATGCCTTTTGTCTAAACTTGCCTATTACCAGAGCTTCTACTCATTCTTGAGTACTGCACTGTTAGTTGCTGGATGAACCAGTAACAGTGCTAGTAAAAATCTTGGCTCTACTGGAATGATGGGGAGTTTTGTTGCCCATTTCAGCACCAGTGAGCCTCTAATTGCTGTGTTGCTTTTCCACAGATGAGGACTGCCAGGTCAATTAGCTAACTGGATATATGTTTGAATTTTTTTTTTTCACAGTAGAATATGCATTTTAATCACTCATTCTAACCATCTACTTTTGTGTTTATATATAAGCTCTGTTTCTACTGAGACTAATGACAACACTTTTGTTATGACTGTTATCTTGATAGACTTACACAAGACTTTCCCTCTAATTTGAGGGGGTTTTGGTGACTGCTTTTATTGTTTGTTTCAGAAACAGCAGTGGTATCTTCATTTACAAAGTCAAAGTGTCAAGCAGAAGATGTCAGACAGTCATCCAGTGAGGTTCAATATTCTTAACAGAAATAGATTAACACCTCCCAGGAGCAACTTTAAATACTCTAATTTTAAAGACACATGTTGCACTTCAGCATTTCTGCACAGCAGATGCAACAAGTCAGTAAAAGATCCTGATGCAGAACATGAAGAAGCACCAAGTGTAACAAGTGTATCATTGCTACAGGAACATTCTGAGCACATCCATCCAAGTGCCTTCTTTCCCAGGTCACCATCTATTGAAAAAGAATTTAATTCTATCTCCTTATCAGAAGAAAGAGAAGCAAATAGAAATGCAGATTTTTTTGAAACTCCTAAATCAAGTAGAAAAGGCTCTTCACTACGCAGGAGGCTTCTTTTACCCAAGACTGGTGAAGCTGGCACAACCATAGGATGCTGTGAAAGACAACCCAGTTCTTCAGAAAGCATCAGGAAAAAAATATTCTCTTGTGTTTTGAGCTCTGAAGAAAAGCTTTCACAAACTGCTGCAGATTATCCAAAAGATAAAGGTTACAAACCTCTGACAACTAGCACTTCAGAACCTGAGGACTCTAATCCTGATTCTCCAAGACGGAGGCTTTCCTTTTCACAACAAAGGACCTCTACACTAGATGAGTCCCAGTGTAAGGACCCCTTGTTGTTAGAATCAGAAAGTTTATCTCCAATTCAGTGGAAGGATGTCACTGCTAGTAACACTAACGAATTTAATGAAAATGTTCTCATGAGTGTTAGAGATGGGGTGCTTAGGACTCCTACGTACAATGTGTTACCTGAGGCCAGTGAGGGTAAATTCTTGACTTCTATCACCAGTCCTGTAGAGAAATTGAATTTTGGACTATGTGATATAAACTCTCCCCCTGTTAAGGTAGCAAATTACCCAGATCTTTCAACACCTGAGGATAGCGGATATAATTCACTTCCTTTGGACAAATCAGGAGACTCATTGTCTGATTATGAGGGATCTTTCCAAGAGCTTTTCCAAAAGCACAAAGAAGATTCCAAGACTTTAGACAGTAAAAGAAAGACAAGAAAACTTGAGCGAGTCAGAAGGTTATCCACTCTTCAGGAACTAGGTTCCCAGTCAGAGACAGAAGATAATCATGGCAGTCCTACTTCAATGCATATATTAACAAAAGAAAGAAACTTTGTCCATGAAGATCATGAGTTAGTTCTAAAAGAACATCCTAGTGGAGACCTGGTTGTAAGTCATGGAGATCTCTCAAAAACTCCAGCTCTGAAAATAGTTCATGAAATTTGTTTGCAAAGACAAAGATTGCACCAAAAACAAATCTCAGAGAATATTGATGGAACAGAAATATTTGAGTTAGGTCATGTTCTTCCTGGACTTATTGGCAAGAAAATGGGCCTCGAAAAATTAGATATTTTAACAGAATTGAAAGATAGAAATTTAAAACATGTTCTTGCTATAGTTTTAGATGCTTTGACAGAGGAAAGTCTATGCAGGTAAGTACTATTGCTTCATACACACAAAAAAAAGGAAAAAGATGTGCCTCTGCAAATAAATTACAATAACTTGTGGAATACTGGGTGTTGTCAATAGAATTTGTTTCTGAAAAGAAGTTTTCTCACCATTAATTAAGTAGGTCTTTCTGTGTTGATCTAAAAATAGGGGCATTAAAAGCTAAACAAACATGGAAAATTAGTAAACTCAAAACTAAATCACAATACTTGTAAATTTAAAAATATTTCAGAAATTCCTTTAAGCCTAGAAAGTAACTTATTCTTATTACGAGTTTCCAGTAGTGCATAGCACTCAAAAACACATTTTCTATAAATTTCTTGTGTATTTTATTTCCTGAGTTATTCCGAAGCACAAAGATGCTCAAAGAATTTTGATTAATGAGTAATCTAGGTTAACTTCTAATCAATAGGAGCCGTTACATTTCACACAACGCTCTTCATTTCTTTGTTGTTAGTAACAAAGGGAATGGGCAAGTAGATGAAAGATGTTTTCAGAATTCTTAACACAAATGTGACTAGAAACAATCTTGGTAAGTGGCTTATATGGAGGAAGAAATTAATTTATTTAAGTCAAAGATGTGCTGTGCTATTAAAGTTACTGTTGTTCTCTAGACTCTTCTGTTATACAGTGATATGTAAAGTATGAGATCTGTATTTCATAACAAAATAATGAACTAGTCTATAGCAGCAGTCTGTAAAATGACCAAGAGCATATGAAGCCACAAAAAAACCTTAGCTAGGTAGTCTTACTATCACGACTTATGCACTACTCAAAAAAATTTGAAAATGGATAAATTTTTTATTTGTTCCAGCATTTGGAAAGTAAGCAAAAGCTGGCGTGAAATCATTGTACAAGACAGAAGTGCAGATAAGAGGAGAAAGTTGTACACTAAACAGCTGAAAGAAGCAGCTTGGGTAAGATAGTTCTCAAAGGTGATTTTTTTCAAGTGTGAAAGAAGATAGAAGGAAAGAGGAAACATCTTGTAAAGCTACAGAAAGGTAACTGACAGAGGCAGTTCCAAAATGAGTAGGTGATGGATTCTAACAGGAGAGTGTAATGGCTCTCACTACTTTTCAGTAGTCTGCAGTTTGAGTATTGGTCAACCATGTAAGATTCTTATTTACCCCTTCTGCCCTTTCTCGAGAATCCTGTAGGATCTCTTCCTTGACTAATTCTAGCTTTAGATTTTAAACTCTGCTCATACCATTGTGCCATTTCACTCTAGTCTGTAGTGCTGTAGGACCCACTCTAGATTGCTTCCTGATCATTTTCAGGACTGCTTGTGTCACTGTGTGTTTGTGAACATCAGAAGGATATGTAGAAGGTTTTTTAAGGGGCATCTAGAGAAGTAAGCATATTGATAGCAGTATATTTTTTCAGCTCTTCCACAGGATACAGGCACACTTGTTATTGAGATGTCCTAGTTCACAAACATGCGCACCAGTAGAGTGCGCTAAAAGACGGTTGGCTTTTTTCCCTGCTCATGGGACTTGGTTTTTCATGATCTCTCTTGATCCCTTGCTAAATATAAACATTTAATGGTAAATACTTGCAATATATCTATAATTTTCTTATGTGTTGTTGCAGGGGGAAAAAACACAAGTAAAATCTAGCTGCAAATCCCAGATTAAATAAAATCTTCATTTTTCTCCCTTTTTTAAAAATAATTATAAACTAACAGGAATATTTATTGAAGGCTGAAGATGCTGCTACAAGACTTAATATTCTTAATAGATCTGCTCTAAGGCCTGTTCAAGCTCAAGCCAGAACTCCTATTTTACAGACACCACCTTCACACACTGAACTTACGCCTAGGAGATGTAGCTCTCTTCCCCACTCAGCTAGCAGGCAAGAAGAATACATGAAAGTAGGTATCTAAGAAATGCTTAATTTTTGGCTTTTAGAACATTTTAATTTACAAGACTAAATAGCTCTTTTCTCTCTCCTCTTGCTACAGGTTGCTAAAACTCTGTTCACTGATGAGGCTCTAAAACCTTGTCCAAGATGTCAATATCCTGCTAAATATCAATTGGTAAAGAAACGGGGACTATGTAGCAGAGAAGCATGTGCATTTGAGTTCTGTATTTTATGTCTGCATGCATTCCATGGATCAAAAGAATGTAATAGCTTATCTGCAAAACGGAAGAATAAAAAAGATGCTCCACCAGGAAGTGCCCAAAGCAAAAGAAATTTAAAAAGACTCTAAATTTGTAAGGCATCCTTTTACCCTCCCCCTAAATTCCTAATCTTGTTCCTGTTCTTCCTAAAAGGATGCATTTTGAAAGTATCATCCCATTTGTTCTTTCTGACTTACCAAGATAACCTCTCGTGTATATATCTTAATTAACATAATATATTTTTGTTTTTTAAAAAATGAACATTTAAAAATATTTTATGTCTTGTTTTACCTGTTGTGTAGTAGGTAGGAACTTACTAGCATCTTAATTTTTAAATAAAGTGTCTTAAATGTAGTCTTCAATATTTAGCTCACAGCACCTCATAGATGTTTAAAAATGTTATTGTTGTCTTAAAGACAAATTAAAGAAAATTATTTCTAAAAAAAGTCTTTGAAATCAGATTTATTTACTTTAAATTACAGCAACAGTTTTAAAAATGTTTCAAAGTGGGGCATTTGCAAAAAGTGCTTCTATTAATATGAATGGTGATATGTCAAAACCAATATATTACTTGTCTGAATTTTTTATTGGAATAATTAATTTGTTGTTCTCTTAACCTCTGTAATGGAAGTCAATAGAATAGTAATTTATAAACTAAACTGATGCTATGTGCATATTCTGTTGCACTGAGTTTTACAAAAATTTTGTCCTGAAAACTTCAGGTGATGCCATGTATATTCACATATCTAAAAATGCTGTGGCACATCACCTTTGCTGTTGTGAACTTATCTTTATGCTTAATCTGACTTGACTTCAGTTCCCAGATACCAGATCACCTTCATACTTCTACTTGAGCTAAAGGATTATCTACAGCTGGAAATCACTCTTTATCTCTAGATTTAATAAAGGAAATTAACGTATTTTGCTCTTGAACTAAATATACTGGTCCCTTCTAGAAAACAAATTCAATCTGCCTCTTGGACCTCAAGCAATTTTTGTGTGGTTTTGGTTTGTATCCTAGCAATTACAAACACCTTGAAATGCAGGTGACAGAAGTACACAGAAGTGACACAGTACTTCTACGAAGATATAATATCAATTGACTTCTACACTTGATATTGTCCTACTTGTCCTTTCAAAGAGTTCTTTTGTCACAAGCATCTCAAAGAACACTTGTCAGCTGGTGTTTATTCCATATTCTCCCTCTGATGTAGTCTTTTGTGTTATATTTTTGATGATGTTATTTTACTGTGTTTATTCGTAGGTAAGCCTTAACACTGAGCTATTAAAGAAAAACCAAAACAAGAAAGAAGAGCTTTCAAGTAAACCATAAGCTTCATATTTGCCCCTTTTAATATTTATTCACACATTCCCCTTATTTTTAGTGTCTAAAAACTACAAATAGCTTCCTAGATTTTTTTTCTTAGTCTCTTTCTTCGTTTCTTTTTACACAATCTGTGGATGTTTAAGCCAAATGGACCAGGATAATCCACTTCAGGATGTTCTAGAAACACTGATTCTTATTTCTCATCTCTGACTGTTGTGATCTGTAATTTGGTTAGCACTTTTACCATTCTTGATTTTTGGCATAGTAGTTTCACATAGCATTTGGAAGGAAGAGAGACAACATGGTTAATAAAATGGTATGGAAATTTTATCACAAACTCTAACCAAACATTATCATTAAAGAAGAAATCAACCCAATATATCTGCCAGATGGTCATGTTTATTGCCTGAATATATGTATCAACACTTAAGTTCCATACTTTCATGTGTTTGCTGAGTCTTTGCCCTGTTCTTAGGTTAGACTGGTAGCAACTTGAAGACTGCTTAGTCTATTCTAAGCAAACAATTGAGGCAAAGGATTTGGGGGAAGGTAGGGAATATAGAGGTATATGCATATAGGCTTGGTTTAGGAAAAACAGCATTCATTACAGAGGAGAAGGCTGCAAGTGGGACAGTGGTTAAA
This sequence comes from Rhabdornis inornatus, assembly GCA_013397075.1. NCBI lineage: Eukaryota > Metazoa > Chordata > Aves > Passeriformes > Rhabdornithidae > Rhabdornis > Rhabdornis inornatus. The sequence goes on from VWZS01006638.1 coordinate 118,483, forward strand.
TAACTTGATTTGTTTAATATTTGGATTTCTCTGATTATTTAGAGCTTTAGGTGTTCAAGGTATACTTAAAAGTTAATTAAGTTCAAAGAGCCATTGGATTTGTTCTTTATTCCTTGGGTATATAGTAAATAACTATACTTTTTTTTAGAAATGCTTAATACTTTCTATTAAAGGTTAAAATGAACAGCTTTCTAGATGGAAAGTTATATTACATAAGAATCTGAATATGTGTAATTTATCTTTGTAAAAATTTAGTTTTGTTTCTTGCTATTGAATTACCAAATAAAGTAAGGGATGGTAGTAAATGCAATGCAGAGTAAGTACTGTATGTCATAACACTTCAGACTACTATTGTCATCACTGCAAGTTACCTTTGCTAAATAACAATATTTCTAAAATGTCTCAATGTAAAAAAAGCTTTAAATGAGTTCTGGAAACTTATGGGAAAGTTATGATAGGCAGTGAGAATGTCTAGCTCACCTTCTGCTGTGGAGTATTACAGCACAATCCAGAAATTCATGGGGTTCAATAGTTCTGAAAGTATTACTGAAATAGGTACCTTTGAGTGAAAAAATATATAGTATCTCAGTTCTCAGTTTAAGAATCAGTTATTAAATATCTTTTCCATTTGAGAAAATTTGGTAAAGAGTTGTGTTAGCTTTTCCAAGGAGTATAGAGGATAGAGTAAATTGGTTCTGGTACAGGCATTGTTTGTTTTTAAACGTGGTATCTTTGATGTCTACAGTAGCCATTCAACAAAGAGAAGCTTGAAAGGAAAAAATACTTAAGTCCTATTTCACCATTTTAAACATTTTTCTCTTCTTTTGGCATGTTTAGAAGTTTCTTGGTTTTTTTTCCTTCTAAATCCATCTCATAAAAATGTCTTCTTGAATCAAGTCTCTTGCTCAGTTGGGTCTATCACAAATGTAATCTGGTGATTACAAAAGTAATCTGCTCTGCTGTCTGAATGAAATGTGTTGTCTGTGATTGTCACTGCTATTACAGAGGTGGGGGAAGTCAGAAGCCAGACTTCTCATCTCCAGGTAAATGTATTCTTTATGACAGTGATGATTGCTTTTTTTTAAATTTCTTCTAAAATAAAATTATCTTTATTTCTTTCTTGTGTCAAGGAATAAAGTAGTGATATGTTATTCTTTACCTACACATTAATAGAACACAAAGTATATTATAACTATCTAATAGTCTCTAATAATTTGGGTGAAAGTAATCAAAATACTTTCATTATATGATTGCTTTATTGACAGAAATTAAGTATTTGGAGTAGGAGAGTGGCAGCAAAGTATGCTAGTATGCTTTCTTTCTCTATATTGTATCTCTCAATTAGTCTCCATCATATATCACAAAGCTAGGAGTCTGGACTTCGATGAAACAGCAAAGGAGAACCTAAATTCTTCATAAAAAAACAAACACCACACACCAGCACACAAACATCACCCCTAAACCCCCAAAATTACCCCTGCACCACCTCTCTTCCAACAAAACAAAAAACTTAAACAGAAAACAGTTTACAAGTACAAGAGAATCTAGGGATTTGTGTTTCTTTTTCTACTGGGCTGAATTAATTCTTGGAGATCTGAGGTCAGGTGCTAGCACACATGAGAAGGATGCAAAAGTACTCCTGGAGTAGAAATGACAATGATCAAGAGTATTCTAAAATGTCCTGCCCACAGTTATCCTCCAGCTCAGTATTTCTCTTTACAACTGACAACAGATTGTTGGAAAGGAAGAAGTGAATTGTCTTTCCCTCTGGACCATGGGGATAATGTTCAAGATAATATTTGGGTTAGCATTGGGCTGCTGAAAACTTTATTTTTGTAATCCTCATTTCCCTTCAGACAGACATGATCTATAGTGGGAGGAGTGATGTTGCCTACAAATGCCCAGGGAATGAATTCAGTTTTCTGACCATGATGGTTTGAGCCAGAGCTGTGGGTTTAAATTCTAAAATAGAATTATTGGAAGTAACCTTTTGCTGCTGACAGCTGTTGATGCAAGAATTTTGCTTCATAAATCTTTTTTTTTTGAGCAGCAACCATAAACCTCAAGTGGTTTGTGAGAAGGAAATTGAAATTACTTAAGTCTCTGATCATACTTTCCTTGGTGACAAGTATAGAAGAGCTTAGTCAAAAAAATGGTTATAAATCTTTGGAATTGTTTATAGGTTAGGGAACGTTAGTATGTTTTATCACTAACTAGCCAAAAATGGCAAAAAATTTTGGTCATTAAATTAAGTAGCTCAACACCACATGTCAGGTCATTTTCCTATTCCCTATATTGGTCACTCTTTGAAACACCTTAGGCAATTGAGGCCATGCTGATTAATTTTAATACAAGAAGCAATTTCTTTTATTTCTGTTTTCATAGGCACATGAAGAAATACATCAGTGCCAGATTAGAAAGGAGGGACTCCTGGAGTCTAGTGCCAAGCTCTTATGTCAACTCATTAAGTTCTGTCTTAAAACTGGTTAGAATATTGTCCCATTGCCATGTTGGTGACCTACTCCAGATTGCTCTACTAGTCACTTAACCTATTGCCTTTTCTTAGCGTTGCTATTAAAACAGCTATTCTTTATATGTGATCCTTCCCTTACTTTTCTTCCCCAATATTATGATTGTTCTTTCCCTGACAAAAATCCTCTGAATTTAGTCTCATCTCTTAATACAATCCAACAACAGATGTTGTGTCTAACAACTCCTCACTGTTTCCACTGGAATCTATTCTTTGATTAAATTCAACCAGCCAGTTGTCCAAGTGAAACCTCTTCAAGAAGTGGAATAACATTATGGCTTTCTTTTCTCTACAAGAAATACTTTGATCAATCCATACTAAGATCAACATTTCTCATATAGGTCTTCTGCACAGTAACAGCTCAGTCACTTGGTGTAGTACTCCCACATTCTTCGCAAAAATTTTGAAAATATCCAAAATTTTTTCCATTAATTTCTACTGAACCTTAAGTGCGTAATCTCACACTTTGTTCTTCTAAGCTTCAGACTTTGTTTCTCTGCTTGAGTCTTGTGATGATTTAGTATTTGATGGGATTATACTATATTTTTACAGGTGCAAATTTTTTTGTCTGTACTGAATCTTATGGGACTTTTTGATGCAAAATATCTAGCTGGTTCTGTTATCACCTGTCAGATGCCACAGCAGAACCTGACTGCTTTTTGGGAATGATGTGTTTATTTTTAGTTAAACAAAAACAGAGTTTGTTTTCACTTTCTTACTTTCTGAGCTCTGATTAGTTGAAATACCCATTACAAAAAGACTTAACACATTTTTTCTCTTTGACAAGCTTCTGGAGAGTGTTAGAACTTACCCAAACTTGTCAGAAGCCTAAACGCTAGTACGACCTTATTGAGCTGGGTGCTAATGGATGAGTAGTAATGAAACCAACTCTTCAGCTGGAAATATTGATGGCATGATATTTTTAATGAACTTATAAGCACTATCAAACACTCAAAGTTTCATATAAAACTAGATGTCTGACTTGAAGACTGGAGTTCAAGTGTTAAAAGCCCCTCTAATTTTCCCCCTCTGTGCTTTAACACTCATCCTGAAAGCAATTCTGCAACAGCGCTTGTGTCTTAATTCAGTAGGCACATTTAATCTCTCTGTAGGCAAATGTGATGTGGAAACCGTGCACGTAATTCAGCTGCTGCTTTTCACTCCAGACTCATAGTGAAAAACCTGTTTCCATAAACTACTTAAACTTAGATACTGTGTCATGTCTAGAACCAGCTGAAGTGGTAGAAGGATAATAACTGGGAAAAGAGGGACAGCTAGTTGGGAAGCAGTAGTACCCTAGATAAAACATAGTAATGCTTGGTAAAAGTTGTTGGAGCTGCAAGATGATTGCTGAGTTACTCAGCAGTTGTGCAGTAGTCTTATACTTCAGCAAAAATGTTAATTATCATCCTAAAGTGTTGCTGGTGCCTAAATGGAAGCCTCCTATATAGTGTTCACTGAGCAGACTCTGAAGTTCCTAAAGTCCTGAACTGGTGTAATACATTAGGGGCCTGAAGAACACATCTCCTACAAGTGCTTTTTTCTGCCAGGACTCAGTACCACAGTACCCAGCCTATATTTAGACTGGGCTACAAAATGAAATTTTCCTCTAGTTTGAATATATCATGTGTTCCTGGTGCACATTTTGGTAGATTAGATGCTCTGGAGATGGTGGCCATAGCAAAATTTTTGGCTTCTAAAAACGAGTTCTGCTTGTGTTGCAAACATTCTCTCCTCTTTTGAAAATATTTGTACAAAAGCAACACTCCCATGACTATTGCAATTTTAGTCTTCATTTTCCTTTATCCTTTTGCCCTTGTATATTTTGTTGTGATGTACAAAAACTATTACTGGGATGGAGTTACCTTTCAGCATTTCTGCTGGAAGTGTTTCTGTTAAGAAAATGTTCAAGACTCTGTATCGCAAATAGGCGTAATAGGAGAAAGTACGATGGGTCCTGTTTTCTGCTCCAAAAAGAAATGCTCACTGAGACACTGTTTAAGTTCCTTTTTGCTTGGCTTAAATAATGCTCATAAAGTAGTCCAGGGGGAATTTCATACAACACCGAATAGTTACTAATAAAAAAAACCTAATTCTTACAATTATTTGCTCAATTAACTTATTAAATATGAAATTATCTTAATGTTGAACTGCTTTCCTCCCTGAAAAATAGCCCTTAGTTTCAAATGCAGATAATAAAATACCACAAGGGGGCACCAAAGGTTTTTCTTACAGAACAGAACTTTAGTTTTCTTTCCCTCTTTAACTCATACACATTAACCCAACGTTACAAATGCAAAATATTTTGAATGGCTTAAAGCAGTGGTGGCCATAATTCCTGCCTCCAGGAGCTGCATACTGAAACCTACACGAGGAGTGGGCATCCTGGGAGGCAATTCCGATGGTATTACTTCTCTGGGGCCTCCTTTACAAGGTGAAGCTGTGCTGGGCCCACAGCCAGGTCCTACAGCAACCAAGCAAGATTGTAGAATTATAGACTGGCCTGAACAGTGCCTCCTGGCTCAGTTCCTCTTGCAGCCAGAGACTTGGATAATCCAGCAGTCTCCATGCCAGTCTAGAGTACAAAACAAAACTCTTTCACACAAGTGTTGCAGTTGAAGCATTTGAGAATTTGTAGTTTCAGGAGCTGCAAGCTCTGGACTTTAATCCCCAAGTACAGAAAATATATTTGATAATAAAATCCAATGTGGTTTTATGAAGTAGGAATACTGTACAAGTGCCTCCTCTCCTCTATCATGATTTTTAAATGACCACAGGAAAAATATTGTATGCATTTTATTCATACTTAATTGATGCTCTGAAGGCTTTAGTAAACAAGAAAGGGAAAACATTAACTTTTTAAAACTCAAATTGGAAAAATCTAAGTATTCCCATGTAACATATTTGAAACAATGTCAGAATGCTGGCGCTTTTTTTTCTTTTTCTTCTCCCCCCCCNCTGTTTAACGAAGACTGAGTGAGAATTTGGTGACTTAAAGTGTTCTTTATTTTTTAACTAGGTACCCCTGGAGTCTAGGAGAAAAATAGGTACTTAGGAAAGTAAAACACCTACACAATAAGATGGCTGTAATTTTTGGATTCTTTTCTGAAGCATTATCAAATCTTAAGGACCACCTTTTACTTATGGATTCTCATACAATTCTCAGCACCTCTTGAGTAGACAGTACTGTGTTCTTGCAGTTGAGGAACATCAAGTATTTTTTTCCTCCTGATTTCTTTTTTTCTGCTTGATCAGTCTCCCAATCTATTTCATTATAGAACTCTACAGCAGCCATAGCAGTGTAACAAAAATGTGGTCAGTGAGATGTTTTGTCTCAAACAGCACTGCTGCTACGCAGATTTGATGCATCAGTAATATTTCACTTGGATAACTCAGCTGGGCAATCCTGGGTTTGGGATCTGCTGTTGACAGATGCTTGATAGCAAGAAAGGAAGGATACGCATGCTTTTAGTGTTTCCTGTTGTTATTTGACACCTACTGCCAGGAGATGATCTGCTAAAGGACATTTGACGTTATTGGCACATGCTATTGCTATCTGCTGGAGCTTCTTCATTATGCCTCTTGCATTGGACCTTTGGTGGACTGGAACAGCTGTTAAGCCATGATCAAGAAACTGACCTGACATAAACCAAGCTAGTAACCCCAGAAAAAAAAGTCATGAAATCTACTTGCACAACTCAAAGTAGGAGGTGGTAGTACATTTGAAAAGCTTAAGCTAGGACAGCCACAATGTATTACAAACCATTACTCAAATTTATCTACCTGGAAAACAGACAATAGACAATAACAATGCAATCTTTTGTATGTAGTGCCAAAACTTTGGATACATCCAGTGACAGTGAAATCTCTGTGAGAAATAACTGTCACCTTCTGATCTGTATCTATGTTTCAGCTGAAAGGTATGCTACACTAACTGTAGTAGGGCCACTAGCAAAAAGTTCTCTCTGCCTTGCTGTAGACTTATGCACCATGCCAATGTTTTTGTCTTGTACGTGGTTTGATAGCTGTGGCTCTAGTAACTCTTTCCTGATTTTCATTCTGTCTTTGCAGAATTACTTTATTTGTAATACTTTATTTCTAATAATAATTTCTAAATAATCTATTGCTATTATTATTTCTAATAATTTTATCTCATAATCTTGCTAAATAGTTTTTTCAATTAAACGTTAATGCTTAATTTCCAAGATTAGGAAAGGTAGTGTGAAATTCTCCTAAAGCTCTAGGAGTAAAGCCTGAAGACACTAACAAAAATTTATGAAGGAAACAGATGACTGCAGGTGTGTATGCAGGAGGCATACACACTACTTGGCATGTAGGAAGTAGTAAGAGTACAAATGTGTATCACAAATTGCTTAGTGGTCCTTCCAAATTCTGCTTCATCTTCCAGGTATGTCTCTGTATTCTCTTAATGTTTTTCAAGACCCATATTAAGCAAATGGAAATAAAACCTTACTTAAAGCCTTTAAATTTCATAAGACACCTCCACATCCTGATAGAATAGGATTGTTCTAGGAATCCTAGGGCCATTGGCAACGTGGAGAAGTCAAGAAGTACTCTCCAGTGACTATCTGAATAAAGACTTCTGTAGAGGTAAAGCTCTTTGGATTTCCCTCTGAAAGTCTCCTCCAGTTAAAGGCTTCTAATGTTGATAGCCCAAAGCTAAGTCCCATTTCTTCCTTTACTGTTCCTGGAATCATAGAATTGTTTAGGTTGAAAAAGCCCACTAAGATTATTGAGTCCAGCCATTAACCTGGCACTGCAAAGTCCACCACTGAACCATGTCCCTAAGTGCCACATCCACAAGTGTCTTAAGTACCTTCAGGGATAGCTACTCAACTACTTCTCTGTGTAGCCTGTTGTAGTGCTTGACAATCCTTTTGATGAAGAATTTTTTCCTAACAGCCAATCTAAAACTCCTCTGGCACAACTTAAGGCCATTTCCTCTTGTCCTATTGCCTGATACCTGGGAGAAGAGACCAACCCCAAATCCACTACCAAATAGCCTCCTTTCAGGTAGTTGTAAGAGTGATAAGGTTTCCCCTGAGCCTCCTTTGCTCCAGGCTAAACAACTCCAGCACCCTCAGCTGCTCCTCACAGGATTTGTGCTCTAAACCATTCCCCTGCTCCACTGCCCTTCTCTGGACACTCTCCAGCACTTCAGTGTCCTTGTACTGAGGGGCCCAGAACTGGACACGGCACTTGAGGTGCAGCCTCACCAGAGCTGAGTACAGAGGGACAATCACCTCTGTGGTCCTGCTGACCACACTATAGCTGCTACAGGCTAGGATGCTATTGACCTCTCCTATTTTATTTTTAAGCACTTGCTTTTTTGCTTTTAACCTAGATTATCTTCAGGAATATTATTTCTCTCTTTTTAAAACATTTTGACTGCTCATATTTCCAATAACAGTTTCCTCAGGTGTTTTCACTAATTTTTTCTGACAGCCACAGAATTGCGTTAAACTGCGCCTGTAAACTGGGACTATCAGATTCAACACAGAGGCCATACCATCACCACAGGCAGCCTCTGTGTTTTTGCCAACAGAATAATTTAAGGCATTTAAGTGCCAGCTATCTGACACCGGACTTGTGCTTCCTTCTTGTGATCTGACTCCCACTTTGGCACTTCTGCAGTCAATATTTAAATAGGTTTCCTAGCACCTGTTTTCAGCGTATGTGATTGCAGCTACTAGATGCAAAACTAAAATCTCTGTGACAATCATCTGAAAAAGAAACTGTAGTTATATTCAACTGAAGTCATATTTTTGTAAAAATATTTAGGTATTAAAGGTATTACAGCAAGAAATGCCCACCTATATCTGAGATGGGGCATTTCTATGGAAAATCAATAGCTGTCCCTGAGCTATATATCTAGAGCTGTATCAGCATTTTTGTTGAGTATTTGCTACCTTCTGAACGCATAATTAATTATGTGAAAACTCATGACTTCACTATGACCATTGCCAGGAATCAAGCACAGGTTAGCACCTACAAACACAAGTGTGCATTTGGATTTAGTAAAGCAATCCAGTTTATGTTTTGTCTGTACCTGAGTCCCAAGGAAGCTTGCTCATCCAGCAAGCTGGCACAGCTTGTATGTGTGGTTCTTTGCGGGCAAAGTCGTCTCAGCAGTTTTGATCTGCTTTGCCTAGGTAATACTTTGAAATCCTTATCCTGACAAATGGCTGAAAGCATAAATTCCAGAGATTTGTGGAAGGCAGATTAAAGTCTTGACTGAAAGTTCACCTCTCCAAATGGTTCTTCATAAATAAGCAGAGGGAAATGCCAGCAGGTATGAAGTGGACCAATCAACGTTTTCCTTCCATTTGTCTTCCAGTGCAGCCTCTTCCTGTGATGGCCTTCTGATGGATTACCATTTTCTAAAATTTCTAATTTTAAGCCTACTTTTAGTGGTTTTTTTCTTTCTTTTGTCTGATATTTTATGGGTATATCCTTTTTTAAAACTTATTCCCCTGTCTAGCTGTTCATCTTTACTACAGGGTAAGATGCTTTTTGGGATAAATCACAGCTTTAACTATATTTATGAAACATCCTGTAGGCATGCAGGTCTGCTAAGCTAAATAATAATAAAAAATTAAAATAAGAGCAGGGAAAGAGAGAAATGTGAAAAAGGAGGAAAATGAGCTTGGTCTTTATATCTGAGCTTCACTAGCTGGTGAACTTTTAACTGGCAGTATAAAATCAGGACTGAAATGCACACACACAAGGTATTTGATCTAAATGTGTGTTGTTAACTAAGACAATGAAAAAGTGATGATAACTGCTAATAGATTCTCCATGACAGAGTACAATGTGTATTTTCTGATGAGCTTAATCCTAAATGTAATCTTTGGAGCACATTGAAACAGCACAAAGACCTAGGAGTTTTATGTCAAAATATACCTTATGGCAGGAGGATAGGAAAAGGACCTTTTTAAATTTTATTTTTTCTTAACTGACTCATTTCCAGACTTCAGTTGCTTCTGAGCTGTCTTGTGGCTTCCACTTCTAATTTAAAAAAGGCTCATTCATCATGTTTCTGTTGTTTTTTCTTCAAAATTTGCAAGCAATTAGGGAAGTTTAGGAGAAAGTTATACACTGCAGACTATGTTTGTACCTACATCAGAAAGAAAGAGGGGCAGGGAGAAAATGAGTGGAATGAACATTAGCTTAAACATTTAAAGTCATAAGTAATTTGGTTATGAGACAGTCCAGTCTCATAATACAACAGAGTACAATTCTTCTACTTGCTGGAAAGGTTTAACTTTGCATTTTATGGGCTGTTCTTTTACATATACATGAAGTACACCTATCTGAAATGTTTCATAGTGACAATAGAATATGTCCTGATACATAGCACTATGAAATTGAATGTTAACTTACCGTTTGTCATGTCTTATTGAATAGAATCTGCATACAGAGAATGTAGGAACAGTTAATACTTCATCAGAATACCGATATTTAAATTGTCCATAGCTAACTTGTCTGAATCTTCGTATTTTATTCTTTACTTCTGTTGAATATGCTCTTCAGATATATATAGATATAGGTATAGGTATAGATATAGATAAATGTATATATATATGAAACACTTGCCTGAAATGTGTATCTTGAATAACACATCATTAAGTTTATCTTTTAGGTCTTTGGGAATACTACTGTTCCCTTAAGGGACAACCCCCAACCCCATCCCCTGACCCAAATCACCCTTAAAAGCGAATCACACAGCTAACAATATTCTATCAAGACAATTAGAAGAAGTACTATTCTGGCAACCAGCAACTAGACCAGTGATTGTATTTGGGCAGGCATTCCCTGGAATAGGAATGCACATCTGGAGTAGAGGGTGCAAAATACCATGTATTCCTAGGAGATGAAGCCATTTTCCCTGCCTCTATGGTAACAGATTTGCTGCTTGTTCATTATTAACACTCATCAGCTTCTGGACTTTAAGCTGCAGTCCCCAAGTATGCGCATTTGTTCTGTTTTTACTTAACCTTGGATCCTATCAAAGTCATGTAGGAGTTAAAATAAAACTTTTTTTCACAGTTGAGCATTACAATGGGATATATTACTCTGCTCTGGGAAAGGGGACACAAATGATCATTTTCTAGGAATGGTAAGGTCTTAGTGCCTTTTGGGCACTTCCTGAGTCCAGCTGATGGATTAGGCTTCTCAAAGGAGCCCTTCATGTACCTTGCTCTCATGACATCTTGTACAACTGATCCCAGTGGGATTTTTGCCAAGCTACTAAAAGCAGCTCTGGTCTGGACACAAGCAGCAGCAGAGAACTTTTGAGTGAACTTTCATGACAAAAATCCTGAAGGATTTATGCAGTTCTAGGATAAAGTGCTTGCTAGGTAGGATGGTTTTCAGATCCCGGTTGTGAAACACCAAAATCCCTTTGAAATCCTCGTATAGGATCCTGAATACCTTTTTCGCACACAGCTTTCGCTGATCCCACCTCAAACATGTCTTTTTCTTACATGCTCAAGCCAAGGCAAAAACTAACTTTCTGAGAGCGTTTGGTTTCATTTCTGGCTACAAGTATCCTCAGATTTCTGCTTCTCAGGGATCTCCTTTGGGACTGTCGTCCCCGAGGGAGCGCGAGGCCGGGCCAGGCCGTGTTTGCAGCGCCATGGCAACGGCGCGGCGGCCACAGGGCCCGGCCGGGCCGGCGGCCCCGGCGCTGCTCCCGCTGCTCCCCGGGATCCCACCTGTGCAGGCCCCGCTCCCGCTGCTCCCCGGGATCTCACCTGTGCAGGCTCTGCTCCCGCTGCTCCCCGGGATCCCACCTGTGCAGGCTCTGCTCTCCGGGATCTCACCTGTGCAGGCTCTGCTCCCGCTGCTCCCCGCGATCCCACCTGTGCAGGCTCTGCTCTCCGGGATCTCACCTGTGCAGGCTCTGCTCTCCGGGATCTCACCTGTGCAGGCGCTGCTCCCCGGGATCTCACCTGTGCAGGCGCTACTCCCTTCGATCCCACCTGTGCAGGAGCTGCTCCCTGCGATCCCACCTGTGCAGGCGCGGCCGGCGGCGGCCGCGGGTGCCGGGATGCGCTCCAAAAGGCTCACCACAGGTATGTCGTGCTCTCCCCGCAGGCCGGGCTGGCTCCGTGTCGCACGGGGCTCGGCCCCCACGATGCAGCCTCAGGTACAAAGACGGTGGCACAAAAGAGGAGCATTCTGAACTGACGGGTGTAAACTTGCCCGGCAGAACCCATCACTCCGAAGAGTGCCTTTAATGGCATCACTAAAGACAGGATATTCTCCTAGAATGAATGAGCGTTGATTATTCCAGAACACGATTGTATCTTTTTAATTTTATCACATGCTTTGTAACATTTGGTGTTCAAAGCTTTGAGAGTCTCATACAAATCCGTATTTTCATTAAACCACCAAGCTTCTAGTTATCAATTTTGCAGAGGAAAGCTGACATGAAGTTAACTGATATGTGTAAGAAATAATATATTTAAATAATACTTTATTTTTATTCAAATAATTATTGTGCTGGTTAGTCTTTTCACGCACAGGTCAACATTACAGCATATTCTTAGTTTATTTTATTTCTTTGGACTAAATTATTTTATTTCAGAATACCCAGAACAGTTGTCATGCCTCACTACTTTTTGTTGTATTGTAGTTGAACCAGATTGACTGTATTGCTTGGATAACATATGATATTTAATATTTTCTTTTCAGAACCTCCATGTGTAACAGAAGAAATGTTAGTAAGTATGCTTATAAGCCTTGGTCATTATTTTCATCATACAGCTATGGAGCAAAAAAAGCAAAAAACCATTTTGGAAATCTTTGTTTTCTCATTTCTTTTTTGTAAGTGTAGATTACTGAGCAATTTCTTAAAATTTTGTCAGACAAAATACTTAGTTTGAAAATAATTAGAAGAAAAGTAACAGGAGACTATGGAGAATAAAGATGGAAATGAAAGTGAATTAGGATGAAGGAAGGAAACAAACAACTGGAAGATTCAACATGACAGGTTTAACAATCTCCTTACTTTGCCTTTTTTGCCCTTTGCTTGTATTTCATTGTAGGATTTCCCTGATGTTTGTCTTCTTGTTTGAAAGATATATATGTTTGTTACCTCATAAGAAATGACACGTTTACTGTTGCAGCTCAGGAAATGTTCGCCTATTCCCTGTTTTGGATGCCTTTGTAACTGTGTATTTTAAAGTATACATGTGTTGATATTGCTTTTGGGAATCTCTAGATACTGTTTTATTTATAGTGTTTATCACCATAAACAGAACCAACATAAGCACAAGTTTCAGACCAATATTTAGCACACCTTAACCTCTGGCTGCAATTCTAAGGCAGATTTTTCTAGTCATAATTGAGACTGTGCTGCAGGAGAAATGGCATGGAAAGAAATGAAACCAAATGCTTTCTGACACAAAAATCTAAGCTACGGTATTGTACATGCAACTCCCTAACCTATAATGTGCACATAAGAAAGTGCAACTGACTTAGAATGAAAATAAGACTGTCTACAAAAAATTTGCCAAAAACCAGAGGAAAGTATGTCATGTGTAGATGCAGTACGTAATAAAGCACACATTAATAAGATCATAAGCATTTTAGCTATTAATCAGCCACTGTGTTTACATTTCTTGCTGTTATATGGGACTACAGAGAATTATATCCTTGGAAAATTAAAAACATGGTACCTGCATATTTCTAAAGAGCTTATACTTCAACCGATAATAAATTAATTTGTTTTAATAAGTCCTTTGAGACAATGACATATTTTCATCATCTATTATCATATCTAGTCCTATCTCAAGATTCATTCTTGTCAGTGCCAAACCAAACATGAAGCTGACTATAGCTTTCTAATTAATTTCTTTTCCTAACTGTGTTAACACTTGCAGTTTTGATATTTCTGGATCTGATTGCCTATTGGCATTAGTGAGAGGATTGTTGTTGATTTCAAAATAGGTTAGACACTTTGGTAAATTCCCCTATTTAATCACTGCCCAAACATCTCTGGGTCCATGGCACTGCAATTGCATTGGACCATGGGCCTGTGATCCAAACAAGGCATGAAAGCCTTGCTTTCAGCACTGCCAGCATTTTCCAAGAATGAGATTGGGCTACCTTGCCTGTGCTGTATCAGTCACCACAGCAACTGCAAGTGCTAAGGAATAGATGCTGGCAGACCAGGACCAGACAAACACCATCGGGTCTAGTCCTGACTTGTCATGCATGTTATCTCAGATTTCTTCCTCATCTGAGCACAAGCTATCTGTATTTAGGTTAGACCACTGGGGTTTGGTTCAAGATACTGCCTGCCTGTACACTGTGCATAACCTCTCTTTTATGCTATTCCTTACTAGCACAGTTCAATGCTATCAACTTAAGAAAGAGAAAAAAGATTTGTATTGCAACACCTTTGCTGCTGTTACAATGGCAAATACATTAAATTTAAGTGCATTCTCCTTGCCTTGCAAGGCTGAAATTATAGAATATTCAAGAAAATGAAACTATTAAAAATTATTTAAGTGTTTTCATTATACTGAAGACCAGTGGAAGTGTTACAGTTTTACCCCCGTTGCGTTGAAATGGGATGGTGGAGATACTGGGTCAGTAAAAGTAAGACTTGGAGCCATACTTTCAGATTTGCCAACAGCAAAAAAATTCAACTTTTAGTCTACAGTTTTTTAGTCATGTTAGCAGGATTTAAAATGCAGGGGTCAGAAAGGATGCAAAAAAGGATGCACCTGCAGGTGCAGTCCTCACTTCTGATGAGGTCAACAGGAAGCCTCCCAGTTCTATAAGATTCAAAGTATGGTGTACACTGCTTGTTTGCTGAGCCAGATTATAGGTTAGTGTACTCCCTTTTAGTCCCCAGACATCCCCAAGCAGCAGTGTGAGAGCAGAAGGTGGCCCTGGTGAAATATTATACTCTCCTTCCTCCCAGGTTCAAGAGAGTAAGGTACAGTGTGGGGAATTTCTAGACTGTTAGCTTATGTGCATTTTTTCAAAAGCTAACATGCAGACTTTCAGCATCTAGAAGCTGTTTGGTTTGTGAAGGCTTTATCTGTAAATTCATTGGCAAAGGGTTTACCTTCATGTGTGCGTTTTAAATTGCTAAGAGCCTTAGCAGTATGCAATGGCTAGAACATAACAGTGATGCAATTACTATATTCTCAAAAAATGGGAAATAATATTTTGCAAAAGCTTCCATGCCGTATCTCATGAAAAAATATTGTTTGAGGCAATAGTGCATTCAAATATTAGTGCAGATTATTACAAGCCATGCTTTGTGGTTTTATCTCTCTATAGGAAGAATGCTTAGCTACAGATGATATGCTTGTGGATTACTTTAATGAATTTTTGAGCCTTCCGGTAAGTACCTTACAGAAATCCCTTGCAAAATAGAAGAAACTAAGATTAAGAGTAACTTAATCCATCTTGGAAAATTTTATGTTTTGCCATGTATCTGTATTTTAATGGTAGCAACCCTTACTGCTCAGTGTTACTATCAGTAAGAATAGCCCAGTATCTGGACTTCTGGGGACAGATGTTCTCTTGCTAATTTACAGAATCACAGAATGGACAAGGTTGGAAGGGAGCACAGTGGGTCATCTGGTCCAACCTCCCTGCTCAAACAGGGTCATCTCAGAGCACATAGCACAGGATTGCATCCAGATGGTTCTTGAATATCTCCAGTGGGGGGGACTCCACCACCTCTCTGGGCAGCCTGCTCCAGTGCTCAGTCACCCACACAGTAAAGAAGTTCTTTCTCATGTTCAGGTGGAACTCACTGTGCATCAGTTTCTGCTTGTTGTCTATTGTCCTATTGCTCGACACCACTGAGCAGAGCCTGGCATCATCCTCCCTTCAGATACTGATAGAAATTGATAAGGACCCCTCTAATTTGTTTCTCCTTGAAGCTGAATGTGCCCAGCTCCCTCAGCCTTTCCTGATAAGAGTTGCTCCACTCCCGTAATAATTTTTGTAGCCCTCTGCTGGACTGCTCAAGTAGCTCCATGTCCCGCATGTACTGAAGAGCCCATGATGTGCTGATAGTCCTCTTCCTAATGTACACCAGGCCTTCTTGGCCACAGGGACACACTGCTGGCTCATGGACAACTTTCTGTCTGTTGGATCCCAGGAACCTGGGGTTTTTGAACTTTCTGTGCTGTCTGGCACTGACCCCCTGGAGAACACTGCTTTTGACCTGAGGCCTTGGAGATGGCTTCTAAATACGAGTGATGAAATAAAAATCACAGGTGTGTACTTAATTAGAAGTGTGTGCTTTCACATGGTGATGGGTTTGGGATAGTAATAGGTATGGGACAATATGGAAGATTTTAGGCATTGTCCTTTTAGGTGTTCATCTTCCTTCTTCCTTCTTCTTCATGGGTTTCCGGCAGTAGTTTCTGGTTGGTCAGTCAGTGTCACACTGAGGATCATGGGAATCTAGTTATTGGGTTAAAAGTATAAATAATATAGGTGTTAATTCTCTATTGGACTGTTTAGCTTTAAGAGACCTTGTAGCAGCTGGATCTTCCTCCATTTTCCTCGCTTCTGGCAGGGAGCTAGAAGTGCTGTCAAACACTCTGTACTTTTTGATAAGATTTAATAAACAACCAAGCCCAAACACGAGGAAGACTGTTTCCATTGTGTATTTGTTAATCCTGGCTCTGAGTGAAGGCAGAAGAGACTGAGACAAACCACTAATTAAGTGGTGCAAAGCTCCCACTGCTGTTATAGCTGTCCACCTAGATCCCTAGGTTATTTATGTATTTAAACTTATGTAATTAATCATTTATGTATTTAAATCACAGTGCACTAAAATAATGAATAGGAAATGAAAAAGACACATAAATACTTACTTAAAATGTGTCTGCTTCTATTATAGTGTTACAACATGATGACACAACAAATGTTTGTCCTTTTACAGTTTTCTGGCAATGTATTCAGTGATTAATTAACATTTAAGCTCAAGAAACAAGTCTTTCTCTTCATGGCTTGGAAGGTTTTAAAGTTGGCACTTCCCTCCTCTTCTATCCCATTTGCAGCTAGAAGGATGCAGCCTTACACTGTATTCTGTGTGCTGATCCAGTCACAGTTAGACCATCATACCCAGTACCTTGTATTTAACCAGTTCTCCTGTATTTTACTCCTTTTCCCTATCAACTAGCCTGCCTCCCCACACTCTATTGAGAGTCACATGTACAGTCCTGCTCCCTCAATGCTGCAACCTCATCCATCTTCATCTTAGTAGTCTTGGCCCTGACACACTCGAAGTCCCTTGCCAGGTGGCACAGGCCCTTCCACAGTGTCACTGTGGCTCCCACCCAATGTGCTACAGTTGCCCCACAGCCTGTTCCCCTCCTAAGGCACTGCAGTCCAACAGGCTACTCTACAAGAACATACAGCTTGCTTAGTAGGAACCACTGCCAGCATTAGGAGAGAGCAGAATATTTCTTGATGCTTCTTGGACCTCAAAGGAGCTACAAAATGGCTTGGTGAAGCTACTTATGAAGTAAGTTCCGTTGTGATTCATAACTGAATGATTTGGCTTACTTAATTGAACCAGACATAGCTGTCTGTCTAAGCCACAGCATAGATTTGTGTAAATGTACACAGCATGGAAATTGCACTACTAAGGAAGGCAGAATGGCCTCCTCATTCCAATTGTTAATCCTAAAAAGGAATCTGGAGGTATCAGCTCTTTGTCAGTGTGAGTTTTGTGCACAGCATCGATACTGATTTCTTTCAGGACCTCAGTCTTTACGTACTTTTACCGCACTGCAAGATTCCGAAGAGTATACAAAGCTAGAGAGACACAGATGGAACATAATGTGTGATAAGAGGGCTGGGGTTTTTTCTTTCTCCAGCACCTGCACTCCCCCAGCCCCTGCTCCACAGCTGCCTTAGGATATCTGCCTAAATCCAAGCCTAACTACTTAGGTTTTAAACCCAGGCCTTCTTCCATGTGCCAGATTGTTCTTAGCACAGGAATACCATCCTCCATGCCTTTGCTGCTTATTTGGAAACTATGCTTCAAGTTTTCCCCAAATTGCAGAGGATGCAGTGGGTAAGAAGTTCAGCCTTTTTAATCTCTTGATTTCCTTGCACATATACAAATTTTAGGACATCTGTTAGAGGCCAAAATTCTCCTTGGCCTCAGAGGGCTCCTCAGCCCACAGTCCTGGCACAGCTCAGCAGTTCTGAACTGCAGCAATTGTCCAGGCACTCCTGATGGCTCTGGAAGCCCACAAAAAAGAGTTCACAGTCATTCATGAGTAAACACTATTTTATGCTGGTAATCTTGGCAGGTTTCTAAGGTGACACATGGTCTCTCTTCTACATATTTACATATCTTCATGAAAACAGATGCTCTATTAGCTATTTTTAACTGTAATGTTCTCATAATTGGTTTTATTTTCTCTTTGATCTTTTCCTAAGGATTTATCCTCTTCAGGGTCAAGTTCTATTAATGCCTTGAGTTCTGTGGTTTGAATACCTTACATTCCTGATTTCCCCCTCCTTCTCAGAAGGCTTCTACTAAAACAGTGCATTGAAATTTCCATTGCTTTATTCTTGTTGTGCTTATACACTGTTGCCTGGGAACAGTATTACCCAGGTGTGCTAGTAGTTAGGCAACAAGTTAAACTGAAAATATTGTGAGACTTGATACAAGAAATCAGGGGGAGCAAATGCTTATTTTAAGGGACTGCTTCTGCATTGATTTATAATGCCCCATTAGCAGATGGAAAATTGTATCACTGGGGACTTGCTATAACAGCAGCAGGTTTTTCATGTGGGTTTTTTTTTTTCCTTTGATTTACAGTGTATCCCTTAAGTGATTCTCTTGTTACAATGACATTCAATGTAATCTGACATAAATATCTAGGTACTCCAAAGAGGTATAGACTGTAATGAAGTGTAATTTACAGAAAGTATTTCTGAAATACATCATACAAAAAACCTCAGGAGGGCACTTGTTGCCAGTAGTACAGTGATTTCACAGTAGCAGAAACCAATTACATGACACACAGAGTTACACCTTCCTTAGTAACTAATGTAAAATGAATGATTTAAGAGAAACATTGGCCTGGATACATTTCCATTTCTAGGAGTTCAGGCTAGAATTTGAATCTCTCATCCATGTATTAAAAACATCCAAAGATATGTTTAGTCAGGAATGAAAATTCAGAAGTCAGAAATTGCCATTCAGCTCAGTGTTGAAGACAAGCACAGTAATGTCAACTTGTTTCGCCTGCACTCTACAAGCTTCTTGCTACTCATTCCATCCCATGTCCATACTGGGTCTTACCTGTCATTTTCCAGTTACCAGTGATCCTGAGGAAGGCACACTCCTCCTCTTTGCAACCTCAAGGAGTTGCACTAGAGACAAAAGTGCTACCTTGTGCCTCAATTGAAGCACATTCAGGAGATGACAACTTGGTGGCAAGTCCCTGATTGTTGGTTTCCCTTGCAACAGAAAGCTGATAAGTGACCATAATTTTATGAACTTTAGATTTGAAAAATATTTCTTTTAAACATTGTTCTCACTGTAAAAGCTTTTCTTTGGCAGAAAGCAAAAAACCAATCACTCTGCCGCACAGTTCAGGCCCTTCACTGCTTTGAAGATGATTTTGAACAATTCTATGCATCAAATCATTGATTCAAGGCATCAGTGCATGCTCATTAGTTTCCTGTTGTCTTTTCCAGATGTGGTGGGAGACTGCAGTTGCCAATATAACCTCCCCTAGAAAAGCTTTGACAGAAGTAAGGCCCTACATGCATGTTACTTTGGTACTTACCCAGCACTAAAACTTGCATCATGTCTTTGACATTGAAGGAAGCAAACAAAGCATTCTTGGCTACATTCCTTATTGATAGTGTTTTTACTCTAAATGTTCTTCTCTCTTAATTAGATTGTGATATGTGATTATGACTTTTGTCTTACTCATCAACAGAAGGGAAATCCTGGACTCACTAAAGTCAATGAGAGATTTTGCATTGACCATGTGTAGTGTGAATTTTTCCAGACACTCCACAGAGCTGCTCAAATTTTTTTCTGGTGTGGACTCTCACTGACATTTATTTATGATATACATATACCCTTCTTAAGGAAGTTTTGGCAATGCTCCTGGATGAGATCTCTGTTCACTCCCACCCTTAACCTAAGAAACAGCCAAGCTGTGGTCATTCTGTTTGTCTTGGGATCAAACTACATTATTTTGGTCTGGGATGTGAGCATATTTACACATTTGTTAATTGTATCTGAAGTTGAGTGTATCTGAAAACTGTTAAGACAGGGAACAGTGAGATTTATATGTCTGATATCCTGGCAACATGGTGATGGATGCTGTTTTGGTTTCTGTTATGGGAGGACTGAGAGAAATTTGTCTCCCTTTCAGTTAAGTGTATAACTTCAAATTTCAGAATTATGTGTTCTGTTTATTTTTCAGCCGAAAACCATATTCAATGTGCATTTGACAGCTAAGAACTTTTTTATGCTGTCAAAAAAGTACATGCAATTGTTTATTTAATAGTATTGCTATACCACAGTCTGAAAACAGTTTTTTGTTATTTGCTCAGAGATTTTTTTCTGAATCTGAGATTAGTACAATGAGTTACATTGGTCATACTGGCATGGGGGGGAGAATTGCCTGCGAGTGAAATAGTTTGCAAAGTTTGTTGACTTCTTATTTGTTGGTATTCTCAAGTCCTTGGTCTTATTTATTGTACTACATTGACAATGTATGAACCCCAAGCTTCAAGGCTTCTGCCAAACCTGATTTATTTTTTCTTAACATCTTGAGGTATAATTTCTCTGGAGATTTCCCTTTCTATCTTCAAAGCATCAAAAACTGGCTCAAACTAGAGAATGATACAGTTAGTCTTTGGTTAGTGTATTTTATTTGTCCGTAAAAAGCCAAAAGCACTTGCCAAATGTGGGGTAAGAGATATTTCTTAGTATATTTTTTCCCTTTCCTTTATAGTGTAGACTGTCATCCACTCCTTAACACAGGCATCTTCAGTGAAGAGATTCCTCATTGTTGCAATGACGGAATATTGGTGGTGCTGTAAACCTTTCTCATTATTGTCCTATGAAATGTTACAGGATTTTACAGTACTTGACTTCCAATGGAAAGGTTTTAAGTTTGCTAAAGGGTACTGAACAGTTTCTTGGTGAGTTTTTTTTTTGTGTCTTGTAATGTGTGAGAATGGTTAGATTGTGTGTTTTGCCCCAAAGTTCTTCAGATACTGAAAGGAAAATGGATTGACTGATCCTCTCTCCTGTATGGTAACTGGGAAAATGTTTCCTACAAGAAATCAGGTTCTGGGGATGGTTTGTTTTGTGTTTCCATTTGATTTTTCTCGTAACATTATCACTTTTATTTTTGCAGTGGTGACAAGTTAAGGTTAGGAATTATCTCTTCTTTCATTATGCTTATAAAAACATTCTGATTTATCATTGTAGATTTTTAAGTAAACAAGCTTCTCCAGAAAGGTTAGAACTATTCTAAAATGCTTTTGTATGATAGTTTGAGAGGTAGCAAGATGCTCTGTTGGGAATTTGGGATTTGTACAGAATCATAGATTACTGTCTGGAAGGGGCTTTGAGGAGGTCTGTAGTGTGGCTTTCTTCTCAAAGCAGGGTCAGTGCTTTAGTACTGACTCCAGGTTGCTTGGCACTTTTCTGCAGTTGGTCTTGAAAACCTCCAACAGCCAATTCCTCTCTGGACAGCCTGTTCCAGTGCTAATCATCTCTTTTTTCTTATAATCCAAATGAGACCTCCATTGTTTCAGTGTATGACAAGTGGTCTCTTGTCCTCCCACCATCAACTCTGTAAAAAGCCTGGCTTTATCTGTTCAGCAATCTCCTTGTAAAGATGCTAAGGCTGCTGCTGGTCCTCCTAGAGCTTCTCCCTCTAGGGTGAGTGCTCCAGCCTCTGACCATCTGGGTGGTCTTCTGATGGACTTGATCAAACATGTGAATATCCTTCTTGTACAGGGAGCCCAAAACTGGATGCAGTGTTCCAGATGCATCCTTACTAGTGTCAAGTCTGCTGGCTACTCTCTGACTGATAGAAGAAGTATGCATGCCTTTTGATGTCCCTGGGGATGAGTAACTACATCCAAACCCCGAAAGTCTGGACTAGAACTCCCTTTTCCAGTCAAGTATGTAGTGTATGAAGTCTAAATCCTCCTATCCCATCAGTGTATGTTCTTTTGCTCCATTAGTATATTTGTCTTATGAATGATAAGTTGTCAGACTTCCAAAACAGCAATGCATGTAACATTTTAAAAATTGTCAGTAGCATCCATTTCACTACATTAAAATTACCATGGTTTTCTCTTCAGCTGAATAGAATATGTATTGAAAAAATCCTAAATCTAAGTTACGAATAATTAAATAAAAGTAGATATATGTGCTAAAATAATACTGTATTTGCTTAGTTTTCAATTTGAAAAACATGAAACTAAAACAATCTCATGATACCTAGTCACAAAGCCCTTTATTATGAAATTTGCACTTTGTTTGCTTTTTTCCCACAAGTGAGGGCATTTCAAATCCTGAGTGACTGAAGTACTTTGTTTCCTAGTGTACTTTTTTCTGTTTCTTTATTTAAAACATGGAGGAATATATAAGGAAGAAAACATTTAAAGGCTATTAAGGTTGCACAGTTAGTCGCTTAAAAGCTGGTAGCAATCCAAATTAGGTTTGAAAGTAAATTAAATGTGCACATAGCAAACTGGGAGGAGTTCTGAATATAGGGAAATCTACTACGCATAAAAGGTTTGTTAGATGCTTTTCAGTACATCTGGAAAAAAAAGCACTGAAACCTGCAGAGTGCTCTGGAGAAAATTAATGCCAAAAGAGGCAGAAGGTGTCAGAGAACAAAAACCAATCCATGATTTCAGCTGAAGTTAGGTAACTGAGCAGACTCGTGCAATTCAATGCATGGCCCTGAGCAGTGTCGGTTTGATGTCATAGGCACTAGTCGTACACTTAAAGCTCTCACATGCTGTGTGCTTTGCCAGGCTGAGCCTCCACAGTGGGACATTATGGGATAAGTAGGGAATGTTGAAAAAACATGTTGCAGCCACATGGTTCAATTCTGGGCATTGCTCTACAAGACACTGCTCAACAAGGGAGCTTCAAACAGAAGCAACAAAATAGATGACACTAACATCATTACTCTGGGCTTACACAGATGTGAAAAAGAATCAAATTGTTCTGTAATATATTTCTATGTTATATGTAGCATGTATTTAACATATTTAGAATGTATATGAGTTATGTCTATGTGTGCATATATGTGATATATGAAAAAATTCAAGGAAATTGAAAACAGAGTACTTGAACAAATAAAATATTCCTATTAAATGCAGGAGAACGACAACTGTACAAACACCAGGTGCGATCCAGTCTGGAATGGAGCCAAAAAGAGTTTTGGCACTTGGTTTAGGTGTGGCCATAGTTTCCTGGGTCCTTAAATACAACATGCCCTGTTGTCCACCTGAGTGCAGAGATGCTTATATACTCTATATGATGTAGAGTATATAATGCACATAAATTCTACATTATCTCCTATTCATAACTGTCATGTGCATCCTCTATTACTTCTGTAAAGTCCATCCATATTTTTCCTCTTCATTTCAAGTAAGAGAGTTTGAAAGATAGTCTTTTAGGGAAATACCCAATACCAGAGCTTAAAAGATGAAAGATGGCTCTGTTTTAGTGTGTACACATGCAGTGGGGTTTTGTGAGTTGACAAAAGTCACAATTGCATGGCCAAAATTGAAGTTTAGTCTATCTCATCTATTATACAGTATTCAA
This sequence comes from Rhabdornis inornatus, assembly GCA_013397075.1. Classification (NCBI taxonomy): domain Eukaryota; kingdom Metazoa; phylum Chordata; class Aves; order Passeriformes; family Rhabdornithidae; genus Rhabdornis; species Rhabdornis inornatus. Next base: position 141,864 of record VWZS01006638.1, read on the forward strand.
CTGAACTAGCGATGTATAATAAAATTTACTACAGGACATGGGTTTTGGTAGTTGTTTGACCTACAGGTAACAGTATGGTGAAAAACCTTTCCTATATATGAAAATCCTCAGGTTCATCCTACTCAAATGCATCTCACATTTAAGAGGTCAGTTTCATTGCTAGCATTTTCATGCCTTGATTGTTGATAATAATGAAGGGGAGAATAATACTGGAGATCTGATCCTGTAGGTGAGTACTTCTTTGTAGGACAGTTACTGCAGTCACAGTTAATTATATATTCTAGACATCAGTGTGCTCAATCAACTATTTACATGTGAAAAAGAATGGTCTGTGATCTAGAATGAATTCAATTTTTGAAAATCAAGTATTGCTGAGATAAAAAGTAGGAATGCTTCAGAAAGCTACACAGCAAAAACAAGAATGAAGAAAAATAACTATTTCAGGCCCCAAGAGAAAGAAGCCTCATAATGCAATTTTTTATTCTGTAGGATGCCTCTATATGATAAAAAGTAACTTGTTAAATGACAGTTGCCTTATTACAGCACCATAAACTTTCCTAACTTCTTTTGTAGACTTTTGCCCAGCCAGTCAAATTTAACTCTGACGCTGGAGCTTTTGAAGTGGTTAATTATGCCCCACAACGCCTGGAAAGCCAGCCGAAAAAAATTCTACATGATCAAAAACCTCCAAGCCCCATTTATGATGTCCTAAGCAAAGAAAAGAAGGATGGGCAGCTCTCCAAAATGCACAGTGTTTCTTCATTCTTCAGTATTGATCCAAATTACAACACTATGGTAAGCATCTTATAGACCCCGAGTTTATATTTAGATCTTACTGTAGAGATACTGGCAATGGTTATTGTTGTGTTTGGCTTGGTAGCTTGGGAAAAATGTTAATTTATGTTAGGAAAACATAATGATGGGCCAAATTATGCCCTGTAATGCACATGTGTCTAGCAGACAAGTGAATGGAATTACAGATGCACATCCTGTAGTGCAGAATTTTGAAGATTCTGTAGGGCAGGGTTCAGCTGTGTGGTCTGAATACTTTTTAATATTAAAAGAAAAAATATAATGACAACAGTTACTTTACTAGTGATCCCTGGAATGTGCAAATTGACTGAAACTAATGCAGCTCAGTCTTTCCTTATTAATTAATTTCCTTGTGTGGGTATGAGCTCATCTGTGGTCTGGCAACACATAAGTCTCTCTTACATTAATTCCTAAAGGATTTACATGGTTAGCATCAATTGAAATGGCCAGAAAAAATAATCTTTGGCAAGAAGAAAGCTAAATTAATGGAAAGATGGGTTGGAATTTAGAAAAAAAAATAAATCTGGTTTCAGGCTTGCTTAGACAGTATCAGTTTTGGTATTCTTACCTGCCTACTTCCAGGGCCATCTTCAGCACCAGATTAGGCACGTTAAAATCAGAAGCTGAAGCATCTTACGCACCTCAGAGAGTACAAGTCAGTACTGTTGGATGTGGGATTTTACCTTTAAACAACAGGTTTTTTCAAGGATGAAAAAAGTATTTCACTGGGATGTTTGGTTTATTCCTTTCTTGTTTATTTTGCATGGATGTGACTGATGTGACTTCATTTTATTCAAGGCCAGTCTAAGGTCTTGGTCCATTTTTTGCAGTGGCTGCTCAAAATTATGTCATAGCTGGAAAGCTGAGAGCAAAGCAGGGAGTTGTAACAGACTGCTGCTTTTCCCAGTATAATATCAATGATTTTCAGAAAAGAAAGCAGTGTTGAGAGAAGTCAAAAGGCAATGATGTTTAACAAAATGATAGTAATGTGATATTGCAATTATCTGCATTTAAACTGGACAAATGATACAAAAGGACAAGGCCCACAGACATCCCTACCAAGTTAAATAATAATTTTCACAAATACTTTCTTGAGAGCACAAAAGCAGAAGAGTTATTCTTGATTTCTTATTTGCTCTCAGTATTAAACTGAGGAAATGCTGTATATTTGTGCAAGTGTGGCTAACGTTGCTCTCTGGGCTAACCTCCCATCACTGTGGATGGCCTTTCTTGAGCAATTCAAAGCTATTTCACTATTACTTTCTTCTTTCATGTGGTCTGGAGAAACAGGACTTCAGTATTATTTAAATACGGAATACATTTCTTTCCCTGGGATATTTTCCATAGATGGGAAGCATTATAGCCTTTTGAGGAACAATATGCCTCAGTACCCTTTCTTCTCCTTTTGGGGCAAAAGGGTGACATTTCTTCTTATTTTTGATTCCTCCTTTACTTGATGGGTTACATAGATGCCTCATCGAATTCAACTTGGCATCTCAAGTCTGAGTTGGAACAAAATGGCCTGTGAAACATCTTGCCCCAAACGGTTACTGCAACTACACAAGGTGAAAGAAGTCAGCTCAATTCACTGCACTACAGTGACTGAACCAGGATAAGCTACCCCAAATCAGCTCTATCAAGTAGCTCTGTTCAAATCAAATAGGATTTGATCTTTCAGTTTTCAGGTGATGCTGTCTGCTTTGGTTTGACTGCCTTCACACAAACTAAAGAGATTGACAGTTGTTTTGAATGTTTGGTATTTTTCTCTGTGTTTTACTTCTCTCTCAGATTATTACAAATTTACAGATAAGCAAAAGTTCTCTTCATGTGTGTTTGCACATTTGCAAATCATTGATATGGAAGTATCTTCTCATCGATAGTCAATATCAGTGGTGTGAAATACATTGAGAAAAAATATCTGTGGACTTGTGTAGAATCAATCATGACTATGGAAGGAAACTGGCTGGCATCCCACATACCTTACTTCAGAGAAACCCCAGTTCAGCAAAGCACTTAAGTATGTTTTTAACTTTAATCAAGGGAAGTTAAACACATGCTTAAACTTAAACATGTGCTAAAAGCTTTGCTGGATTGGGTCCTAGCAAGGCCTAAGGCTGATTGGGTAAGGAAACTAATCAAGGTAACAAACCCCATCAGATTAAATGTAGCATCTTTCTCTGGGGATGGGGAAATAATAGAATTTTTTTTCCTTCCGATATGACATATAATTTTGTGTACCAGCCATGTACAGACGTGAGCATGTTATGAATCATTCAGATAAAAAACTGGGCTGTAAGTCAGTAAGTGCATAAATATTAAGTGCCAAAATAAAGAAACTATCTTCTGTATTTAAAAAAAACTTGTCATTTGCCAAGAAGAAGCATACACTGTGTAGTTGGGAGTAATTAGTCTCCATTTCCAGAAATTACATTGTATGAGCCACTGCCAACATAAGCTTTCCATATTTTGAAATATTTTCTTCTCTCTATATGAAACCACCCACTTTCTGAGTAATTCAGATTTTTTTAATCCCCTAGAGATACGTATGAGGCAGAAATAACCCTTGCCCCAAATGGAATATTAGCTCATGGAAAGAAAATTCTACTTGTGATCTACATAAACTGATTACCTGATATAACAAGTAGTATCCATCCTTGCCCAAACTTCACCTGTTTTTATGGACAAGGGTAGTTACTGCAGTCTTCAAAATAATTAGTCTCTCCTTCACTAAAAGGAAAAATGCATCTCAGATGAATAAAAGAGATCATCCCATAAGAATGGAAAAAGTACACTATTAAAAAAAATACTAGGAAGGGTTGTATGTAATTTCTAAGGGAAGCAACTACGAATCTTTGTGGCCCATAGTCAGAGATCTTACTCTTATGTCTTTGGAACTAGCTGTCTCTGTGGATCTTGCTACTCAACATTTCCCTTTCACCCCCAAACCACTCATTTGAGGCACTTGTCTTTCTGCTTCAATGAGGCACTAAGGCTTAGACTGCCTGAGCAGAAATTTCTTGTGGCCCCAGGCCACAACACACGTAGGTTTCCATTATGAGAATTACTGTGAACAATGCAGTTATGCCATGATTCCAACATAAAAGCACGAGAGGTGATGACTAATTGGATTTCTATTTGTTTGATTTTGCTTTTAATATCCACAGCTTTCTCTTTCTGAAAGTACAACCCTTAAGGAATCCTTAATTTAAGGGTTCCTTACTTTCAAATTCTTGAGGAAAAATAGTAGCTATTATTTATAAAATGCGTTAAAGTCAGAAAGTAGCAGTTTCCTATTACAGAAATGTTTTGTGTATCTAATTTGCATTTGAAATTGTACAGTAAAAGAATGATCCATACACACACTATTTCCAAACAAAAAACACTCATGATTTGTTACAAAAGTTGAACTCTAATAGGTGAAATTTGATTTAGATATTTTTAGCTTTTAATAGGAAAGTAATTGTTCCAGCATAAAGGTGATGTTCACTCTGTATTTGTTTTCCTGAGACAATGCTTCTGTAGTAGGGGGATGTAGAGAATCAGTTATGTGGCAAATAAGTCAAGAAAACTGCAAATCTTTGGCATTTCTTTTTTTTATAGCAACTTGATCAAGAACAAGCAATTGAGTGGATTAAGAAAGAAAGGCTTCCAGCATTTCTAGAAAGTGACTGTTACTTTGAATACAGGTATTGCAACATTTTATGCTGTCTTTCAGTTTTAAATTTGTATGTTTTCTTCTTTTGTATAGTTCATCTCAGTAGTATCCTTAAAGTGGTTTGGCCCTCCTCTTTTCCCGTTTTCTTTATTGTAACATTTTAGTGACCTCGATAAATTTAGTGACTTTTTTCACTCATCATGCTGTAATTTTCCTTGGCTATGAATTACATCCTATACTACACCATTACAAACAGAGTAGGAATGTGATTTACTGATTTCTAAATTTCTGTTCCTCAGAGATATCATGGTAGCAATGCATCTTTTGCTAATCAATATGTAAGCCATATAAGTAGAAGTTACAAGTCTATGAAAAGAATTTGGAAAAAAACAGCAAGTCTTTTTTATTTCAATTACTAGTTTTGTGTCTTTGGGCCCTCTGTCAGAGTTTAGCAATGTTCTCTGTGGGATGATTTACTGTTAGAAACTTGCAGTGTTTTCCCAGATGTCCATTCAGCAGATGTACAGGAGATCTAGTGTGCTTTTTTGGAAGGACCTACCTCTATATCCTTTAAGGCTGTGTCTAGATGCAGATGATTGTAGCATATTTTAGGGGTCCAAAAGGAGAGGCAGCCTGGAAGTATGGTTCACAAAACTCATGTTTGCTGATTGTAATGGCAGAGTGGTTACAGGGGTGCAGACTCCTACAGTTAAAAAATTTAAAATGTTTTTTATTTTCAGTAACCTGGAGACTGCACTTAAGTTCAAGGGGGAATAAGTTTACTTGTGCAAAGAACAAGCGAACTGTGAGAGTGCTGAATTATACCTTTTAACAGCCTGCCTTACACATATCTGGGCCTCATGGAACAATAACTTTGATCTTCTTCTATAGCAAACTGTTCAATCAAGCAGAGTTACCAAGAGAATTGCATAAAACCAACTTTAAGCATGTACCTAATCACAATTGACATCAGTAGTTCAAGCTGCTTTCCTTAAACAGAATCAAGATAAGTTCAGATGCTAAAAGGGGAATTTGCGTTTAAAGATGAAGACACCCTAACCCTAGAATTAAATGCTATTTGATCTCCAATTGTGGGCACAAATAAAACTGACCATTCACTTGGTTGTAGGCTCAAGCATAGACTTCATCTTTCCTTCACATGTGACTTGGTTGGCTTTGTACTTCTTTCTAATTTAACTAAGTTCTGCCCAGTTCTTGAGGCCAGAGCATCCTCACTGTTGTTATGGGGTTCTAAGATTGCCTTTCCTGAGCATTGTGATGTTCACACTAACACAAAGCAGCACTGGAGAACTGTTCAGTCCTACGAAATCCTCATAGAGCAGCCAGCTGAGCATGAGAGTGCCAGCTGTCTTGTTATCATCTGCAAGTTCAATCAGTGTGATACGTGCTGTGGCATTCCTGCTGGAAGATTGCTTCTGTCAGGAACCAGAGGTGTAGTATTTGCTAGTATCTGCAATCTGGGAGAATAGTTCAACTTTAGTGAACAAAACATCCAAGGGATTCTTGGCAGGGCTTGGGAATGCAGAGATACATGCAAAAGCATCCTGAAATAAGTAATTTTTTACTGGTAAAGCTTGGTAATGCAAGTGGGGCACTATCTGTGTGCTGGTGAGCTGTGCAGTGGCAGTACTGGCATTTACAGATGTGGCAGCAGGTGAAGGCTGAAATAATACTTAGCTGGACTCAGTGATCCTTGTGGGTCCCTTCCAAATCAGGATATTCTATAATTCCATTATTCTATGAAAAAAAGCAGATAATGAAGTTCTCTGTAGACATTTTTTTAGATAGCTGATTTTTTAAAATTGCCGATCTGTGGAGAAATCAACTGTTTCTCTGATTAAAAGCTAAAATTAATTATTTTATTGTCTCAACATTTAATTTCAGACTAGCTAAATTGATATCACAGGTAGAATGGAGCAAGACTGGCATTAATTTCATTATAGATAGTGACTACTCTCCCTGGATAAGGAAGCAAATCCCAAGTTCTTCCCCTCCTGAGGAGGATGACTCTTCTGAGGAGGATGACTCTTCATCGACTATGAAGAAGTTCTATGTATCACTTGGCGAGGTAAAATAAACATGTTTAGTGGGTGTAACATCAAGACAGATTGAGTGAATTGGGAAGAATTATTATGACTGAGGACACAACCTAATGGGACCACTGACTCTTGAATAACCTAGGCCAGTGCAGGGGGGCTGGAAATAGGTAGTCTTCAAGATCCCTTTCAATCTAAATAATTTTCTGATTCTCTGATTCTCTAAATAGGTTTTGTATTCTAAGTTTTTTGTAATATAGAAGCAGGTTGATGAGTTGTAATACAACTTAAACAGAAGCTCAGTTCATACAAGTATGCTCAGCTACTGTCATGCAGCTCTGCATTGGGAACTATCCTTACAAAAATCTACACAAACAGACTGCACAAAATTCCTATGGACAGTAAGCTGTAGCTCTCAGAAATACAGGAATAAACAGAGAAATTTTAATTGTTCTATGAAACTTCTTTTCCTAGGCTACAGTTTCTCAGGTAAAGGATTGGTTTACATTGGCAAAACAAGGTGATTCTGTGAAAACTACAGCTTCATCTATGTATCCTGTAGTTTCTAGTAAAATTCAAGATACTCAGGATTTGCCTGGGCAGCATAAAAGAGGTGAATCATTACCTGAAAAAGGTCCTCTTCTGGGTAAGTAACAAGGGCTCAACCCTGTGGTTTATAACACAGCTCAGACTAGCTGGAAAGAAAAGGCCTTCTAAGGAATTGTTGCTAACTCCCCTTGTTGCCTTCTGATTATCACATGGTATCTGAGGCTTCAGGCAGGCAGTTGTTTCTTTCCATAGCTACAGCATTAAGCAAAAGTTTGAGCTAGTAGCCAAGTAATTTTGTGATAGTAGTAGTTTCTTTTCTTACACATTTCTGTCTCATAGAAATCTATGAAATCATAGAAATCTAGTGAATGAATCATAGAAATCATGTCTATGTAAGTTTCAGTTGAGTTGTTCTGGCTTTTTTGGAAGGAGAGGCATTCATGTGTTTTGAAAGACTTTCTTGTATGGATTCTTTGGGTATTTGATAGCATATGATCTGTTTCAGCCATCTTCTTAGGGTATTTATGCTGAGCACTTAAAGGCCTTTTGGCTGCCAATTTTTATGAATCTTGTAAGATGTAATCATTTGGAATCCTGTGTACCTTCAAATTTATTTGAAATTGTTTGGCAATTTCCAGAGGTTCTGGGAGAGAAAATACAGAAGCACATATGGACATGTACCTCCCTGCACAGTCTTGCTTCTGCTTTTTACTCAGTAGCAAGAGGAAGAGAAGCCTCAGCTCATATGTTAGGAACTCTCCATTCTCAGAGATGTATCTCTCTCCCATTTCCTGAGAAATTATTCTCCATGTTTCATTTCTCAGAGCTGTGTCAAGAGGCTATAGTTTTGCTTTGTCAAGTGAAAACAAGTGAAATACTTTAGAATTAAGAAAAGATATTTTAAATCACACTGTTTTTTTTCTAATATCAACACATTTTGCCATATATAGTTAGGAAATTATGTAATTGCAGAGCAGGGAATCTCTCTGCCATGTTCCTAATCCCAGTGTCTGTCTGTGACAGTGGCCAGCACTGGTTAGACATGGCTTATTTTCAAAGGAAGTTGAAAGGAATGTCTAACTAGTTAGACAAAGAAGCAGGTTATTTGTCTAAGGAATGCCAGATCCAGAGTTTCCTTTCCCCTTCAGGGATGGCATCTGCAAAAGTTGATGTTGCCAGTGAGAGATCCAGAGAGGCTGACAGAGGCTGCTCTGTAGCCATTGCTGCACATCCTTCCCACACGCGGTCAAGAGTTTATCTAGACCCAAAATGGCACAGTGCAGCAAGAAAAGAAAATGAACAGGGAAGCACAACTTCTCAGACAGCAGAGGAATTCATACCAGTGTCCTCTCAAATTGCAATGAAGGAGCCCATTTCAGAACTGACCCACCAGGCAGCTGCTGGCATTGAAGGTAATGTGAAGTTCCACAGAACAGCCTCAAGTGTTTGCACACAAGTTGACAAATAGTATATTTGCTCATGGTACTGAAGAGTCACTCTTTAAACAAAGTTCTTCTCCACTTACAGCCTTGGACTGCAAGGAAGATGTAAGAAAACGAGGTCCTGATGAAGTTAGCTTAAGTTCTGAAAGTGTTGGGCCAGACAGCAGGGCTGCCTGGTGTATTAGTCATGGGACTTATGATGCTGGCAACAGACATGAGTTTGAAAGATTCAAGAAGTTCATTAAAGGAACACTTGGGGAGAAGTACTGGTGGCTCTGGATGGATATTGAAAGACTAAAGGCTCTTAAGAACACTACAAGGCAACAAAGGTACTTCCAATTATTTAACAGTTACTCCCATTGCTTTAATACTTGTAACCTGGATAGATCAATGCAGGTTTTGAGATTTGAGATACATTGTAATGTCTGAATAAACAGACACAACTAAATGTGAGTCCTGACAAGGTTTGGAATGCCTCTGCTGAAGCTGATAAACTTCTTTTTGCAGAGTCATGTTTGCAAAGCTTACATGAAGTCAGAATTATCATCATATTAAGGCTGTGTTAGAAAGAGATTTGGAGAACAAACAGCAACACAAAGAAACTAAAGAATAAAAGAAGTTAAATTCACGAGTAGGACCTCAGTATGACAAACTGCTTTAATGAAAGATCCTGCTGGATTCAGATAGTCTATTCTACAGCACTATATGTTTTGTCTTATACACAACCTGTCACTAATTTGTGGAAAAAATATTTTGGCTTCTGCCTCTTGCAATTAAAGACATGTTGCATGGCAGCAGTCTAAGCAGTAGGATGAACTGTAGTCAGTTCTGTACAGCATTTGATGCATGCTTATGTGACTATTTTTGTTGACTGCAGGCAACTCAGTAAGATGAAGAAACTGTACCTGCTGAGCAGTGGAGACTATTTCCTCAGTTCAGAAGTGTTGCTCAGACTTGAACTACTGCATGGAGATCAGTGGAATATAATGCATTTAAGACAGATTCAGCCTGAAGTATTGAAACCACTACTTCTTTACTGGTATGCAAAAATGGACATGAAATAAAATCCTATTGTGTAATAAATATCCATCTTCTTTGATAAGCCTATTATTTCATGTCACTTATCCCATTGCAATTATTAGAAGCAATGTCATTGTAAGTACTAGCACATGAATTTTTGGCTGAGCTAAACTACACTGCAATCTGCTGAGAAGCCAGGCAGATCTGCCTTTATGAGCACTTGTTGTTTTTCTACCAGAGAATCTGAGCTGCTTTGTGGATCTCTGCCTTGGGTAATGTTCAATTAAAGTTTAGTCTGCAGGACAGGGAAACCCCTCCAGGCACAGGAGGTTAATTCTGTTCTAACCTGTTCCCCATACTGCCTTTCCCAAATTCTGAGGATGCTCTGTGATTATGTCTTCATGGGATTTGAGCCTGAGACTTTACTGTTCAATGCCTGTCATACAAAATGTCTTTTACATATTAATAGCTTAAGTGAGGATATAAAATGACTTATGGCCTCTGTTCTGGCTACAGTGCTTTCTTATGCTTTGCTGTAGGATCGATGGGGTGTACCTTCTTGCAGATTGCTAGAAAGGCAACTGTTTGTAATGGTGCAGAATTTGCAACCTAAATTTACTTACGTGTAGTTTGATTTTAGATTTGGAAGCATGCAATATCTAAACATACCTTTGACACTAACTGATTTTTAATCTTAGATACATATAGCACCATATCTTGGTACAGTTAAAAAAAAAAAGCAGCCAAATAGCCCAGTGTTTCATTATTTTGGAAAGTTCTACTTATTACCATTTTTCTCCCTAGGGGTCCCAGATTTTGTGTCACTCATTCAACAGCAATAGATGCTGCCAGTGCAAAACTGAAGTTCTGGCACACATGTCAAGAGAGACCAAGAGTGGACATTGATCCTTTCCCACAAATAGTATCATTGTTACCATTGTCTCACAAGTCTGACATACCACCTTCCCTTCTTCAGGTAAGTAGGATCACAACATTGGAAAACAAAGTTTTGTCCCATCAAAAATAATGACAAAACTCCTTGAATTCAATGGAACAAGAACAAGGTACTTGATTTTATAGGAAAGATTTAGCAAGCTGGTATATTGAAGATGGTTATATATAAAAATGCAATAAAATTTGATTATATTTCATGCAACAGGTTTTATAAATTGAGTCAAATTATCTTCTCAGTTACACCCTGGCTATTTTCTAAGCCCTTTGGATAGATTTTAGTTGGAAGTTCTCAGAACTGCAAAATTAAGTCTCTAGCAATGCAGGTTCATCACTCAACCTTGTCTTAATCCAGAGTAATTCTTACAACTTCACTGCAGTTAACCTGGATCTATTCCTCATGCCTGTAAAAAAGGCAGAATTCTGTTCATTTTCTATCACTACAGCCATTCAATCAGCTACATGTGGTTTTTGCTTTCCACAGAGGGCTGTGAGCCACTCTACAGACCTTTTCACAGTTTGTAGCTTTCAGGTGGCCAGTTCACTTTTGTCTCTTTCTTCCTTGTAAGCCTGAGTGTGAAAGGTAACTGCACTAAAAACTACAGGTTTTCAGCAATATAGTGTTAAGCCTCAGGATACGTGGTACTTGGAGAATGTGGACTGAAACTGGCTCCAGTGTCAAGAACTGTATAGGCTATGCCACAGATTTGTCAGCACTCACCTCTGTTACTTTAGGTTGGATAGTTTGGGGCTACAATTATTTCCTTTGAAATCTGATTCGTGGAGATAATGGAGGAAAACAGTGGGACAGATTTCCTCTTTAGGAGAAACTGGGTTCAGAAGCCAGGTTCCTGTTGATCATGGCAGAAATAGGAGCAGGAAGCACCTGTGTCTTACAGTGACCAGTACACAAGATGTCCTAACAAGCCAGGACTAGCTGTAGGTCAGACAGACAGGAACCTGCCGATTTTCCAGTCCCTGTTGAATTTGACAAAAATTAGGACCTGGTACCATGAACATCACAGAGTCAGCTGATGGCCCATTTCTTGCTCATTTTTTTTTCCCATGAGAAATTTTGACTTTTGAATCTTCTAGCTACTATGTGCCTGCAAGAGCTTAGAAAGAGCAGCAGCTCTGGGTGAATATCTGAATGTAATTGGCATCTCCAAAACGTCAGTGCATGATTTTGTTCAAAATAGTAAGTGATGATGTGGCAGAATGATCCCTTTCTCTCCCAGTCTAAATGATTGTATCTCTCTTACAGTGAGCTGACTTAACATAATCTTCCTAAAGTTCCACAAAACGTGTTCACATGCCCTTCACCTGACATCCTCTCTAGTTCTGTACAATGTGCTTGTAGCATATTTCCGCCTGTTAAAAATGCATTTTCTAAGCTGTAGTGGTAATTAAGGTATGCTGAAAAATCTTGAAAGATACTCAGAAATTTTTGCAACTTGCCATTTTACATATTGTGATTGACAAGGAAGAATACTCCTGAAAACCCTTGACTGTTTTTGACCAGTTAATGAGAACACGTTAAGAAAACACAAAGGTGGAAAAATAATCAGAATTGCCTTATTTTTCTGTAATATCTTTTACAAAAGTAGAACAAACTCACCAAGAACTTTACTAAAACTAGCTAAAAAAAATTTCTCTTTGAAGATATCATCAAGATTACCACCTACACTCACAGGAAGTCAGATTCTCCAAAGAGATGCTATTTCTAGCAATAGAATGTGGTAAGTACTAAAGTCCCTTGTGAATCTTTCTGAACAGCAATATACCTCAAATATTTATGACAGTATTTTAGATTCTACTGTTTTCATTAATACTTTTTAAAATACAATTAACTGCTTAGTGAAGCACAGTTATGGTACAGATTGTTTACATGGAGAATTCCTCCCTGGCTGATTAGTTTCTTGCTTGTTTATACCACAACACAAAAGGTTTATTTCCCTAAATACAAGTGTTTTCTCTTATATAAGAATTGATATTCTCTACAGTAATATTCTTTTAACCCATCTCAAATGCTAACCTTCAGAGTCGTGCTATGCCAATGATTTCCACAGGGCAATATGAAAAAGGTATTCTACATTTTTTCATTATAAATTTGAACTCCGTGTAATTTTTCCTCTACTATTCACTGTGTCATTACATCACTTTTCTGCCCCTTCTTATTTATTTATTCTATAAGCAGCCCTAGATTTTTTTGAAATATGTATTGAAAATTTTTTTGTTTGTGATCCAGGCCAATTTCAGTGAACACAGATATGATTCATAGCTTAGCTCTGGATGGGTCCAAAGACTCAAAATACCAGGGTCATAGAAAGTACACCTATGCTGAGCTGCTCCATGTAAGTATGGCTTGAAAATATAAGTTGTCTTGAATCATGGGTTAAAACACTTTATTCTGCAGTATGAATTAGATAATAATGGGGAGAAGTTGGTTTAGTTTTATGAATGTCAATGCTTTATGCAGCGGTATTATTAGAATGTCAGCATTTTCTCTGTTGTATCTGTCACCTATTGGATAGGAAATCATGGCACACACAGAGGTTTATTTTCACTAGAAGGTGTTGATCTTCTCCATAGTGACCATGTGTTCAGTAGGCTATTATGGAAAACTCTCTGGATAAATGCTTCAGTGGAATCATTGACTAGGAAATTATATCAGACTTACAGTGAAAACTGATTCTGCCTTAGAAAGTCATTAAAATTATAATATTCATAAGAGGAAAATGGTTCATTTGTACAATCCCTCTTTATTGCTTGTGTGCTTCATTCTTTTCTTTGTTGAATTATTGCCTGCTAAGCAAGTCTTCAGTCGAGCAAACCTCAGGAGAGACAGGCTGCACAGATGAACTTTTTCTCAATAACTGTTAAAATGCTGACAAATTAAACATATGAGATGTCAACATCTGGCAATCTAAAATATATCCAAAACCTTCCTCGTTTGTGGAATGGTCTCAAAACAGTCTGCTCTTTCAAGGAAGTATGGATACTCATAGCCTCACAACTAAAAGGAAAAAAACATAAGAAACCCCACTCGCATGAGCACGGGGTTTGCTGAGCACTGGAGCACATGCTTGTTCGTTTTGCACTTCATAATCACTATTTATTACTTCATTAATCATTTTACTTAATTGTTTTTGACAGAAAAAAGGTTAGTCTTTTCAATTAGGGGACGTGTAGTTAGGAATGTATATTCAGCAAAAGTTCACATCATGAACTATTAGTTTTTATACATTATATGCAGTTTCCCTCTTACTGACAGATGAGAATATCGTACATTTACACTGGTTAGACTGGAACCTACAATCAGGACCTCACAATTAGCCATCACAAATATGATGCAAAGGGGAATGCAGGGATTCATAGTTTAAGTTCATACTAGGGAAGGAGATCTTCCTATTCTGCTTCAAAATCTGGTTTCCTCCAGCCCTTCTCCATCCTTGTTACTATTTGGAAAGAAGCTGATTGCCAGCCACCACACTCATCTGCTTTCACTTCTGCTATCAGAGACAGAAAATTGGCCATAAATTCTCTCTTGTGATCATCAGAAGCCAATTTACCTATAGAAGCCTCTTCTGGCTTCTCTGGGAGCATTGATAAAATGGATGTATTCTTCCTCAAATGGTGTAGGAGCTAGCCATGGTAATGAGCATGGATTTCTGGCTCCCTAAATTGCTCATGATTTTGTTGCTCATGTCAGTGGTGTAACCCCAGAAGATGTATCTTTTGTTCCATGATAGTTAAATGTTTTGAATCTTGACCAAATAGCCACCTCTTAATTTCTCTTAATTCAAAACACAGTAGCCTGAGCTGAGACAACCCTTGACAGCTAACTGATGTTGTTGAGTATCACTGGAATTCCTCAGAGCTAAAGACTTAATGACAGAATTAAGGCCAGGTTTGTTTTTCTGTTTTAAGTATTGAGGAACCACCTTAGGGATGCTAGGATCACTTAGCTATTCTGCCTGCCTTCAGTCATCAGATTTATTCCATTGGATGTGAACATTTAGTGGAAAAAGGGTGTGGAGGCAATGATCAATTGCATATGTAGTAGAAAATGGAGTCTACTTCCTTTGGAGGAAGATACTAATTGAACACACTTCATGGCCCTCCATTGCAATGTAGTGACATTTGAAAATAAAGAAAGCCTGTTATTCCTTGCTTTATAACTATGTTTTATTTGTCCAGGCGAAAACTGCTGCTGGCAGCGTTGTCTTCAGGGGACCAGGAATTGAAAGCATGCTGCAGTCTCTTTATTTGGAGAACAGAGCAGGCTACTACTTCACACAGTTCTGTGAGAACTCAGGCAATAAGGTATGAATATTTTCCTACTCTGTAATAATTTAGTCTACAGTTGACTGAATGCCAAGTTATAGAGGGCAGCCAGACTGAAAAAAAAAGATGGAGAAAGAAAGATTGATGACTGGATGAATTATTACTTGTGAGACTCCAATCCCTCAACAACAATAAACTGTTCACGTATATATGCAAACTAATGACAGGTCTTAACCAAGCTGTCAGATTCTTACTGTCTCAAACCTATTGGAATTCTTATTGTACCATCAGGGATTAAAAAAAAGACTAATAATTTTTAAAAATTAACCTTTAACTTGGCAGGGAAAAAAAAGAGGTCTTAACCCACAAAAACCATTTTTAAAAAAGATGGGAAATCTGCTGTGCTACTACTCACGATAACCTGATTTCTTGTTACTTTTTGGGTGATGTGCAAAACCTCCAATATTTTTTAAACGTTCTTATGCTTCCATGAATCTCCTTGGATTTCTGAGACACATAACACTATTTCTTCTATGTAGTCAGCAGATCTGTCATTCATTGCTGGGTGTAAATTGAGGATTGAATTGAAGCAAGTTATGTATATTGAGTTAGTGTTTAGTGGCTTTGCAGAAAAATTGAGTCTTTAGGGGAGGTTTGAATGCAATCAAGATGGACATCTGTTTCACCACTAGCACAACCCAGAATCCAGCAGCAGTAGCTAGAAATGCCTCTGGCTTCTAGAAGGCAGGACACAATGTTTCCAAAGCTGAACACCTTCAGCTAAAAATATTAGATGTGTATGGATAGAAATCTAAATAAAATAAACTTATTTTTTCACTGGAGATAGGCAACCACCCACATGTCTTTAGCCTTTCCAGGTGCCAGACTGCTTTCAAAGTTACTTGCTTTAGGTTTTTTCTTCAGCTGTGAAGCCTATTTCATTCACGTTCCAGGTCTGGAAGGCTACAGTTTGTGGAACAAAGTTCCCTACCCCTACCTTTTTGGAACACATCCTTTATTGGTTAGTGATGGGGGTTTCAGGGTATTTTTAAGCTCTAAACCCCGTAAACACATTATTAAAACAGAGGACTAGGGGAAAGATCTAGACTTCTGAAAGATCTTTTGCTGTTTGATTAAATTTATGAAATGAGACCAAGACTCTGGATCTCAGAAATGCATGTAATAAAAATGTAATGATAATGCCAATATGTCAAGTACACAGCGTTTAATTATTTTGGTTATTGCTGCAAAATGCTATTTTACCATGGCACAAACTCTGCAAGTCCATTATTAGCATCTCTTCTTTAGCACTGGCTTTATGCCACTGAAATGTGGTTACTCTTCAAATGTTAACTACAGTGTTAATGATTTTAATGGCCAGTTTTGCATAAAGAATACAGTAAAAGAGTATCACCGTGAGGATGCTGTAAAATATGTTGTCCTTCTGCCAGTATGCAGAAGTAACAGCTGATTAAATGCATCTTAAATTGAGCTTGATTTATGATGACCCCAAGGAGCTAAGTAATTACTTGCATTAGAAAAAATTTTTTTTTAATAAAATTGGGAGATTTGGGTAGCAATAACTTACAATATTTTTCATCTCTAGTTGTGGAGGAACTGCGTGTACTTTTGGTTCGACCTACAGGCTTATCATCAGCTTTTTTACCAAGAAACCCTTCAACCTTTTCAAATATGCCAGCAAGCTCAAGTAAGTTGTAAGTAATGTGTTTTTCTTTCAAAAATACATTTATTCTTTCCCTTCACAAATGCATTTGTACAGCGTAAAGGCTGAAAAGAAGATAGAAAAGTTTCCAAATCTTGACAACCCACACCAAAGTAAATCTGTGTTGTGGACAATAAAAGAAGCTCTTTGGATTGTTTCCACGGAATTTCTTGATTCAAACATTAAACATGCATAGTTTGATTTCCAGGCTCTGAAGCCTGTTTCCAGTTTTATCTATTATACTCAGTTTACCTAAACTCCCCTTTGCTACACTACATCATATTTGGAGACTGTCTGCTTAGTGTTAACATCAGAGACAGTATTTTTTCTAAACCGTCTAATTGTGCTGTACCTTTCCTTCCATCTCCTGTGTGGGTTAGAATTGCAGATCTCATAGTACAGACCTCAGCTAATGACCTCAATAATGAAAACTGCTCTTTGCTAGCCCTGTTAAATGTTATGATTGTCAAGGCATCATTATTATCTTTACCATGGCTGTCATCCCCCTAAATAGATCCTTATACTCTCATTTAATGTTATGTGGAACTGATACTTCCTATAAAAGAGTATTTTAATTGAGCATGCACTTAGCCCACAGTGGTGCTGAAGGCTGAGTAGCATGAGTCCCTCAGGGAAAGAAACTGCAACAGTGTGATATGATTAGAAGAACTACAAGGAACTTTTAAAATCACTTTGTGAAACTTTGGTCTGATTTTCCTCTATAAAACTTGTGTAGGACTATATCCTATCTGCATATTTCAGTTTTTACTGTAATAGAGCAAAGCTACTTCACATATCATTGGAAAAAATATCTGTAGAGAGCAGGTGAGAGTAATCTCTTTATATGACATATTTCTGAACATCTGGACATCCTTGAATTTGTCTTCTTTTCCTTCTTGGAGGTTTACTGGGAAAATGACAGAATTTTGCATATTTGTCCAGAATTCTCTTCTGAATCAGTGTTATTTGTACAGAAGCTCCAGGCAGAGACCAAGGCATGGATTCCTCCCTCTCCTGTCTCATACTGGATAAACTGAACTGGTATCCTAACTGTTTTCCCCTCCAGCTCTCTTTGTGGCCTGAGGCTGTGGATAACTGAATGTCCCCTTAAGTCTGACTGTCTCTTGCATCTGTCCATTCCTGTGTGTGGCTGGGCACCTTCTCACAGCAGATATGCAAGCTGACCATATCTATTCTCTGTCACCATTTTCCTATGTGTTTTATTGGAGGCCAAAGCTTAGCTTATTAGACCCTGATGGTTTTTATTTTCACACCAGTTTACATTCTTTTTGCAGTGTTTGCATGGCTGAAAATGTAAGGCCCAGGTTTTTTGTACTAATCTTATTTCCAGTGCTGGCCTGGTGGTGACAGCAGAACATCGTACAATCAGTGTTACCAGGCAATTGCAGACAGTACATACACATAGCCACGAAAGTAAATACATCAAAACGAAATATGTGAAACTGTTCCATTAGCATAACTAACAGCTGAAATGTAACATAACAAATCAACACATGTGCTGCAACATTTGGTATCATTCTCAAACTTGCCTTTTAAGGCTGCAGAAAAATTATACTTGTTTTCATTGGAACATCGTAAAGAGTCAAGCTGCAACCAATATACAGAGTCTGCTTATGGAAGGGATGCCTTCCCAAATTCTGCACTCACCTTTGGCACAAGAAGGCAGTCATTCCAAATACTCCTAAGAGAATGTGAATCAGATTCACATGACACATTGTCATATATATTTTACACTTTATTACAGAAAGAGACACGTAGAGACTAACAGAGTGTTCCATATGTGTGCCGCCTGCTTCCTGTTAGAAACAAGAACAAACCTTGATTGCTGTGTATCTGCTACTCATTGTTTCATTTGTTAGGCATTGCTATCTCAGCTTTATGATAAAGAAATAAAATGCTATCCAAGGTATATATGCATTCACCTGAGGAAAGAAACTACAGTGAGAATGAAATCTGATAGGTAAGAATAATGACAAGTACTGGCAATCATCCAGGAACATACATGGTTATTCACTGAAAAACATATGCACAGGAGTGTAAAAAAATTTGAAAATAAAACCAGTAATGAAACATATAATGCTGGGTTTTAATTTAAAAAAAAGTTATTTAGAATTAGAAAATTTAAAGCAGTTGTGGGAAATACAATATTTTAATGCTAGAATCAATTTAGATAAAGGAAGTCATCATTACTGTGGACTTTTAGGGTCAAATACAAGATTTATGTTAGTGGGAAGTGATGATGGAGGTTAAGGCACTTTAGCCTCTCTGTTTAACACCAGCCAGTGCATTGCATTCTTCCATCATATGATTCTGCCAAGCAGCTGCACAAGCCCCTCGTTTAGATCAGAGCAATATCCATTCCTTTGGGCAGCAGTACAAAGCACTTGGACTTAAATCTTTCTCTCATTTCTTGCTTCACTCCAGTAATTCTGAAATTGCTTATCAAAGCCTTCTCATCTGGGGATGAATTCACACCAGAACCCAAGGTCTGTACAATCCCTGTTTTGGAAAGTCATAAATGAGGCCAAAGTCTTAATCTGAATTTTCTAAGCATTTTGTATAATCAGGTTTGTGCAATTGTGAGTAATTTCAATATGCAAACTGACCAAATTTCCAGATAAGGTTTTGGGTTCAATCCATCACGTATTTATATTTATAGGAGAATTTATAGCTGGCGGGTAGAAAAAGTTCTTGTGTTTTTCAACAGGAATAGAACAATGAAACAACAAAGCTTGATCTGCACTTGATGTCATATGCTTCAGATTTTTGTATGTATTTGTTAACCTGTAAGTTCATTTAATATAATTTTTCCTGTTGATCCCCTAGGAGATTGACCAATATAACAGTTTCAATATTCCACTGAGAATGAGAAAACCTCAGGAATTCCATGATACAGGAATAAAAAGAGGCTATGACTATTACTTTTTATAAAATGTGACTTGCAAACTGCATTGCCCAGTGTTGAAGGTTGTGAGCAGACACTTTTCCTCTTTTTTGACATGTCTAGAACTCTTCTCAGTTGTTTTTCCTGCAGTCCTTGCAATTGAATCTGTGCAGATCTACAGATGCATCTCAACTCTGTGCAAGGGACACAGGGATGAAAGCTACTTCTCATTTCTCTCCTATCTGCAAGTGCATGTATTCACTTACTTGGTCAAATCCCATTGCAACGGATTCTTATGAGAATTCAAGTAAAAAGATAACAAATCCTCTGACACTGTAAATGTGCAGCCTTCAAATGAAGAGGCCATAATGATTACACCACTGAGGGTCCAGTTCTTTGAGTCTGGAAAAGTGCATTCCTCTAGCTAGGTAAACTAAATTTTTGCTTCAGTACTGCCAGCCCTAACTATTGGTTTGGGAGAAAAATATCTGTTTTTATATGTTCTGGTTTTGCATGTGAAATTATAAAGAACTGGGGGCAGCTCTGCAGTCTACAAAGGCAGTCCCTAATGTGGAAATACATTACAAGAGTGTTCATGTGAGCAGATTGTCAATAGCTTTTGGTCAACATTTCTTAGTCTGGGCAATTTCTGACTTGGTAGGCTGATATTTTTTGCCAGCTCTAAAGAAGAGTAGCAAATATACTCAACGTATTTCATACTAAATCATAGGGGAAGGGAATTTCAACCAAGAAACTAGTGGTGTGTTTGTTTTTATTTTATTCTTAAAACTATGCTCAAATGATCACTCATTTAAGGAACTAGGTTAATTTGTGCTTTTTACGAATTTACAGATCTCTTGTGTGGTAAGTCATAACAGGTGGAGCAACATAGTCCTAATGGCAACTGAAGTGGCTAACCCTTTTTTAAAAAGGCTATTTTTAAAGATACCACATCTTGATATCACTGGACTTGTCCCTTCTAATTTGGCTAATTTTATACATTAAATGTTTTGGATCAGAATTAACATGATTTAACTGAAAGTTTCCTAGCATTTGGACTCTTCAAAGTAACATTCAACTTTTGAAATCACTGAATCTAACTACAGCTTTTAAATTTAAATGTACTTAGGGATTTACTGAGAAGGGTTTAATTTAGGATAAATGTGGTCTTGTTTTCAGGTAAGACTCTTCCTGTGGATGTTCTATTTCTCTTACACCTTGCACCTGTGTATCATTATTGCACTGATAACAATAGACACAGTAGGCACAAACCATCTTTCTTTGTAGTGAAAATGTACAAATGTGGAAAGAGTGTATAATCCTGCATACACAATAAATACAGTAATCATAGCAAGAGCTAACTGGGGGATGGATGTCAGCTATCGTAGCCCTAAATTGCTCAGTGACCTAATAGCAGGAGAACCTAAAGGGTATGCTTCAAATTGTAAAGGTCCAAACTAATGGGGATATACTCTATTACTGTTGCTGTTTGAAAGAGAGGGTCTAATAAATCAACATTTAATTTAAACCAAACAAAAACATAGTTATTTAATGTACACAAACATTCTCCCCTTGTACTTGAAATTTAAGCATACCAGTGTTTTATTACTGCTTGAACACAGAGTAAACATATTATTTTCCTCTCTTCTATTGCTTTGTTCATCTGCTAGTTACAGCTGGATTTTAGCAACATAGGGAAAATGAGAATTATCAGAATCCTGAATTCTTCATTGTCAAACCTGTGTGATAATTAATAGGGAAAATGGACTTGTCAATGCTCTCCTAGAGAGAAATTCTGATTTGTGCTAGTAATCTGGTCCCTGACTGTATGTTTGAAATATATTTAGACTTTCACAATATGAAAAGGAGAAAATAATTATAAGGATATGAAATATATTTTGGCAGCATATTTTTTCACTTGAGTTCCTAGCTGAAGTCAGAATCATGAAGTTTTAGAAAACTGTTCTGGAATATCCTCTTCCAATATATTCCTGAGTAAAAAGTGTTTTACTCTGAGATTTTGATGTTCATTTTCATAACATAATTTACAAAACATTTAGAAAACAAGAGTTTTACTTAGGGGACTGTATAAAAAGAATTGAAATAAATAACATTACTCTGTTCATTCAAGGATGGGCTGTTAGGGAGAAGGAAATATCCTCCAGGTTCAGTTTTCTGCTCCTTGTACATATTGAATGGCAAACTCTGTGCTTCAGATAAGAAGCATGTTGTGAAATTTGTTTTTGTGAGGGCTTAGACCTTAGCTGTGCAGTGGTATCTCCTGCACAGATCCTGTACTATAATAAGAGTTTCACCATTGTCAAAAAACTATCTAAGAGAACCTCCACACAGAATGAAATCACATAATTTTTCATTAATTTTAACCTCAAATTTACAAATTACATCTCTTAGAAGTAAGATGCCTTCACTAATTGGCCAAGCACATATTCTGCAAAACAACAGTGTGACTTCATGAAGAGTGCAGTTGCTGTAATAATTCTGATTATCTGAATCTAAGTATCAGCCAAATATACCCAAGTGAAAATTGCATTAACCATTTTAACAAGTAAGAGTAAAAATGGCAGGGAGATCCATTATGTCAGTAACTGAATTTTGGACTAATACTAGTTCTGAACATACCGCAGGGCAGCAGGGGACAAATATGCATTAATTCTCTTCTTCAATGATCTGTAACCATTGAAATGGATGATGGCTAAGATACAGTTTTCTTCTGTTTTACTGCAGTTCCTTTATGCAACTTACATTGCTCCATCTGCCAGCATGGACACTGGACTTCATCAGAATAAGAAAAATATGATTTATCACAAAATTCATCCAGCGTTTGAGGACCTTTTTGACCCAGCAGAGGAACATATCCTCACTATTCTGCTGGAACCGTGGATGAAGATGGTGGAAGCAGACAAGTACACTTATAGAAAGGTAATATCTGGATGACCATGAAAAATTCTTATTTCAGGGAAGAAAATCACAAGAGCATTTGTATGTAACCCTGTTGTATTTATACTCAGGAAGGGAGAAGTATTACAAGATGTTTACTTACTCCTTTATATCCCGATATGTGGAAATAGGCTCAGCTTCTTGTGGAGAGCAGACTTCTCATCTGAAAGGAAGGTATGGGCTTCATAGACTCCTTGGCCTGCGAATTGGAGAGGAATACATCTTGCTATGGTAAAACTTACCTTAGCACTCAGGAAGTTTCATGTTTCTGCAACTGTACCATTAGTCAGAAGCAATTTTTTAATGATGGATTGCCCACAAGCTCTCTACATTTTTAATGATAAGCACATAGTAAGGTGGTTTTTTAGAGTGTCAGTGCAGTGATAGTAGGTATTTCTAGTGTTTAGAATTTAAGTGCAGCTACTGCTTAGCATAGAGGAAATGTGATATGGTGATTCAGCTGTATTTGCCCCAAACACTTTTTAGATTGCTGCTTTAAAAAAAATAACTCAGAGGTGTACTCAGTTCTAATCCCAAAATGTTCTGAAAGCTTGAATTGAGCGTGCTTGTGGAGGTCAGAGGAGATGGCTGCAATCCTGACTGTGCCTTTGACAAATAAGAACAAGAAATGGTGATGACAGTGGTGGATGCTGTGGCTCTCTGTTCTTTGTAAACTTAACTATATGTTCCTAGCTGTAGGTCAAACTCCTTCTGGGTGCCACAATACAAAAAAGATACAAAGCTACTGGAAAGTGTCCAGAGGGCTATGAAGATGGTGAAGGGCCTTGAGGGGAAGCCTACGATGCCTGAGGTCACTTGTTCGGGCTGGGGAGGAAGAGACTGAGTTGGTCTACAGGCACCAATCTCTTCTCTGTGGTGCCCAAGGACACCCAAGGGAATGGCCTGAGGTTGTGTCAGGGGAGGTTTAGGTTGGATAGTAGGAAAAGTTCCTTCACCCAGAGGGTGACTGGTCGCTGGAACAGCTCCCCAGGCCAAGCACCAAGCTTGATAGACTTCAAGAAGTGCTTGGACGATACTCTCAGGCACATGGTGTGACTCTTGGGGGTGGTGCTGTGTAGGAGCTGACTCAATGATCCTTGTAGGTCCCTTCTCACTCAGGATGATCTATGATTTTATGATTCTATGATTCTAATTTCAGTCTTTAGCATCTCTCTCGAATATAGGAGAAACTCACAGTGGGAAATCAGGAGATAGAGGGCAGGAAGTTAGTTCTTGGTCCTGTTTTTCTTCACTATGACCTTAGATGAAGCCTCTCCAATTTATAGGAAATTATCATCACTTATTGCTGATACTTCTGTCAGCTTGTAATTACATTCCCACATTGCCCCTTGCAAAAATTTTAAAATCCTTTTGCAGAAGTTTTGTAGTATAGTCTATTGTTGGTTCTATATCATGTGTGCATGTAAGAACAAGCAGATGAATAGATACCTAAAATCAAAGTTGAGAATGGTCTTCTAAGCCTGTTAGGTGGTAGCCAGTATTAAACATTTAAGAGCGGAGTGTAAGGACAGAAAAGAAACATACAACCACATTTGGCATTTTGCAACCAAGGAAGTTAATGGATGAGAGGTCTTATCCACATTTTTGGTTTTAATAGTCTTTGTTGAGGTTTTTTTTCCCCCATGGGTTTCTGTAAAATGCATCTTGAGTGATATATCTTCAGCTTCACTGTAGAAGTGGGTTTCATGTTTTAGTCAAGCAATAAAAGAAGAAAATGCGTATCTTGATTTGTTTGCAAACCCCTCCCTGATAATTTCACCTAGTTCTGTATGTCATAAGGAACAAGTGAAGAATTGTCATCGTTTCCTATTCTCAATGTTGTTATGCTTTTACAAGTTTCCATTATTTCCCAGTTCAATTAGATCTCCTTGAAAGTCAAGAATCCTAGACACTTTGACCTCTCCTCCTACAGAAGTGTTCCATACCTTCGTTGCACTTACTGCCCCATCTGTATGTGTTATTTTATATTCTTTTAATGAGATGCAAGCAATACTCAAGGTCTGCATGCACTAAGGATTACCCAGTGGCAGAACCATGTTTTCTGTTGAGCTCTTTGTCTGTTCCTAATTGTTCCTATCATTCTAATTGCCTTTTGACTCCTGGTGAACTTTGAGTGGATGTGCAAAATGTAAGCTAATAGCCATCTGCAATGATTCCAAGATTTTCTTCCCAAGTAATAACTACTAATGGAAAGCCCTAATTTGGAGCTCACTTGAATGACTTAATGTTTATTATCGTTGAATTCAGCTGGCCTTTTATCACGCAGATGCTAAAGTGTCCTGCTATCCTGCAGCTCTTCACAGTCAATTTAATTTTTTGCTCTGTGGAATCATTTTGCAAACTTTGTTGTCTCCTCACTCACCTCCTTTTCCAGATAGTTTCTGAATGTTTAAAAAACAACCTCAGTGCAGGTCCCTGTGAGACTCCAATAGGAACCCCACCCCATAATGAAAGTTATTTATTTCTTTGGTTTTGATTTTCCACCTTCTAATTAATTCACGAGGGGACTTTCCCTCTCATCCTGTGATAACAAAATATCCTTTAGAAACTTTGAGAAACTTAGTGAAATGAAATACAGTAATCCAAACACATCTGTAAAATATTTTCTTTGCTTTTCAACATCTTTTCTAACCTTTCAGATAAATTATTTTTTCTAAACTATTTCAGCTATAATTCTTTATGACCTGCAGCGCACCTTAGAGTTGATCGATACTTTTCATGAATCTGAAATTTTATATACTTTCTATCAGACTAGTTTTAGTCTTTTGTAACTGCGTTGTTTTCTGTGCGTACTTTTTATAAGAACTGTCTAGTATCTATTGCTGGTCCTCACTGAGTCAAGTCATCAGCACAGCCGAGGGTTCTTATACATCATTTCTGCATAAAAATGAATCTGCATTTGAGCTTTCTGTTTTCACTGCTTCTAATGAAAAGTAAGAATTGAAGAGATATACTTTTCCTTTCAGTTAATATGTGTGTGAGTTTATATCTCCTTGAGTTAACCACAGGATAATCTACTGCCCTTTCAGTTTGGAGGATGTGTTACTTTGCAAGGTGAAGTTATGTGCAGACTTCTCAGTGCTCTAATAACACAAAGATCTTAATCTGAGCACAAAAAAGCAACTAAATCCTTTTGACTGCACAATACAAGTGTTTGTGAAGAGTTATAATACACAGGCATAAAATGACCTGTTCTAGGAGGCACTAGAGTGTCTTTGTACTAGGTGCAGGCTGATAGTTAGGCACACTCCTTCCCGAGCACAAAGACAGTGCCTGCTTTGTATTTCGTTCAGTCCCTGGCTCGACTCTTCCCCTTTGTTCTACTCTATAGCAGGACATATTTGGCCCATAATGAAACAAGATATTTTATCAAGAATTAGGTGAGTCCAAAACTGTTTATTTGGGACACGTTCAAAAATATATATATATATATATGTTTTTTCTTTAAATGAAACATGAAATCAGGAGAGTGTTTTTTTACTGTTGACTCTCATTCTGCCTTATCTGCTTTCTCTTTAAACTTTATGAAAAACGTTTTGAATTATTTTACTATTTAATTTTAAACTATATTTTCTTTTAAGGGAAAGAATAGCCCAAAGCACTTTATAACAATGGAATAAAGTTCCATTGAGCTTGAAGACATTCAGATAACACAGTGATTAGCGTGGTATTCATATTTAGATGGAAGTATCATTAATATTAATCTAAACATTCTCTTCTCTCTCTGGCACATAAACACATATAAGATAATCACAGCTTTCTAGTCTTTGTAGTGGGCATGCAGATCAGTGTAAGGCATTGGCTCGATTTTGCTAAATATCCTAAAATCTGCATTCAAATGGTTTAGTCAGCCAGGAGGGTCACCAAATCTCTCTCTCACATTCACTGATTGTTTGTACATAACACGAAGAACTGCTCTACTTACAAACAGCTTCTAATTAAGTTAAAAAATGCCAACTCTATGAATTCAAATCACACACAGTTAATAATTTAAGAAAGGGGACAAGACTGAAAGTCATAAAGCTTTCATCTTTATTGTTTAAATATTTTAACATCTTTCTCACCTTAAATTTCTGTTTCTCCAAATCTGTGGCACTCTGTCTTCTTGACATTTCCCATTGAGAGTCCTAGTTTTAAGAATGGTTTTTCTGCTCCTCAGTGGCAGTTTGACATACAATTTGCTGGTATAGGCAATCAGGTATGTCTGACCCAATATACACAATAAAATATATGCACACTATACGCTATATATTATGTACACATTAGAATTTAGCAATTTTTTGAATCAAAGTTATTTGCTTAAAGTTATAGTTAGGTTATTTAGTAGTATTCTGCAGAAGTCTGCATCTGATCCTGCACAGATGGGCAAATTTTGTTCTACCAGAGCTATTGATAGAATTGTTTGTCACAAGAATGTGACTTCTTATCTCTTCCAAACATCAGTCTCATTACTGGCAAATGTGTTCTTTTCTATCCACTGTCACTGGAAAAGTGCCCATGTAGTTCTCCATCTTTCTATAATGTGTACTGTAGGGGTGATACAAGATATTATTTTTATTAGGTGGAGTTGGTGGAAGAAACTCAACAGCTGGATTCCGTGTACTTTAGAGAGCTCCAGGCTTTGCATCAAGTGAGTAGTTCCAAGAAGGATGAGGTAAGACAAGTACCTACTAACAAAAACAAACCCTTTCTCTGTCAGAGAGGGTTCACACTTTGAGTATCAGCAATGAAAGGCTGACCAGATGCTAGTTTGGAGAAGCAATTAGTCTGATTTCTACCATTCATTTTGGGAACTGATTGACAGCCATTGTGTTAATTAGATACACAGGTCTTCTGTTAGTTCCATCAACATCAGACCTAAAATCTGTGGAATGTATTTCTTACTCTTGTGCCCTTACTCTTGTGAAAATGCCTCCATTTCAAGTGAATTACAGGTATTGGATTATTGGATTATTTGATTATGGAACCTGCAGACACTGATATGTTTAAAGCAAACATAAAAGTAATGCTTACTAGGAGCTGGAGCCTTAATTTATTTGCTCTGTGATTAGAAAGCTATTTTACAGAGACAGGTTATCTAATATAAGGATTATTAGACTAAGCAAATTACAGAGGTGAAAAAAACACTTATGTAAGCAAAATAACTTCTCCCCTCAGAGTACTGTTGCTGACATGGGGGCTCTCAAGGAAGATCAACACTTGCATCAAGCTCCCAAAGAATTGTCAGGTCCTAATCTATCTGAACTGATCCATGACAAAAAGAAGTTTGAACAGTTCCGGGCTTTTCTTAATAAGCATTCTGCTAGGTACGTTTCTTCATTATTATTATTTTTTACCTGTTTCTAAATTCAGAAGAAATATTTGGTAATGATCTTGGTTATCAAAATGTTGACAGATTTTAGTCTTTTAAAACATGTTTTTGCATATTTATGAAACATACAGACACATTGTTCAGACAACTGAATTGTCTTAACATGTTTGGGGTAAAAACTCTCCTGTCAAAACATATTTGTATTACAGTTCTGCTTTCAGTTTCTGCTTTGATTAGTGGCAAACCCCTGAGTAGAATAATTAGCCTATAATGAGTAAAATTTTCTCTTTTTTAGTACAGATTCAATTTAGTACATTTTAAAATTTAAAGCTGGTTATTATAAAAATGTACAAATAGAAAACAGGCATATTATTCTCACAGTGTGACAGCAACCACAATTTTGTGTTTGCTGAACAGATTTAAGTACTGGCTTATAGCAGATACAATCTTAAGCAGGGTCTTTGAAAAAGTGAGCCTGTTTGTTTTAAAAGTAAGATCTAAACAGAAGCTGACACTTTTTCTTTTGTCTTTTAAATTGTCACTTCCTTCCTTTAACCTGGCTTCCCATGAGTTGATGCTTTGCATGTTGGCTGTTGCTTCTAGTCAAGCACTGCTATAGCTTTACATTGGATATTGGTCAGCTTTTTCAAAAGTGCCCAGAAATGGGCATCTGGCACAAAACTCCTCTGGCCAAGACTCAATGCCATCTCTTCTGCTTATCATCACATACGTTCCCTATGTAGTCAGAGAGACAAATATACACTTCTGCATGCAATATTCCTAATTCTGAAGGTAACATCTAAAACCAATTTGGATGGATCATTCCTAAGATTACTGACTACAAAAGGACTGTAGATAATGAGTTCAGATGGAAATTCTTATGGTATAGCTGCCTATAGTCAGGTGACTTCTGAGTTAGTTGTCTAGAGCAATGGTCTCCAAACTTTTTGCTCATGCATCTCATCAGTAAAAACTTTTTGAGCATGGAACCCTAGTGTGTATAAATATATATATATATGTATAATTTTTAATACATTATAGACATGTGTTATTGAAGTTTTAATACTTTTTTCCCGCCCCTCAACAAATGGTCTTGGACATCCCCTTCACACATTGCAGTTCAGAGACCACTAGTCTTGAGTTCCTCTCTAACTGGGGAAATGGTAGGAATCAGCAGATAACATGGACATGGTCATGTCCATGGTCATGGACAGGTATGCTGAATTTCCTCCGGTATTTTCTGATTCTTTGTTAATCACAGACAAGTCCCATCTTAAGTGGTAGAGAAAGACAGAGAAATGTTTAATTTATGGAGCTTTTTTTTTTTTTTTCTTTTTTGTAAACCTTCATGATGAAGAAAAACATTTGAAAAAGTCTCACAGAAGTGTTTTAGGGCTGGGTCCAGACTGGCTACTCTGGAGTCCAGCTGGCAAGCTACAATAAAGGTGCTTAATGATACTATAAGCTGAAGCGATCTTAGAACTAATTCAGTCTGGAAAATTTCAGAAAAAAAACAATGAACACGTCATTTGCCTTTTCATCAAAACTTATGGCTCTGATTATGTCCAACTGTAAGTGATCCAAGTTTCAGGAAGGACAGGTGCTGAGTACCTGCTCACAAATTCTGGTAAGAAACTAAACAAAGCTCTGTTAATTAATGCTTTGTCAAATATATAGGATATATTCACGCAATTGCAGGACAATTTGTGTTACTTCTGATTAGTGATTTGCCACTTGTTAGTCTCACGAGGCTAATTGACTATGGATGTGCTCCTGATCCAGTATGTCAGGGTAAGCCACCACTAAATGGTTAATCTTCACACTTAAAGATTTTTTAAAAAGATGCACATATTTGGTCAGTTGTTTGGTCATAGGTAGATGCCAAGGAGTTACTCCATAAACCACAGTAATTTGGATCACTTGTATTTGGGTAAACTTACTCATGTTGTGATGAACTAGCAAATGAAAGAATTTCAGTCTCAGTAGAACTTAGGGTTCTGTAAGGGTCTCAAAAGACTTTTGAAAGGAGAACATCTGTTCTTAAATCAGTCAGATGCTTTTGAATGTTTTACTCATAGATTAATGTTTTGAAAAAGCCAGTTATTAACCAAATGGAAAACTGAAACAGATTTGTCTGAGTTCAATTTCATATTTCCTGCTGCAAATACAGTGAATGTACTAACTAAAATGCTCATAGAACTTCAGTAAATAAGATACTGTCAGAAAACAGTCAAATAAATTAAACTGAAATTGTAGATATGTCATTTATTCTGTTGTCTGGTTAAAAGAACAAAACCATTCTATGATTCTATGAAAACAAATTTATATAGTGTACACTCAAATATTATGAACAATATATAGATTGAGAATTGCATAATTGAAAAGATTTGTCACTGACTATGACTAATGAAATGAGTAGTAGAATTTGTAATTTATGAGAAAGCAGCCCACAAAAAGCCCTAGAAACAAATATTGCCATTAACTGTACTTATCTGCTTAACTGCAGACTGACTTAAACTCTAGCACTTCACAGGGGGCAGGAAGGGGGTGATTTCTTGGGCTGATGTTCCCAGCTGTCATCCCTGCTCCTTTCTCAGGCAATATAACAAGGAGGCAGAGCAGGAGGCGTCAACTCGTCTCTCAGTGGCTTGCGGCCTCAGTACTGATTCAAATTCTCATCTGTTTCATTTTTCATTCTCTCTGTGAGCTCTGCACTATGGTTCTGGTTCACAGTCCCTGCTGGATTTAGCAGGGGCATATTGAGGAGGTTACTCCTTTCAGGGTACCCCCAGATGGCACCCTAAGTGAGGTGTAAGTTTGTAAATTTTCTCTGCACTTTCAGCAAGTATCGTGGTCTCAGCAGATGGTACTAGCAGAGAAAAAAATGACATAAAATTTCAGCCCAATCTGACCCGATATTTAGGTCTTGAATACTTTGGTGGGTTGTGGTTAAACTAATAACTCCCTAGAATGTTGATGAAATTAACTCAATATTGAAATAACATTCTGTTTTAATTTGTTTGTAGCATGGATCTCATGTGCTGGCTAGATATTGAGGAGTTCAAAAAGACACTTGACAAGGATAAAGAAAAATGTGATGAAAAATCTAAAGACATTAAAACCAAGTACTTAAACAACAAGTACTTCTTTGGACCCAACAGCCCAGCTACCAGAGAACAACAAGAAAAGGTAGCAGTTACAGAGCCATTCATGAAGAACAATCACTGTGACTGTGACTGAGATAAAAATCCACAAGTGGGTTTGCTCCAGCTTTTCCCCAAGCTGTCTCCTCAAATCTTACCTATATTTTTGGCCAGAAATCTGGTTCTATTCTGGTTGGACAGGTCCCTTCCTTCCTGTTCAGGCTTTTCCTCCCTACCTCTTACAGAACATCTCTCTCAAACGGTGATCTGTGGCCACAGACAGAGCATGCACAAGACAGCTCAGAAAAAGTGTAAAAATTACTTTCAGGCACAGTGACTTGTTCCAGCTTTCTATTTCAGTATGTCAGTAAAGCCACAGACAGCAGGTCTGAGCTGCGGTACTCTGATATATCTTGATACTTAGGCAATTTACTTGGTCAAGCTGGGGTATTATTTGCCAGAGTCTGTATCCTATTATAGGTAGGGACAAATGTAATCTGTTCCCTTTTATGAAAAGTACATGTGAGCCTTGGGTAAGCATGCATTAAGTGCTTTGCTTACAGTTAAGCTCATGCTTTGCTAAATCAAGGGTGTAGAGAGATAAAGGACTTTCAGTATACACAAAAGTTTATGTCATGTGTTATTGTATTTGGATTGCTTAGCTAATGCATTCAGGTGGAGGAAGGAGACAAAGCCTTCGTGATCAACTTTCGGCAGCGGTTCTGCTAGAAGTTCAGCAATGCGTCCAGAAGAGATTAGAAAAACAATGGCTGCCATTGTTCCTGGCAGATGAACACTGTGGGGCGGAGGGACAAGCAAAGGTATTTTTTAACAATGGCAACACATAGAGGCATTGTTTTTTGTTTGGCTTATAATTTACCATTGGGATAAAAAGATTCAGAGGACAAGCAGCCCACAACTTACTTTCAGTTTACATTGAAAGAATTGCTGTAGCATGTACAGGTTGAAATATTTATCTTAATAAGTGTGACGGAAGTTCATCTGAAGGTTTAGTTTAGCTGACAGTATTATTGTTAGATCCTAAATCTGAAGGAGCTGGTGTTAGCTCTACTGCCACGTGAGCTGCTAGAAGAGTGACCTAATTTTTGCTCTAGTGCTACACTCTCCCTATGCCATTTTGCCTTAGCCATACAGTTGCACGCTGAAGAAACAACTGCTTTGTGTAAAGGATTTGCCCAAGGGGACCAGAACACAAGCAAATGAGTGAGCTTCCCGTGCCATAATTCTTTCTCTTATGCTGTCCACGTTCTCCAGTCTGGAGCTGCAGTGCCTGTAGAATTGAATTCAGGACTTGTGAAGTTCTTCTGAGTGGGGAGGTTAACTGCTACAAGCCTTGCTCCAATTGGTTACTTCAGAAAGTTGCCAAGAGGCTGGGAGCGAGGAGCCTTTCACTCCTGCTGGTTCATTAGAAAGCCTGAGGAATGGGCAGGGCTAACATCTGCCTTTCATGATTGCCTCTGTGGCTATGATTCATGTAAGGGGATCATCCTGCTGGTGACAGATGCAAAGACTTGGTGTTTTGCACTTCCACAACAGCTCTGACATGTGAATGTCATAGCAGAAGGAAACTTCACAGTTCCACCAAGCAGACACATGCAGCCGCATTGATTCATAAAACTTGTTTTCTATCATCTTTAACATCATGAAGATTGTCAAAAGTGTTGTCAGAAGTGCATATAAACTGAATCTTTTCCATTGATTCAGAGCATTAAGCAATCTGAAAAGTATAGGTTTTAATAAGAGAAACTGTAATTTTAACAATTACTATGTTAATTAAATTTTTAAAAATCCTAACCCTCTGCCATTTTTAGCTAACTCTGCCTACTTTGCAAGCCCTGGCAGAAGACCAAGCAGTAAGGCTAAGCTGCTTTCAGGTCTGGAAGCTAACTCATGCCTCTTTTTGCACCTGCTGCACTGTGCTGGCAGGGAGATTAGCCCAAGTAGTTTAGAAAACGCTGTATTCAACTCAAATAAACAGTTTACAGGAAGTACATACTTCTAATGAGCTTTTAGTCTTTTCCTAACTCCATTTATGTCCAATTGCTCTTTTCTCTTTCTTATTGAAAATTCAGAGGATGAAAAGGTTCTTTGAAGAAAGTATTTTAGAAGAAGTGAAACCAGATGACATTCTCCACTGGCTTCATATTTCACTGTGACAAAACAGTGTGGGCATGCTATGTAGTCCTTATTCAGGAAACCTGCCCTTTGTTTGAGGTGTAATTTAACTACAAAGCAGTTGCAGGATCAAGTCTGTATTTCTGATAATGCTGTATGAAGGAACTAAAAACATTTAATACTAAAAAAAAATCAAACCCACAATTTATTCCTCACATAAGTGGTCCCTCAGAACATTATGGGTAAACTCTACCACCAGTGCACAGTTTGATTGATATTGCCTCTTGTCTTCTCTAATTCCCAGTCTTAATGAGCAGGCGCTCATTTATAGCTGAAGAAGGGACGGCATTCTGTGCAGGTCCACAAAAAGTTTCAGACATAAAATCCATAAGAAGACAAATGAACTATTCTACCACTGTGGTCTTAATCATTAAAAGGCAGACCAGAAAACAAGAATATTAAAAAAATAAAATGTAATCTTTTGTTCAACTATAGCTAAGGGACATAACTGAAGATCTTTCACACAAAGACCAGCAAAAGACAACCAGTATGTGCAAGGCAAGTGAAATTTACTGTGTCTCTTGTATCTGCAGTTTCACAGTCTTTTTCATTTGGACCTTGCACATTCCTCACAATTTCCCTGTTGACAGTGTGAGGCCCAAATGTAAATGCTGTTAAAAGCAATCATTACTGTATTGATTGCAGTGGGCTGATTGCTCACATTACTCTTGAATTTAGCTCCCTGCTGGATGTTCATGGTGAATTTCTCTCCCTTTCTGTCTGGAGAGGTCATACTTGAAAATAAAGGTCTCTTGTCCTGGGCTTTGGAGCACTATTAACACTCCTCAAACTAAAATTGTAGCTTTAATTTGCATTTATCTGTATTTTGCATGTAGTGGACTTATTTGGACAAGCTGTTCATTCCAGCATCTGGTAGTTTATTTATTATTGCAAGTGGATTACGTGCAGACACAAAAGGGAATGTGAAGTATGCAGTAGAGTGGGCAGGTTTAATCATATCTCACAGTATCTGTTTCATTTAGAATTGTATTTTAATCTCACAGCATTGAGATAATATCAAATTTAAACTTATTAAACCCCTGTAATAATACATTTCATCAGATGTTTGCCAGCTTTTTCCTCTTGAAGAGCAGTGAACTTTTTGTGATTGCCAACATACAAGTTGTGTACATTTGTTCAGTTGAACGTTTATTGTCTGTTGAAATCAAACTAGAGACCCGGTCACCAATTATCCATGCAAACCATCACCACAAAAGGGATCCAAAGTGCATGTGGGTTCTGTTAAATGAGTTTTCCCTTTGTTTGTCAGGAAGGTGGTTATTCTCCATGTTCTGCTTCAAGGTTGTTGACCCATAAAATAAGCAGTGTTTATATACTGGTATAGGGATGGAAGCAACATTTTGTTCTTCCCTTCATGAATATGCCCTAGAAATAATTTTTTTCAAAAGTTCCCTAAATCCTGGTCACAGGGAATAGAACACGTTTGCAGAATTGGAGAAGGGCTGAGAAGATCTAACCCTACTGCCTAAACTGAGCTGACTCTATTTTCATCAAAGGACCCTCTGGACAGCCACCACCCTCCTTCTTGCCAGGGTAGGCTGTCACCCCTGGCAGGCTCCGTGACAGGACACTGAGCATAACCCCTGCTTTTAAGATAAGTTACAGAAACCCTTTCAGCTTAGGATCAGGTTAGATTTCCAGGACTATTGTCAACAATTAAAAATGTTTCTGACCGATGCTCACCATTGAACAGCACTCCACCCCTCCAGGACTTAAAGAGTTTTAAACCACTTTTAGAAGATGGTTTTCATTCATCCATCTGATAACAAAATGGGGTTGTTTGGCTTGCTCCTCAGCAACAGCACAAGAACTGTTTGTTCAGGAAGGCAGGCCAGCATGAACTTCAGTTCAAACAAACTCTCCCTGCATAAGCCATCTTTCTTTCTCCACCCTTTCCTGGCTGCCTACTGTTCTGTGCTTGGCAGCATGAGGATTTCCAAAATGTCTCAATGACTTTAAATTCGATTTTTTTATTGGTAGCTTTATTTCACAGAGAGCAAACTCTCTGGCTTCTGTGGGTGATCATAGCAACACATTTCAAACCTCATTTTGTTGGTGAGATCCCTGTCAGAAGCGTTTTACAACTTTAAGCTTTGTGGTTTGTGTGTTCCTTTTCCTTTGTTGTTTGTTTGCATAAAACTCAAAAAGTAGTCCATTACCATAATCAATAACAATAGCTGTTCCTATACTTTGTAGTATGCAGTCATATGGTCTAAATCATTGTCAGTCATTTCCTCTCCTGTCACATCTTCCAAAAAATGTTCCCCAAACCTAACTGGGGAAAAAAAAAGGAAAGGAAGAAATTAAACCTTGCCACATTTTATTGTATCCATGTCAGAAACTCATAAACTACTGAAAGTTAGGGTCAGTGCAAAGATAAGAATCAGCCAGTTTACACTAACTAATGCCTTTGTTATTGCTCTTTGAAACAAAGTTTATTTGGTGCATCTATTTCTTCTTTTGACAGCATGTGGACAATAAGAGTGTTTCTTCATCTAGTGAAATAATTGCTTTCCGCAAAGCGCTGTTGGATCCAGTGACAGCAAATCTGTTTCAACGCTTTGTGGCACTGAAGGGAGACCTACTGGGGAATGGAGTGCTCTTTTGGCAAGAGGTGCAGAAGTATAAGGTATGGTGGTAAAGCAGAGTAAAGGGAATAGTGTTCAATTTGTAAGCAAACACATCCATTCCTGCATATTAGGAGAATTTTAACAAAAATATCTATAGGCATTCTGTTGTTCATAGTAAAGCCTCTTTAACTGTTTAAACTGTTTTTTTCTTCAGTGAAAATCCTCACTTCTTAAGGGTAGCTATTCTTGACTCAAATATCCCTGTATTTCTTTATGCTTCTTCAAACGGTAGCATTCTTCTGAGTCTCTAAAGGAACACTGCTATCTCACTAATGCCCAGAGTTTGGTAAATATCTGTTGAGCAGTAGAAATATGCAAGCATTGAAATGTTCATTCTGTCTTTATAGCTACTATCTGAATTTGGTAATTTCTCAAAAAATGAGAGATAACTTTAAAGTTCAATCAAATCTACAGATGTAAACATGGTATCTACCAAAAAAACCCTATATGTACAATGCAGGCTGCAGGTCCCTTGCACTTTGTAGAATCAAATTGGACTTGAGCTGAGCTTGGGACCAAAATGAAATGTGATGGGAAAGGTCAGGGACTATGTCTCTCCCAGATACATGTAGTTTTGTGAAATTGCTCCCATGTGGGTTGAAACACAATGGGAAACCTCTGGGGTGAAACTTTAAATTCCACTGCAGCCTCCTAGGAATACCCTGGACTAAATGCAGGGGCACCACAGATCTTTCATCTGTTCCTCATTCCTTTTGCCTCTGGGATATTCCTGATGCAAAAGTGCTACCAGAGTGCAGAACCTCTCCTGGGCTCCTGAACATAGCTGATGTGCACCTGGCAGGCAGGGAGCATGAGATTAGCTAACATGCTCAGAAATTGGGTTGTAAACACAGCTGATGTTGCAGTGGCACTTGGAGATCCACTGTAGGCATGTGGGTGTATTTTCACTGTTTAATTTTATGAATTTGAATTTGGTATCTGCTTTAGAGGGCGAAGCTCCTCTGTTTCCAGGGGACAATCTCTCTTCCTCACAAAGGCTCTGATCCCAGGCAAGGAATTACTGGCTGAAATACTCTCTGGGGGCGCTGCTGTCTCTCTTGTGGTTACCGAGTGACTAGTTTAGATTAAAACTCTGGTATGAAGGCACCTGGTGTGCCATGACATAAACCCTTTTCTACATACTTGAAGTTTTTTTGAGACTTGTGACTCCTCATTGCTACATCATGGAGGACATGGAAACTTTCTACAAATTAATGTGGAGTATAGTCTCTTTTCTTTGTAGAACTGCTCACTGAAGAAAGCCTTCATTGTTTTTTGTCCCACCCCCTTTCCTGCATTTATGTTAATTTTATTTGTCTTGTTATCAAGAAAAAGTACAATCTGACCATATTTCTCCATGCATGCAAATTGTCATGGTTGGCAGTTGATGCTCTTTGTAGAAGTGAAGGGCTGGAGCAGTAGGAGTGTTGTGGGTCAGGCTGAACTGCAGGAATATTGCCAAAGGCGTGGGCAGCACTTTGCACAGTGCATACTTGTATTGTATGAGCCCTATCATGCCATCAGTTTAGACAGAACTCCCTTTAGGAGTCAATGACTGCATTTCTCTCCATAACCCATTAGGCTGGCGGCACATCTTGGGACAATACAAAACCAAGATTTTTTTTTTTTAAAACAAATATGAAGAAACATAACTCGGTGGATCATTTCCATCTGTTCATCTATGCTCAGTCTCATCTCTCTTCATATCATATGGCTTGTTTGTCTTCCCTCTTACTACAGCTCTCTGCCTTCTATGCTAGATGAGCAAAGAAAGCCATAATATATATTCTTAGGATATATTGAATATGTTTTTGCATTGTCTTACTCTCTTTTTATAGTTGTTATCATTCTATTTTTTTCCTTCCCAAAATGAAAAGTATTCATAACAAAGCAAGCCAACTCTTTCACATACCACATTTCTGGTTAAAAGCCGTGGTTTTAATTTCTTTGCAAAGTTAACATATAGCCTTCTACACCAAAACTAAATTCAGATTCTTCATTTAGAGATCTCTTCCTGAAAACCCTAGAGTGCTCATTGTGTCTCTAAGATATATGTGATAGTTGTCTAGTGTCATATAAATTTCTTGAAATATATGGCTAGAGGGAAAGTTCATGTTTCAAAGTGTTGGAAGGACACTCTGAATTATTTTTCCTTCATGTCAAAGTCCAGTGGTGGCATAGTCAGGGTGTTAAAATGCAGTAATAACAGGTTTTACAAGAACAATAGGATCACATTTAAAAAGTGGAAAACCCCAGTGTTCCTTTGACATTTCACTCCTGTAAGTTCAGATTTGTTTTGTATTCTATAGTGTACAGAGTTATTTCAAACCCTGAGGTTTTGGGAAACTAGAAAATCTTAATGAACAGTGAAAGTAGATGATTTCAATAAATGGAAGATTGTACTGGTAGCTGACATTGTCCCCTCTTGTGAAAACATTCCTGCTTTGAATATCTTGTACTCTCTAAATATTTCCCCTCTTTTGTTGGAGCACTTAAAGTATTTCTTTATCTTTTAGTTACCATTGCTATGCAAGTCATAGCAGGCTTATTGTGAAAATCAGTGCATTTCACACTTGTAGATGTGTTTCTCTTTTCAGAAATGTCTCCTATTTGCCAGTAATGCACTTAATATCTATGCTGTTCCATCTGAACATGCAGGCAGAGATTATCACCTAAAAACAATGATTGCTATGTATCTGCATTTGCAAACCAGAAGCCCCATGCATATCTTAAGTATGCCTTTGACCGTGCACATTTACCAAAAGAATTTTGCTCTGCATACTGAAGGAATTTATTGTATAATTATTTTTGTATGACTATTGCTTTTTGATCACTGGTGCCCTGTAAAGGTTCTTGTGTGAGTCTCTCTCTATTGACTGAAAATGCTATTTTTCATCTTTCAGGACTTGTGCCATTCTCATTGTGCTGATGCCATAGTTCAGAAAAAGATCACAGCTATTATTGACTGCTTTATTAATTCTGCCATACCCCCAGCTGTGCAGATTGACATCCCACCTGAACAAGCAAAGAAGATTGTGGAGCACAGGAAAGAACTAGGACCTTACATTTTTAGAGAGGCACAGGTAAGAAGCCAGTCAAATCTGTAATAGGTCTGGCTAGAGACCGAGTGCCTGATTTTAAGAACAGTCTTCATTGCTTATGTGACAGTTAGGACTCCACATGTAAGCCTGGGCTTGAAGGAGAAAACTGTAGTCATATGTTTCAATGACTGTAAGGTGGAGATGGAAGAGAGTCTTCAGATATATACTGCTCAGTAAAGAAAATCTCTGACAGCTAGCTGTTCCTGGAAAGGTGTTATCCAGGTCTCTGTTAGAAATTCTGGCAGTAGAAATGAATTCTATGTTCTTAATTGCTTGTTCTTTACCACTTGGTTAATGTCACAGAAGTAATTTGTAGTTAGAAAGTTTGTGGGTTTCATGTTTTATGAAAAATGCAGATGTGAGTAAAGCACAAAGACAGCTTAACTTGCTGAATGTCTTCCCCTTCTTTATTACAGAAAGTGTGTATTAAATGGCTGTAGACAATTTTCTCTCTGATCTTTCTATTAATCAGGTTGAATAGCAATTTTGGAATCTTTACAGACTCACTATTTTCTTATCCCTTGATACTGCCTTGTCTTATCTTCCAAGTACAAGAAAAGTAGTTGTTTTTCTTTTCCTATAAAATTGCCACCGACACCTTTAGACATCAACTGAGAGTCCATAAAGTGTTTGGATGACAATAGAGTAATGATTTGTCAGAGAAAAGGGTTCATATAGGTCCTAAGAGAAAGAGAAGTCTAATTTCAGCCTGTGTAAAAGCCAGTGAACTCCAGAAATGTGGCACAAAACCAAAGGAAGAACTAGGCCAAAAAGCTGGGACTGGAACCCGACAGTGGCTCACATGTCACTTTCAAGCCTCTTGAGCCAGAAGCAGTGAGCATGCTTGGCTCCTTTGAAGCCAAGTTCCTCAATGCAAATTAAACATCTAAATAAATTGAAGAATGTGAGCCTTAGTACGTGCAGCAACAGAATTCACTGAGCCCCTCTGTTTGCTTTTCTAAAATTGTTTTTCTTATTCTAGTTCAAAAACGACCCTGTGAGAGATTATATCATTTAAAAATTATCCAAGATTTGCTCATAGATCTGTAATGTGGTTTAAGAGCCTTTCCAGAGGCAAAAAAGTATTTCCTTTCTCTTAAGGAGGGGAAAAAAAGCCCTCTCCCTCATGAACTGAATATTTGAAATACTTGAGCAGAACAGTGGTGCAAAAGCAATTCTACTGGTGTAGAATTTTATCAAGAATACTTGTAAAGAGTGATGGATGTTTTCATTAATGCAAACAATTGTTTAGGGAAATATAAAAAAAGAAAGTGCCTTTTAACTGTGTTTTAGGAAGATTTTTCACCAGTAATAAACACACTGATGAAAAGCATGTGCCGAGCAAAGCTAGGCTGAAATGTCAGGACAGAGTACGTGGGAGGAACAAGGCTGTGTGTTCAAAAAAAATAGTTATCTCATTCTGCATTTTATTTTACAGTCAACTGTTTCCTTAATATGGTCAAGATTGACTTTATTTTCTTCCTGCACAGATGAGTATTTTTGCTCTTCTGTTTAAATTTTGGCCAGAATTTTGTAAGTTGCAAAGCAATCCGGATAGTGAGAAAATTCTAGTTGCCTTGGAGAAAAAAAAGGAAAAAGAGATGCGAAAGAAGGAAGGGATAACAGCAAAGGTAAGGCTCGTAAAGTTTCAGGTGACTGCTGATGAGCTGAATAACATGAGCAAAGATACATAAAATAAAATATTCCTTTCTCAGCCTGATCCAAAGTTACCAAATCTTGTTAGATTTCAAGCTTTACACGCAACCCAGTCCTAAGGTGATTAGTTCCCAATTCTGCCAATATATATACATATTTTTAACTTGAAGCAGATGAGTCAGTGGAATACTCCCTTCATTAACCAGAGGAAAAAATGTATTTTAGTCACCTTTTGTGTCAAGAGAAGAGCAAAAAAGAAGGCTGAATTAAGAAAAACAAATCTGTGTACAGTCCATGTGTACTGTGGGCTACTGCGGACCTGTTTGCACTTTCATGATGTATTGTCTTATATTAGAATTTACATTCTGGATCACAGCTGAAATCAAACCAAACCCAAACCAAAATTGATTTCATATTTATTTTCCAGAAGGACAATTTGAAAATCCTACACATTATTTAAAAAAAAATTATGTGGTAATTGCTTTTCATGATCTTTGCCTTTTCTTGAATATTTCTCAGCTTTGAAAGCGAAATTGTTAGACTGTTCACATCAAGTTTCCAGACAGTTCCAGCACATTAATAGAACTGTGACCTCTACAATGGAATGCTTGTTTGTAAAATTGTTTTTCTTGGATTTTTAAAATTAAAATATAATGGACTTCTTTTTCTATTGATTATAGGCTTTGAAAAAGTTTATTTTTTGTTAAATACAATTGTTTGGCAAACTTTGAGGAGAGAACATTCTTTTAAGGGCAGAGAAACTACTGGACTTGCAAACTATAATAAGTAGCATTACAGAGACCTTTACGTAATCTAAATGCCATGTACATGTGTTGGGATGTTCCACATGATAAAAACCACACAGGTATCTGGACAGATAAAGACATAGGCCCATAAGAACATGTAAACATTGTCATCCTCTTTTAGGCACATGAAAGCTGAGGACCAGTGAAGCATTACTCAAGGCCACACACCAATGTCAAGGGAAGTCCAAAATCCAGGAATTCATCTTCCTTTCTCCAAAGCACATTGTCTCCATATACACACATCTGCCAAGGCTATTGGCAATACTTGTAGTGCAATAATGCAACATTTCAAAGTAATGCACCTTTGCATTTTCACAGACTTATTTTCCATCTGCTTGTTGCCTGTCTATGAGATTTCTGATCAAGATCAAGGAATAAGGAGCAAATCTTAGGCAGGAGGGCAAAAGCCTAGCTTCTATGGAGAACAAATGGGAACAATGAATTACGCTTCTAAGCAGGGAAATAGAGTAAGAAATTTTAGAAAGTGACAGGCAGACAATGCAGCTCAGTAAACAGTTTGTAGACTATTCTTCTCACACAAAAAAAACCCCAAAACAGTAAACCGGTTACCTTTTAAAATCTCTTAAAAGAATGGGTGCAACAGATAATTTTTTAAATAATTTTTTTAATAAGTTTTTTTTTAATTTTAAAAATCCTTTTCCTTTTCTGTTATTGTTTAAAGAATTTGCCATTTCCTGTTCTCTTGCCTGAGATTTCTGTCCTCTTGGTGACAACATAATTCAAATGATTCAGTATCCCTGAAGGATACTGATAAGGTTCATCTAACATGAGTAATAGCAGGTTCACTTGTTGGCTTGTGGAAAGTGATGATTTCTTGGCAATGAAAATAAGGACTACGTTCCTCTACCTCACCAGGCTCACTGAATGAGAGCAAAGCTCTGGCAAGGGTTAGAAACAGCTTTTCTTATATATATATCTCCTCTCCACTCCATAAATCAGTTGCTATTTTGCGTTTATGTCAAACAGAGCAGTCATAGTCCTAGGGGAGGAATTTGCTTTCTTCTTCCTTTACACGTGTCCACAGGGCACTGAATCTACCTGTGCTCACCTCAGTTTTAGAACTGAACAGATAAGAGTTGGATTTTCATGTAGTATAGTGGAAAAAATGGGCAGACAAGGAGCTTTTTACTAAGTAATGATGCATAACTTGGTATTGTTTGACTATCCCAATATTTTTTGTGTGCCTATTTGTCATTTAAGAGTCAAATTCTATCAAAGGCATCCTGGCAATGGACTTGTTCATTTGTTAGCTGCTAGATGCACATGCCACATACTTTCAAATATATAAGTCCCTTTTTGCAGCCTGCCTTCATACCAGTACTAGTAATTTGTTGTATACATCATTGCATTTTATCTCCAAAGTAGATTTTGGATTTTTTTTTGCTTTCAAGTGCACAAAATAGCTTGAAATTTTAATCTTTGATTTACATTGTAGATTTTAACATGCTCTTTCCATGTTCTTAGCAAAGAAAGCTATCAGCATTCTTTTCCTTTTCTGTGTTTCTGCCATGTCTCTTAGCAATAAGCTTATTTGTTAGTAAGTGGTGTAATGGCATAGGATCTAAATTTGCTACAACATTGTTTAATTTATTATGAGAAGTCATTCTTAAAGGCCTTGCTTAATTCACCATTCTCATTGAGAGAGCCAGCAAACATAAACTGCAGTGCAGTAGTATTCACGCTGCCTCGGTGTTTGCATTGGCATCCCTATTCCATCAACTGAGTGTGCCACAGAAGTTACTGAGCTTGTTTCTGTACAGAAGATCAGCATCACACTGCCTGGGCAGTTCTGTACCCAAAAGTCACTCTTACAGTTGATGGGCTCATAGGACAGTGCGAATGATGAGGAAGGAAAAGGCACTTTTGGGAGCAAGGAAACAAGATAATGTGATTCTTTTCTAGATCTTTTAGGGACTTACTAAATGACTTTGGGAACCATTTGATCCCCTTTTTTTTCCCTCACTTTCTCACTTGGAACATAGGAGGGTTATATAACTCAGCTCTTTGTGAGGTCAAATATGAACATTGATTAATGTTTATAAAGAGTTTTGGGATCATCAAACAGAACGTGCAAAGGTGAAACAAACCAACATGAAAATGAGAAATAGTTAATCCCCAGAGCAGTTTGCCAAGGGTTACAATGCCTTGTTCTTCTCTGTAGATTGTACATTGCCTGCTTTCCTAGCTCGTATACTGTACTTCATACACAGCTACTGGACCAAGCTGTATTAATCAGGACAAATCCTACATTTATACCTGAGGCCAAATTAGAGGCTCATAATGTCCTCTCTGTCCTTAAATATGTTCTGTTGCAGCTCTGCCCTGTCACCTAGCTATATTTTGGAGCAGGTATTGAATCTGAAAGAAAGATGGTCTGCAGGAGTGTAGAGGACAGGAAATGTGAACTAGAACAAAGAAATACTTTAAAAAAGCAGCTACTAATTTAAAATATGTTCAACATGATGATTGATGCAACTAAGCATTACAAAACATTACTGCAAATGACACTATCTCATTTGACAATTTTTGACATTTTTTGGTTCCTCAGACTTTGCTTTTCACTTTAGCTCTGCAACTATTGTTCACATCTAATTATGAGTTTTTAGCATTCACAGGGTAAAGAAGCGGAGAGAAAATTCACAAACTTGGCTCAACTTAAGTCTTTGGCTCAACTTAAGTCCTTGACTCAGCCTGAACCCTTGACTCAGCTTAAGCCCTTGACTCAACTGCCAAAGAGTGTTTTGCTAGATGAGCTTGATGTGAAGAGAAGATCATCAGCATCTTTAGCACCTAAAGATGGACATGGGAGGAAGGTAAATACTACATGTTTTTACAGATGTCATTCAAGAGAGATAAAATGATCTTGGTAAAAGGGGAAGGGGGAGTTTGGTTTTGAATACTGCTGTTAGATGTTTCTTCAATAACTGTTAATTCTTCTACAATTAGCTTTGCTGTTGTAAGTTCACCTACCTTACAAGTGTTTGTTTTCTTTTTTTTTTGTTTGTGTTTTTTTTGTTTGTTTGGGGTTTTTTTGTTTTGTTCTTTATTATTTTTTTAATTAAGATGTAGGTTCTGAGTAGTATTAACAGCTAACAAAATGTTAAGGTCTTATGGGTATAGATTAACAAATAATCTATATTTAAAGATAAATTGAATAAAAAGTACTTCAGTTCTGGAATAAGAAGCTTTTCATTATTTGTGAAATTCATATCCTGAAAGAATTTGGTTTAGGCTAGAGTCCTGTTCTGGTCATATGTCAAAAACTGAAACTGAACTCCTTTAGGAAATCTAGGTATTTGAAAATCTGACAGCAAATACCACTTCAAGACTTCTTCCATAACAACTTTGACTATGCATCAAATCTGTAGTGAAAAGGTAACAGTTATTTTACTGGGAAATGGGAAAAACAGACATGCTACATTGGGCATATCAAGGAATCATTCATGGCTGAGTTGGCACTGTCAGAACATAACGGGGTACCTGTGCAACCACATAAGCCCAGATATGTCCTGTGAATCAGGAGTAAATCACTCTTTGGTCACTGCTTGTATTCCATAGAGCTCTTCCCATGGCATTATGGTAGTGAAGAGCAGAATACAGAAAAAGTTACCATGAAATACCCC
This sequence comes from Rhabdornis inornatus, assembly GCA_013397075.1. Lineage (NCBI taxonomy): Eukaryota > Metazoa > Chordata > Aves > Passeriformes > Rhabdornithidae > Rhabdornis > Rhabdornis inornatus. The sequence continues at coordinate 186,753 of VWZS01006638.1, forward strand.
CAAAATATGAAACCACAGTGTGAATTGCATAAATAAGCTTACACTCTTATCCTTAAGTGGACCTTTTTAATTTGGTCATACTTATTTTAAAAAAAGTGAGTTGAGCAAGCCAGTATATCCCTGGCATACACTTAAGCCCTCTAGAAGAGGTAGAATAAACAATAATCTTTTAAAGGGCCATTTCTTCATCCTTCTGCAAGCCCCCTTCTACTACAGGAAGGTGCTAGAAGTTCTTACTGAATCATTATATGACAAATTGGCTCCAAACTTCTCATGCCGTAAGTAAAAACTAGGCCAAATAAAAGTGCAGTTCTCATCCTGTTTTGGAAGAGCAACCTATTATTTGCATGCAATAGACAAATCTGAACTGTGGTTGTTTTCTTTAAAAGCAGTATTTTATCCTTAGAAAAGGAAAAGATGACATTTCCAGTTGATCCACCTCTAGTGGTAGCAGCATTCTGCTGTAGAGGGCAGGCAGAAGGAGCTGTGGGGCTAATGAGACATTCAGTGAAAGGACATAGGCTAGAAACAGCTTTTCTTACATGTATTTCCTCTCCACCCCACAAATCAGTTGCTGTTTTGGGTTTATGTCAAACAGAGCAATCATAGTCCTAGGGGAGGACTAAGGGTGTAGCACAGAGATAAAACTAAGTCCTTGATAGCACAAATTATATTTTGGGAGGGTAAAGATCTGCTGCTTTGTTTTTGAAGAAGAAAGGAGAGAGAATAACACTCAGACCAAGGATGGAGAATAAATATAAGCATTGTATCTGTCAAATGTGCTTAAATCATGGTGTTTTGAGATTTACTTATTTACAGCAATATTCTTTTCCCCATTATTCCAATATTGTAATGAAAAAAAATCTTCCTAATGTTTGTAATTATCGAGTAATAGGAATATAACATAGACAAGTTTTTTATCTTACTGTTGAAATGGATCAGAAACTACAGTGATATGACCTGAAGGACGATGGGTTTTGATGGTTCTTGCAGGCTTCCTGGTCCTATTCCAAGTACATAGAAGCCTTGGAGCAGGAAAGAATACTCATTAAAAGGCAAGAAGATCTGGAGAAAACCTCATCATCATTCCCTGCAGGTTATTAACCAAGCTTTGTAGTTTAGCAGGACAAGCTTAGAGCTTAGGTGGAATTCTCACAGTACAAGGACTTTGCTTGCTCTTCTTCTGAGTTGTGTACAGAAACCTCTGCCTCTCTTTTGCTGTCTGTAGGGGAGTTGCTCTCTGCACTATGCTCATGAGTGGAATATTTTCTAAGAAAGGAAAAGTAAAAGTTGCAAAGTATCTTTGCACTGCCTTTACTGTACAGGTCCTGCTGCAGAGAGAAATAAAGCCATTTCTGCCTTCTGCAGTGACATGGCAATCACATACAAATTTCATCTACCTGTCTTCTTGTGCTTCATCAGATTACATTCAGGCAGATACTGAAACCTCTTTCTCACAGTCTGTCAGTATGTTTTTGGAGGATGTGAGAGGCATTGCTTCATCCTTGTTTCAGCTGTGAATATCCTTGTAGCTCTTCGCCAAGGATATTATGACCTGTTTGTTTATTTATAAAAAATATCAATTTAGTAGTAGGGCTAGCAATAGCACTATGTAATATTCAGTTCCTTCAGTTTCACAGAATTTTAATTTTTTTTCCTATGCAGGTTCCTTGTCTATGCCCTCCTTGAAGCCTGAAAGTTCTGTGAAAGCCACCATTCCTATGAAGCAGAAACCCTGAATCTTCCCAAGATGCAGGAAGTGAGTACCAGACTGACAACAAGTGTGCTTTGCAATATGAATTCTTAAAAGCTAGTTTTCCTGCTGCCAGTGCTGATGCTCATTAGTAGCAAGTTATCCTGCTCCAAATCATGTTTAACTGAAGCTGTACAGCCTCCATATGAAAACAAGCTTATTTTTCACGCCAGCCACAGTTAGCGGATCTAATGTTGACCAGATGGAATTCTGTTGCAAAATGGCAGTCTCTGAAATTAGGTTATCTAAGCTTTCCAGTTAAGATATTTTAAATAGGAACACGAGATGACTGGAGAAATCTCAGACCCTATGAAGTTGCTGTCAAGAACCTGACACAGAACTAGCAATAGATCACCTCTGCCAAAGCCAATTAAGTATTAGACTGAGTGAAAGAAGTGGGACAGCAAAAAAAAAAAACTGATAAAGACAGAAAATCAGATTTTGCTTCAAAGCTTGAATTTCTAGAAGGAAGAGTCCTCTAGAGTTTTTTTTTTTTTTTTTTGTATTTTTAAGCCTATGTTGAAATTAGGTGAACTTTAAAAAATTAATAGAACTTGGAATATTGCTGCCTTTCTTCTCTGCTCCTCTTTTCTCTTCTAATTCTGTACTTAGCACTGCTATTTTAGGCAACTTGGTGTCCTGCCCTCACTAGTCCTCCTAAAATTCCAAGTGTCTGAACATAATCTTCCCGTGGCAGCATTTTCTGAAAATGACTTCAGAGAAAACTGCAGCATTCCTTGGTCTTCCCTCTTATTCTCCTTCTGCCCTCTTGCCATGTTCTACAGTTGCAGTTAAAGTAATCCAGTAATCCACCTGGGGCCTCATGCACCTGGCAGGTGTGACTGTATTCCATACCTCTTTGCTTTCTGCATCACTGTTCTGCTCCCCATGGAGCTGGATCATCATGGGTAATCCTGGCACAGGGCCTCTGCTCCTGCTCTGTGGCTGAGAAACCTCCACAAGGCACCTGCACCCCTTTCTGCAGCCCAGCCCAGCCCAGCCTAGCCCAGCCCAACCCAGCCCAGCCCAGCCATCTCTGCCCGCCCTGGCTATTCCAGACCAGAGAATTGCATTCCTGCCAGGCACCAGGCTGGGGTACAGGCTAACACAATGGAAGTTGAGGTCCCACGTGTTTTGAGAGGTTTTTCCAACCAGCTTCAGTTGCAGCTCACTCTCTAATGCCACTGGAAATTTGCCTGCCACTATCCTATAGTGATCTGACCACTCTGCTGGTAGGGTGAGATAGCTACACAACACCATGAATGCTCCACTTTGTAACAGGGCAGGTCACACCTTGTCTGTTGTGGATTAATGGCAAGGCTGGCAGCAGGAGGCCTGTGACAGAGGCCAGGGCTGCCATGTGCTGGGCACAGCCAATCCTAGTTGCCTCCAGAGGACACAGTCTTAAGCTGCGCCAAGGGAGATATAGGTTGGATATTAGGAAATAGTTTTTACAGAAAGAGGATAAAGTACTGGAATGGTCTGTCTGGGGAGCTGGTGGAGTCACCATCTCTGGATGTGTTTAAAAAAAGACTGGATGTGGCATTCAGTGCCATGGCTTGGTTAAGGTGTTAGGGCATGGGTTGGACTCGATCTTGAAGGCCTCTTCCAACTTAGTGATTCTGTGATTCTGTGATTTAATGGACCCATCACAGCACATGGCTGATCCCTCAGCCAAGATCGTGGCACTATGGGGAAACACATTTCAGAAAGAGCAAAGAAAGCCAGAGAGTGGAGGACGAAATAAAAGGAGTGATAAACAACAGAGGGAACACCAAATGCAGAGGAGGTGGTGTCAGAGGAAGAGGTTAAGGAGGAATTGAGGAGGAGGAGGTGCTCAATGGTGGAACAGATATTCCCTGCAGTTTGTGGAGGATTGATGCTGCAGCAGAGGAAAATAGTGAGAAGGAAGAAGGGGCTTCCCAGTGCCTCACCAAAGGGACAGAGTGCAAACAGTGGTGGTAACAAGGAGGGAAAGAGAGGTGCTTGGAGTGAACTTGAACCTGGGAAACATGGTAGAAAAGTGTTTTCTCTAAATGTGTAGATGTTCTTATTTTCTTTCTCTCTCTTCCCCACTACCTGAATCAGTAATGATTTATTCTAATTGGCAATAAATTTATTTCCCCAATTTGAGTTGATGCATTTACTGAAGAACTGTTTTGATTATTTCAACTGGCTGAACACAGCAATGATGTTTTGTTACCTTTTCAGGCACATTAAAATCTCTCTGAGGAAGGGAATGCAGAGACATTCAATGGAGGTGGCCAGGAGACATAAATGTAATATGCACGCAAGGTTTGTTCTTACAATTCTAGAGCAAAGATGACAACTTGGAATATTATTAAGAACCATGAGATAAAGGGTAGAAAATAAACATCTTCCAGTGTGTGACCTGATTGTGACACTGGCTCTTGTGTTAATAATTTAGTAATACACTTTGAGGCTCAGATCACATCCCAACCCCTTGGACAAGGAGCATGAGCCATGTAGCCCTGTCTCCTTTGTCAGAAGTACAGGTTCTTCAGTTGGAGCTCCCAGATCATGCTGCTAAGGACCATCCAAGAGTGGTTTTCTCCTCAGTATGGAGTGGCAGCTAAGGGCAACTAATAGTCTTCTTCACTCTTGACACAAGAGTGACCAAGAATTGTAAGGGATTTTCATTGGGAGTTGGTTCAGACAGGCTGGCAGGGAAGAAATACACTTTCTTTTATGGATGTAGTTGCCCTGCTCATATATTCTCACAGAATGAGCAAGGGAGACCATTGGTTCAGTTCCGGCTTTGCCCATGGTTCAGAGTTTGCTTCATGCTTGTCTGCACTCATTCCATGTTTGAGTTATCTGAAAAATATGTTTTTGGTAGAAGCTACAAGGAAGGAAAACACAAAATACTTTCCCTGCTTTTTATGTTTTCCCAAATTTCACAAATGCAGTAAACTTTAATGTTCAATATATCTGAGGAGATTGGAATGCAGCATCTAGTAGTGAGCAAAGCACATGTGGTACTGTGTGGCCTACCACTCATTAATGTGAAAGGCAGAGAAGAATCATGAAGTGTCAAAAATGCAGTGATGTATGTCACCCTAAAAAGCACACGGGAGGCCACCTTCTACTGCTGTGGTCAGTACAGTGCACGCAACCAAATGCTGGAGCATGGCAGGCTTTTTATATGTTGCTTTATTCTTGACTGCATGGAATTTTGAGGCAGTTATATAACATGTAGATGTTGCAATTATGCTTGCAGTTCTGACATGATTAACATGTCAGAACTGCAAGCATACTTGGATTACTTAAAAAATGAAAAATATTATCCAGATATTTGGTACAAATTATAAAACTCCTTGTGTATGTTCCAGCCTTGCCAAATAGTTAACAAAAATTTACCAGCAAATTTACCTCATGCAAAAAACTACTGTCCCAGTTATGATCATTAATACCATACATGTTTATGAAACTTTAAAAAAAGTACTTCATGTACTTAATTAGTAAATAGAATTTTTCAAACTGTCCCTATTCACTCAAAGTGCTGCAAACTGAAGCTCACTCTCAATCTAGTTTGCTGTTCTGTCTCTGTGGGATCTGAAACATATGGGTGTATATACACACACATGCACTGTTTTAGTGCCAAGACCATGTCTTCAGTATGCAACTGAGAAGGATCCCACGTATTAGTAAGGCTAGAACTACATGTCGTATCATTATTTTCATTTTATGTGTCAATTTTAAAGAAATATTGGGCAATTGAACAGAGAATACATTAAGAGACAGAGACCCTTAAATTTCTGGGTTACTGATCTAATCTAATGCAATGGCAGATATCCTAGAATTGCTATTTGGTGATATACCAGAAATGGAGTAATGATTTAAACCTCATCCCAAGGGACCAATTTCAGCAGAGAGTCTGAAAACTGACTAAATATTAGTACTCTGAATGGTGATTCTATATAACTTCAGAACACTTGTACTGCTATTGTCTTTTAGTCTTGCTCTTGAATTCTGTTCTCTCTCAGGTTGCTGATTTACCACCTGTGTGAGCTCAGTAGTTTTAAAGAGCTAGAAAAGTTTTTCTCAACAACTCTAACGCCTCTCCCTTCAGATAATTAAAATTTATTCCTTGTTTATTTTAAGTACTTATATTTTGTGACATTCAGAAGTCTACAGCAGAACAACAATTCTCTGGGAAGTTTGCTGTTACAGACAATAAAACCAATTCTCTTTGTCAGAAACTTGCAAATGTAGAAAACTTCAGGATAGATTTATGCTCTAGTGGTAAAAGACACAATGCAATCATACTCATTCAGACTTACTTTTGATGTTTACTCTCACTTAACGAACTACAATAGCAGAATGATTATTATTATTTTTTAATATATAATTCAAATTAATAAATATTTACATTAAGATGCTATTACTGTATGTCTTGGTTTGAAAGACAGGTATTTGCTAAAGAAAGGCAAGAACCCCTTTTTTCTGAGATGGAGAATGCAACCCCCCTCCCTTCTAATTNCGGTCTCCCCTTATCCCCCACCCCCTGCGAGGGAAAAACTATTGCTACTAAGGTGTAGACACAAATACTTAGCATAACAATGGAGAAAATGCCACAGAAAGAAAAGGGAACAATTCAACTCCCAACACTGTATATTTCACATTTTTCTCATCAGACCTGACAAGTTTATTAAAACAATTTATAATTTTTGAGAGTGCAATCCTGAAATTGCTCATTCAAATACTTTCGATAACAATACAAGCTCTGATTAAGTATTTCAGAAGGGGCTTTATACATGTTGCTTTGACTTCCCTTCTGCTGCTGCATGACACAAAATATCGGACCATGAGATGAATTCCTGCAACTACATAGTGCTGCATTATGCAACTAAGGTACACGCTTCTGTCAGTTTACAAGAGTGGTAGTAGCCATGACCAGGCAATTTAAAAGGGGCAAAATGCTTTTTCCTTTGAGTCTGTGCAATGCTGCTTTGCCATTGCCCCTGTACTCCTCATGATCCCTTTTTAATGGCTGTTTCTTAAAGTCATGTTAACGGGGACCTGTCTTAGACCATGGACTATGGGTTCATTTGACTCCTTTAAGGTGTGAAAATGTAGTTTTTAGTCATCAGATATTGAGATCAGCAATGGGGAGAGGTGTTTTGCAGACACAGTAGTAGACTTGGTGGAGCAGACCCAGTTTCTCTTACTATACAGTATGTGGTGGCCAAGGCCAGACTGATTTGTGCCACACCTTCTACATCATTTACATGAGAAGAATAATTGAGATTCACTTTGCAAATATGTTTGACTTAAAAAAAGAGAAACCTGCAGTAATGAAATCTACAGATAAAAGTATCAATGAACTGGATATTCACATAAATTTGTGACCGTCAGTTTCCTACTGTTGAGGGCACTTAAAAATGGCAGGTGCTCCTTCATTGCTCCTTCTGTGCCTTTAACCCAATACAGTGTTACAGGAACATTTTCCATCCTCTGCCTCTTGTATGCTTGTGGAATGGCCAGCCCCGGTCCCAATCAACATCGTTGCTCTAGTCAAAAATGTTGACTTCAGCATGTATGTGCGAAAAGGACTGAAGAGAGAATGGGTGTTTCAAAGTTCTGTCCCAAACTTGGAAAAGAAAATCCTTAAATTATTTATGTTTCTAATGTTAATGCTGAGTCAAACTGATCACTGTGAAGCTGTATGTGGCCAGTGGAGCTGCAGTAACCTGGTTTAAATTTGACCTATTGAAACTGTCCCATTACATTCAACTGGTGATTTTCATTACTACCTTTTTATAGAAATGTTTTTAGCCAGCCATTTTGAATCATGTCTGAATACAGCTAAGAGGGGTTAACTGATATTTTTTTAAGCTTATGGAACATTGTCGGTTTTAATGCTTTCAGTAGTTGCTGATAAAATGTTAGGGAAAGACTGATTTGAACAAAAATTTTAGATCTGGATCTGTACTTACAGTTCAAACCCACCTAATTTTGTGCATTCCCAGGATTTCAGAGAGTTATAATTCACATCTGTGTTTCTAACTCCTTCATGCATGGTTGTCCGAATGTGCACTTTTGGAACAGGTCCATGTCTAATAGGCTAAATTGTAGTTTCCAAATCAGAAGTCACATGGTACTGCTATATAGTTTTCTTTTCTCCTCTTATAACGTAGGCTAAAAAAAAAAAAGGTCCTATCAGTCCAGCAAATTGAATTATTACAAAACACCAAAGTCTACACTTTCTACCTACCTGCTATTGAACTCACACATTTTTATTTCTACCAATAATTTAGTAAAGCATTTTCAGAATGGCCACAGTGGAGACTCCTCTGCCAAATAATTATTTATCAGAGCACTGGAGCAAATTTGAATTATGCAGGACCCACTAAGCTGTCCTAGTATGGTAAGGGTAGTTAAGGTAGAGATGAGATTCTCTTAATACTCAAAGAGTCAAGCTAATTTTTATGTCAAGCACAGGCTATATTTACTTGGATTTTCTTCTATTTCTCTACTAATTAAAATATTTTATTTTCGCGATAACATATGTGAAAGCATTGACAACAGCTTTGCTTATTCCACATGTTAATTATGTATTTGCTCAGAGTATGCTGATGAACTGTGTGCATTTCTCACGTTAAGATTTCATTTCATGTAAAAGGAAAAATGGGAATGTAGTGAGTGGATTTGTGCTTTTAATTTTAGATATTTCTTTTTGCTCTCAAACAATCTTGTACAATTCCTCTGTAACCCATGCATTTGAAAATCTTTTGCTGGCAAGAAGTTAAAGAAGAAAGTAATACTTGCTTCTCAGAATAGATTTTGCAACAAAGCAAAGCAATTTTGCCATTAATGAGACAGTTAAATGAAACAAATGACACGGCAAGCAAGAAAAAGACCACAGCATCACACTCGAGGAATGCACAGGCACACAATAGCTTATGCAGTATTTCCCATCTCACTAAGTCAGTAAATACAGAGATTTCCTTAGAATTATTCACTACAATAGGCCATGGTGACTATAGCTCAGTAAATGCAATCAACAAGCTTGTAGCATTCTTAGTAGTTTTCATCCATAGGCAACTCAGTGGATTTCATCCCAGCTACAAGACCCAACTCAGCACCAGGCTTGTAAACCCCAGACTCTGACTGGCTTGGATACCAGTCATTCCTGAAAATGGTACTTTGGGAACTGAATCTATCACATCTCTAGAATAATTTACACCCTTAAAATTTTGTATGTGCATATGCATTTACATGCATGTATGCATGCATATATATACACACACAAAATCCAACAAATACATAAAATTACCTTCTTTGGTAAACTGTTTTACTGTCATAATCACATAGGCCTTAAGTTTGGTGTATGTAATTTTTTTTCTAATATAACATTTCAACCATTTTCCTCAGTGTTATTTTTTTGAAATTAAAGTCGTTGTTTCATTACAATGTTTGTGTCTGTACTCATTTGCATTTGAGAAACACTTGCTTTGTTGAGGAATATGGCTCCTTCCAGAGGTCTGCATGGCTGCTGAAAAGAGAAATAAATGCATTTTTGGGGAGTTCTTTTTCTTCTAGAAAGCATATGCAGGAAAAAAATTAACTTTTGCTGTGTTTTTTTCCCAAATGAGAAAGTAATTAACAGCATGTGTTGGGCTATTCACTAAAGACTACAATAAATTATTTACTATTTTCAAGCTAATGAAGTGAATGCTTGATCTAAAAAAGGAGAGCGTGTATGATTATGTTCATTTTCCAGTTATGACTTTCCAGTTCAAAGATCATCTTAACTCCTGGCTGCCTGATCCTGTAATTTGCTGAATGTATTGAAACTCGTTCTCTTAATTCATGTCTCTAGAGATGCTGAGCACCTGGCAATAGTAGGCCTTCAGAAAGCTGTCCAAAGGATAAAAACAGAAAATTCTTCTGTTTTTCTTTTTCTTTTTTTGAGTGAAACACCAGAAAAGCACAGCTTTGTCACTGGAGTTCCACATGAAAGTATATTAAAAAAATAACAAACCAAAACAAAATCAAAACACAGAAATACATAGGTTTAGTTGGGCTTGCCAAGGTAACGTAGTTCTCATCAAAGATCGTATTCTGAGACAGCAGTTAAGCATTGGAAATGAACTGCCCAGAGTGCTTTTGGTATCCTTATTGTCATCAGAGGGGCTCTAAAAACAGATAAGGTATGCACATCTGCCAGGAATGACTGAGTATGTTCAGACCCATGCTGGGGCAGGGGAGTGAGTAGATGAACCCTTGAGGGACTCATGTTCTCTGAATCCATATTCAGGTTGTTCTGAAGGCAAAAGCTTAGCCTCTGCTAAGGAATCTTACGAGAGTCAAGGGCCGTGACACTTCATTTGCTCTGCACCCGAAACTCCCACTGAAGCCAATTATTCAATCTAATTTAACAAAGACCACAGCTTCTCTGGCTGTGCAATTGTTGGTAACCATCAACAAACTGATTCATCTACAATTGGGCCAAATGTTACAAAATCTGTTTCTGAGTTCTTGTTTGTACCTCCATCATAAGATTACACCAAAATTAAAGCATGCAGTACTTGAAGTAACTTCAAAGGCTGAGCTTGCACTTCTAGCTAGTTCAGCCTTTTTATTGGTTCATGTTTTCCATTTGGCTTCAACATCCCGTTCCTTACTGATGCCCTTCTAGAGTTTCATTTACAAATATTATGTCCCTGGTTAGTGAGCCATGCTAATTAATACTGTGGTGGGGGCTATGGATTATAGTAATCTCATGCCTCCTGCTTGGAAAAACACTGCAATTTTTCCAGACGTTTACATGTAATGCTATATTGAACATGGCCAAATTTGTTTCAGGAAAATGTATCCTGAACTCATTTAACCAAAATATATTTAAGGTTGCTTATTACTGTTATCTATTGCAGTTTTGGTAATCACGAAGCTAAAAAGTTTCAATGCAGTAGAAAACTGAGACCCATAATTTCCTAATTAGATTATTTCAAACAAAACAGTAAAGTTAAAACAGCCTGATTTAAGTATAGCTAGTTTTAAAAGTTTATGCCAATAACAAGTTAAAAAAACATGAACAGATGATATGACTACTTTCTAGAAGCCTCACATGTCTGACTGTGCCTCACCTTTCAAACCTGGGACCATAATCTGAGATGGATTTTAGCTTGTCTGGGGATTTTGTAGTCAGAAACTCCCTGACTCTGGGGACTTAAAATGTTCCCAAGGTTATGATTATAAAGAAAATCTATTATATTTGCAATGCCATCAAATATCAAATAGAAATTATGAAGCCTTTGCAAAACATAGCAATACTAAATTGGTAGATTCTTCCAATAATAAAATAAATGAAAGCAATGGCTTTTCTTTAGGAAGAATATTTAACTAGGCCAGCCAATGTAATTGGAAATAATGAATAAGTTTTCAGGCTCACAGTTAATTCACCAGATCATAAAGAGGTCAAGAAATACAAAATATCTGGGGTACTTTTTATTTTGCTTTTGGTTTTTAATTGTGTTCATGAACTCTCTTTTCATAAATGGACATAATTTGATTGATGTGACTGCACTATGATGATACAAGTCACAACAAATCTGAGACACTCTTCACTCCTTCTAGACTCTAATTTCAGGCACAGAAATGAAAACTTGCCAACCTCTCGTAACACCATGTCATCACCTCATTGTGAATTAAAACAGACTAAAATGAGATGTTCAGAAATCTATGAGTAAAAAGTCTAAAAATTGCCACAGGAAACAATTGCAAAGTGATCTTTATATATAACCTGGACCAATCTTTTTCTGTCAGAATGACCTCTATATTGTACTAGGGTAAATTGAATAAACAACAAAGATATCCCTAGGTTAAATCCTACTGCTGCAAATTTTTAGACGTCACCCTTGGAGGGTGCTGGCCCCAACCTGAGCAACTAACCCTTCTCTCTGTGCTCACTCCTCCAAGAGGAGCACACTGACCCAAGAGCTGGCCAAGTAAGTGCCTTGATCCTAACCAAGGAAGGTGCAAATGTAATGCCTTGTGGAGAGTAAGTCTGATCTTCTGTTTGAAGGAGGCCTTCCCACTTCACAGCCACTGTTTTACACCCACAGGGCAGTCGGTCTGTCATTTTCTGTAAGAATTAATTCCTTGAGCAAAATGATAGCTGTGTCAACAGCAGCAGTTAGCCACCTCCAGCTTTCCTGGAGATTTGATGTTCACTGGTCACATCTGGGAAAAGCAGAAGCCAACAAAGGTCTGGCCTAAACTCTGTTAATGTATGAAGAACACTCCTTGTTTCAATGGCTTTGGACTACAGAAGGGTACCCATGTGAATCTTCTGCTCAGAGTAACACATCCATAATCAAGGAGGGGAACACTGGCAAATGTACCAGGTGCACATAGAGACTCACCAGGATTGTTGGGCATGTCATGCAAGCGTTGTCTGCCATGTAACAATTTCTGTATGGTAGATGATGTTTGCAGCTAGAGAATTTTGCCTTGTGTGAAACTAAACCATGTCACAGAACATGAACAAAAGCATGAACAGGACTGTGAAAACTTGGCCTTTTGTCCTCATGTTTCAGTTTTAAGGGAGTAACTCTGCTCCTGTGCTGTTCTTAGCATGGACACTTTCTGGAGCCGAATGCAGACTAGGGATGCTTGTGACATAGGCTGGGTGGACTGTCACTTGCTGAAATGGGCCTGTAGAGACTAAATTATATGTAACAATTTTATGTGTTGACTGGTTAAATTTTAGACTGGAGTTCTTGTCTGTGGTTCAACATATTCCTGGAAAAACAAGATGAGGAATGAGAAAACTTTCTCAGAGTAAGGCACCTCTACTCAAATACAGAGGAGTAAAGGAATAGTATAAAAATATTTCTTTGATGACTTTATTTCCATTGCAGACAAGCTACATAACATTTAAAACCACAAAAGACAGAAGAATCTTGGCATCATTTAAAGGGATTTGAGCAAGGAACAGGGACTGGAAGGAGGTGTTTCTTGTGGGTGTGGTTTTGTTTTTTCCTAAGAAATCAGATGGCAATGGATAATGAAGTTCCACTTCCCTAAGTTAAACTTCTAGGTAAGAATGACACAAACAGAGTTCTACTTGTTTAAAAGCCCAGTTTATCTAACCAAGGGTCTCCTGTGGCTAAAATAAACAGTGTATTTGTTTCAGATAGATCCCCCAAATCTGGAGGACAGATGAGCGGCAACAATTAATGCAGAACCAAAATCCAGAAAACAAAATGTCACATAAATGTTAATGTCACAGCTCTGAAACCTGGTGTGTTTTCTCCTTCTTGGGCCTGAATACACACGTGAGCCATGTCTTGACTGCAAGTTGGGAACTTGGGAAATAGCTTTTTTAACAGTATAACTCATGATGGTACCAAACACAGGATCATTTGCATAATTCTTTCATTATTTCATGTGCATTCAATATACCAAAATCTGTCTCCTTACAAGTGGAATAAAACTTAAGAAATCTTTTTTTTTTTAGATTCTTCTATTTCAGAAACTAGCATAAAATCAACAAAGGCTTGTGAAATCCCTGTCTGCTCCATTTATTGTGATTTGAAATTTTCTGTTTTTCTCCTTTGTTTATACTGCTCTTTTGGAAGTACAAAGATATTTTTTCCCCCTACTAATTTTGACTTTTTCCATTTAGGAATCACTGATTCACCCTGATTTTTTTGTACAGCTGCCATTACAATTCCATTAAAAAACTGTGTTGTGCCACCATATCTTTGTTCCACAGCACCACTGGTTGATGTAGACATAGCTGTGGCAAGAGAGTATTTGATCAGTTAATTTCTGGCACAGAACGGGGAGGATGAGCCCAGATGTATGCATTTTCATATGTGGCACTAGCATTGCTTACCTTCTGTTTCTTTTGTGATAGGTAGATATTATATTAAACTATTTGGGACTGCATCTGGCTCAGGGGATTGCTGATGCCCCATGTGATCTTTTTCCGGTGGATTTTTGGTTCTAATTTGATCCAAATTATGATTATCTAAAGACTTTTCATGGCATATGCAAAATCACTTGATTGTCACAGTCCTGTTGGCATCAGTCCACACCACAGAAAGTACAGTCCTAAGTATCACAGCTGGTGCTTTTTGTGGAAAGGACAAGGATTCACTGACTAAATTTTCTCTCCCTGAAGTCAGAAGTAAATTTTACTTTCGATTCCAGTGGAGCACAAGCAATAAATGATTTAGCATTAATGCCTTCCTTCACACTTCAAAAGATGATCCCTTTCAAGGACACAATAGAGAAGTGTAAACTGTTGCTGGCTCTACAGTATTTTGGAGAGGAAAAAAAAGGACTGAAAATTACTTTGACAGCTGTGACACCTTCTGAGTGAACAATCCTAATATTTGTGTCCCAAAGACAACTGGAGTAGGTGTCAGAACCCTCAGAGAGAGGGTGAACTGGGAAGGAAACAACTGCTGTTGTCTCTGTATCTCTGCATATGGCTTCTTGTTTTCAGAAGGTTTTTTACTTTCCTGCATTTGTATGCACAGGGTCCACTCAGGTCCAAACCACACTTAGCCCTATAATGCATTCAGAAAGTGGTGTGACAGGAAGCCACTCTGTGCTCTGACCTGTTTGTCTTTGCTCTCCTTCCACGGCTCTTGCTCTAATGTATTCTCCATCCTTTTTTAAAACCTCTTATTTGCACAGTCCTGAACTGCCCTTTACGCAGAACAATAAGGAGTTGGCTGTATATCCCACAGTAATGACATCAAAGGATGATAACAATTAGCACTTCATTTAGCATCTTAACTATAACACAAAGATGCCTAGCCAGCAGTATCTCAGGCACATGGGGAAACTGGCCACACAGAAAAGATTTTAATGACCTGGCCAGCCATGAAGGAAGCTATTGAAAACAGCAATCAAGATTTTTTTATTTACAGACCTAGTTCCATCCCCCAAAATAGTCTGTCTCTACAAGACTGATGTTTACAGGAAAATTACTCATATCTTATCTATAATGACAGTAGCTCTGAAACCTGCCATGCTTTTATTCCAATTACTTTTGTATTGTCTTTTTTCATGAGGGCAAGTTCAGTAAAGAATTTCTTTCTTATATCTAATCTAAACCTGCCATATTTCAGTTTAAAGCCATTACCCCATCCTGTCATTCTATGTCCCAAATAAAAAGTCCCTCTCCAGATTTCTTGTAAACCCCCTTTAGGCACTGTAAGGTTTCTCTAAGGTCCTCTCAGACTCTTCTCTAGGCTGAAAAACCCCAACTTCTCTCCAAAGGAGACAAAGAGATGTTCCAGCCCTCTAATCATCTTTGTGAGCCTCCTCCAGGCTCACTCCAACAGGTCCATGTCTTTCTTGTGCTGAGGCTCCAGAGCTGGATGCAGTGCTCCAGAGATGGACACAGCACTCCAGGTGGGGCTTCACCAGAGTGGAGTAGAAGGGCAAAATCATCTCCCTTGACCTGCTGGCCATTCTGCTTTCGCTGCAGCCTGGGATGTGGTTGGTTTCCTGGGCTGTGAGCACAAACTGCTGCCTCATGAGGAGCTTCTTGTCCATCAACACCTGCAAGTGTCCCTTCTAATTCCCCGCCCAGCCTGTATTTGTGTTTGGGATTGCTCCAGCACAGGTGCAGAATCTAGCACTTGGCCTTGCTGAACTTCATGAGGTTTACACCTCTCAAGCACTCAAGCAGTCCCTCTGGGTGGCATCCCTTCCCTCCAGCATGCTGACCACAGCACAGCACAGCACAACACAGCACAGCACAGCATAGCACAGCAACCAGCACAGCACACAGCACAGCACAGCACACGACACACCACACCACACACCACGCCACACAGCTCAGAGTGGACAGTGCTAAGGGTGCACTTGATCCCACTGTCCACGTCACCAACAAAGATATTAAACAATGCTGGTCCCAAAACTGACCCCTGAGGAACACCACTTATCACTGGTCTACACTGGAACATTGAGCTCTTGACCACAACTCTTTGAATGTAATCATCCAGCCAATTCCTTAGTTCCTGATTCACCAAGTGGTTCATCCATCAAATCCATACCTCTCTAGTTTAGAGGCATGGAGATCATGTAGGACCCTGTCAAATGCTTTGCACAAGACCAAGTAGATGACATCAGTTGCTCATCCCTCATCCACCAATGCTGTGACCCTGTTATAGGAGGCCACCAAATTCATCAGGCACAATTTGCCCTTGGTGATATATCTTGCCATTCTTTCTGCATGACATTGTTAACATGTGGGGTTTTTGTGTTAATCCACATGGGAAAAACTCTTAAACAGACATTCTTCATTTTAGTCTCAACTATTGTAACAAACTTTTCTTCAGTTTGAGAGAATGTTTTCCAAATTGCATCTATTCAAACTGCTGTTGCAAATAACATTCTTCCAGCTTGTAGCCACAGCTGTATGATTTCCCTCTGAAATTTTCTCCTGACAATTATTTCTTCTTAATTCTATCATAGGAAAAGCAACTCCTCTTCAGTTTTACAGGTCCATCTCTCTCATTTGATGTCAGGATCTGCTGGCTTTGGCAAGGGACCAAAAGGCTTGAATGAATACTTCACTGCACAGGAGGGACTTGTTTTTTTAAGCCAGGAATTTATAGCATTCAGTGTAAATCCCACAGAGACTCCCCAGGAATACAAATGACAAGTCCATGTGCAGGTGGCGATTAAGTGGAAATCGTGGGCAAAGCATATGTTCCTAATTTCCAAGAAAGGTACAAAAACTGTCTAAGAGACATCTAGAAAGGATTACAAGTGGCTTCATTTCTTTCTATGCTTGGCCAATAATTCCTGGCAAACTGTCTTTATAAAGGCCTGAGTTGCTTTGCCCAGCAATGTCACCCTGGGCATTCTTCAAGTGAGCGACTTGGTTTTCTCCCAGTCTTAAAAGAATCACAAAATGGTTTGGGCTGGAAGGGACCTTAAAGACAGAAGAAGGGACCTGAACATGAGCCAGTGTGTGCAGAGGTGGCCAAGAAGACAAGTGGCATCCCGGCCTGCATCAGAAATGGTATGGCCAGCAGGACCAGGGCAGGGATTGCCCTCCCGTATTCGGCTCTGGTGACTCTATCCCTCGAGTTGTGGGCTCAGTTCTGGGCCCTCAGTTCAGGAAGGACATTGACGAGCTGGAGCGTGTCCAGAGAAGGAGAGCGGAGCTGGGAAGGGTCCGGAGCACAAGCGCTGTGCGGGGCAGCTGAGGGAGCTGGGGGTGTTCAGCCTGGAGCAAAGGAGGCTCGGGGGTGGCCTGATCGCTCTGTACAGCGCTGAAAGGAGGCTGAACCCGCGGGGGTCGGGCTCTTCTCACAGCGAACAGGTGACAGAACAAGAATACATCGCCCCAAGCTGTGCCAGGGATAGCTGGGGTTGGACATTAGGAGGAATTTCTTGACAGCAAAGATAATGAAGCAAACATTGGAATATGCTGCCTAGGGAGGTGATGTTGTCGTCGTCCCTGGGGCTGTTTAAGAAAAGACTGCACTTGGCAGTCAGGGCCAGGGTCTGTTTTATACGGTGCTGTTCGGTCCCAGGCCGGACTCGATGGTCTCAGAGGTTTTTCCAACGCAATCGAGTCAGCAGTTTGCTCCCGCACGCGCCCGGCGGGGTTTGACCCATGCTGCCCGCCGTACACCGCCTGCCCGCCGCGCATGCGGAGTAGCGGCGCTGCAGTGGGAGCGCGGCCGGCGGAGCGGAAGGACCTTGGTGGGTGCTAAGGTGAGGCCGCTGCCTGCTCCCGCCGCGGCTCCCGCTGTTCCGTCTTCCTGCCCTCATTCCCTCTAACTTCCCTTATCATCCCCATTCCTAGGGCCGTCAGCCGCCGCTCCTCGCTCAGCCGCGGCCCCGTGACAGACGCGTGACCTCTGCGCGTCCCTGAGGGTGGCGGAGCCGTGCCCGGCGGCGGCTGCGGCTGCAGCTGCAGCGCGGGGTTTGGGCGCCCTGGGTACGGGGAACGGCGCGGGGCTGGTCCCAGCCTGTCCCCAGTACTGCTTAGAATGTCTTCTGACATAAACACCAGGACGGCAGGCCTGGGAGGGAAGACCTTGCGGGGAGCGCAGGATTTAGTGGGAACAACGAAGGCCAGCCTTGATTCCACAAGTACTGGGTGTACGGAGTGTAAGGACTTAAACTAGAATAATGTCATAGAAAGGTTGTTCTTGAATTTTGTCCCTTAAATATTCTTATTGGAAGGTCAAACACACAGGACCACTGTAGCTTATATCGTGAAGAAGATTATTGCACAATACGAAAAGAATGATCTTTCTGTAGTACAGAAAATTGTTCTAAGTAGAGCTTTACCCACAATGCTCTTATTTCTTTTTTCTTTCAGGAAATCCAGTCACCATGCCGGCTGCACTGTTGCCAAAGCCACAAATGCGGGGCCTTTTGGCGAGGCGGATGAAGTTTCACCTCCTTGGGGCATTTTTGGTGTCTATGGGATGTGCAACTTTGTACAAGGTGGGCACTGTAGTCATTCAGTTGTAAACTGGGCTCACTGGAATATTTAAATAATTCATAATATTTTTCTGTTGAGATTGTGTTGAGCTGTTCATAAGAAAGGTTTAGTAATGTATTTTTGTAAGCATGTTTCCAAAGCACAGATAAATCTTCCTAATCTTCATTTGAAGAAATGATATGAATAATCTGATGTTTCATGCTGTGTGTTCAAGATCACAGAATTCCTGACAGCTTGACCTCAAGTCTCCTAGTCCTAAAATGCACTTGACCATTCACAGTTGGTGCATATTAACGTCTGCCACAGTTTCTCAGGCTTGAGAGAGTTGTCCAAGTCTTACTTTATCTTTTGACTGATTTCAGGGAACTTGTTCTTAAGCAATTTGGAAAACTCATCCTTCACACTGAAGATAGCAGTGTGGGAAAACCTGATGTGGTCTTTCTGTCCTTGCTTTTGAGGTATTGTGCGGAAATGGAGCATTATATTTCCAGAAAAAAAACCCTTACGGGTTTGACTTCTCATAAAGATAAGTTATTGAGTGCTCTTATTAAATAATTCTTGGATCTCATACACAAAGCAAACAACACAGTGTGAATTCTTGTGGAAGAACTAGGTCTGTGGTTTCGGACCTAGAGAGAGGGAAAAAAGTAACAACACACATGGACCTTTTTAGGGAAAAAAGGCCAATTTTATTGAGCGGAGAGCTTGTATTTAAAGCATGTTACGAGAGACTAGAACAGGACAGTAGCTTATTGGCTAATTGGGATAAACAACTAAGAGACCAGGCCTCAGGATGTATCCCATGGGAAAACAACAGGTGTTAATCTTTATTATGGCTAGCACTCTGTTTTTCACCAGATTCTAAGTTGTTTTTGACCATTTATCACCTTGGGAAATTTCCTTTCTGTCTGCAGCTAACATCAGCTTCTCAGCCTGGGAAGCAAGAAGGATTCAGGCTTGAGAGAAAAGATTCTCGAGCTGTAATTTTGCAGCTCCCTAGGTGTCTCTGTCCACATAGGTCTTGGTTTTCCCATTGAACTCACGCATATACTATTAGCAGCATTCGAGTCCTCAGGAAGCTGTTGATAAAAGTGACAAGAAATGAAGTTTATTTCAGATTTTCCACAACTTCTCAGAGCCACAAATGTCTGTTAGAAACAATAAGCTCACATATGTACTTAACACATCTGTTGAGAGGTAGACAAGCTTGTTTGTGGTCAGACTTAGAATATAATTTTTTAATAGTCATTTGGCATCCACACGTTAATATACTGGTAAGGTGGCAGGCCAAATTTAGAACAGGTAACATGGATCTCAGCAGTGTTTTGCTGTGTTCCATGTTAGATGCTGTGTACAAACATGCCTTGGAATTTTTTTCAAATTTCTGGGAGCTTTTTGAGTATATCCCTGTGTTTCAGGTGAATGGGTGTCCAAGAAACGAAGACTGTGAAGATTTTATGTTAGTGACCTGTAAGAGTGGCTCGGCAATCTTGTAAAATTTTATCAGATGTAGTTGATGTACAGCGTAGCTCAAATGTAGTCCTTCAGTGTAGGGTGCCATTTTATCCAGAATTAGAGTTTTGCAGCTGCCCACAGGCACCAAACTTGCCATAATGACATGTCTTGTGTATGAAAGTATTAGCAGCGAGATATGTTGGATGCTTGAGTATCAATACAGATGGAGTGGTTTTGGATCTTGAAGGTGTGATGTGCTATCTTGTAACAGACTTTCTTTTTAAGGTTTTACTGCAGACATTTACTCTGACCAGTGATTGGGCAGCTTGACCTGTGACTTTTAACAGGAACAAGGGAATGTTTAATAATTTGAGCTAAAGGCCTTTTAGATGAGTATCAACTAATAGAAGTTATGGAACTAACAGAAAAAAAACATGTTCATAAAGCTTTGCAAACTTTAATTTTCTGTATGTTACTTTCCAGTTTGGAGTTGCTGAACCCAGAAAACGAGCTTATGCAGACTTCTATAGACACTATGATCCTGTGAAGGACTTTGAAGCCATGAAGGCAGCTGGTGTGCTTGAGAGTGCACCAGCCAAGTGATGGTAAGCTGCATCTGCAGGTAGTGAACTGCACTGCATTAGAACAGGAGTAAGATGATGTCACCAAGATGTTTCTGCTTGTGGGGGTCTTCCTTTTTTTTTGAATCAAAAGGGGTTTCCAAAGAGAGAGGATACGAATTGCACTCAAGAGGCCTCTGGGTAATAGAAATGTGAAGAAACGGGAGAACTGGGGACTGGGGAGTAAAGGCAGGATGGAAGCTCCTGAATACCTTTTGGGTAATTTGTTTAACTTTTGTGGTACAGGAGACAGTGATGATGCCAGGCCTTTGCCCTCCTCACATAACCATGGAGAGGAGACAAAGCTCTAATGTTAAACTGCAAGACTTGCCTGATTCCACAGTTATGTTGATGTTGTCACATCTTGAACTGGTTATCTTGGGGCTGTCTGTATCTTCTGCTTACATACTTGTGGTGATACAGTGAGTGAGAAAATGGAGAGGCTGATTCTCTCTCATGGCATGCATCTTAATGTAAGAAACAGAGACAGCTTTTGCGTATTATTTTGTATTTTGAAGTTGGTGAGTGGGGAAGATAACTAGTCATGAGGGGAAATACATCTATATGCATATATATATATTAAAAAATCATAGTGGCATACAGCTGTGTACTAATAATCACGTTTTTGTCCTATTGTGTGAGGCTTGGATAGAACTTTTTTTAGGACTTGACACTGCCTTTCCTAGGAAAACTATCCAGCTTTGTTCTCCCTTGCTAGTAACACCAGGAAAAAAGTCTTTATTTCAACTGTGTTGTAGTTATTAATAACTGCACTCACTAAACTGCACAAGCTGATGTGACAACTCAATATTAAGAGTTCCTCCCCCTTTCTTGGTGCAAATTTTTTACATTGAGTTCTCTGTTTCTCCTGAAATGACTTCATACTAATCTAGAATGATAGTTTTTCATTCTTTTGGAATGTTTTCATATTGTGATCATTACGTGATAATCTGTGGCTTTAATTATCCTGGCCAGCTGGATTTTCTCAGCTTGTTTGCATGAAGAAGCAAGATTGAATGAAAGATTTGTACTTAACACTATGAATACTGAATTCTCTTCTATGACAATCTGCAACTCTCTGGTTTCTGCTTAACACAATCACATAAAAAAACTCAGAGCTCCATCTCTTCTAAAAAATTAGAAAAAAAGGTAAAAAATCCTCGTGTCAGTCCCAGCTTTTGGTGGTTTTTTTTTTTTGTTGTTTTTTTTTTGTTTGTTTTTTTGTTTTTATGTTTAGTGAGAATGGGATACTGCAGTTCTTCAGCTATGGCTGCAACAAAGATAAATAATGAAATTATAAATTTACCTGGTTTAAATCTTGGTAATTCTGCCTCTGGTTCAGTCCTCTGGCTAATACATAGTCACTTTTAAACTTCTTTAGACACTGAAATTGCATTCTTTAGTCAGGTGGCCTTCATCAGTGCATTCTGAAGGGCCGTCTGGTGGTAGAATCATTTGAAACAAACACTGTCAACAAGGATGCATGTCGAATATTTAATTCAAATCATGAGCAGGATTTATTTCACTACAAATAGAGCTCCATTCTCAGCCTGTGTTCACATTGACAGCTTAAAAAAATTGCACATTGTGTGCACCTGTTAAAATTAAATGTTTCCTGAACAATTTTTCAATTTCTTAATTGTACCAGCTCAAAAGAAAAAGTGGAAGACAAATTGTCTTTTGTGATTTTGTTTGAAGTGCTGATGATTCTTATTCCTTAGCCTGCTTGTATAAGAAGAGGTATTTTTTTCCTTCTTTGTAGTAGGAGGTTGTTTTTTGTTGCGCCTGCACTTGAATACAAAAGTAGAAGGGGAAATCAGTGCCAGTGTTTCAAATGTTTTGTAAAGGCTGTAAAAAAAAAGGACAAGTGTACCCAGAACGGATGGAAGACATTTTTGTTTGCCTCAGAAATCTTGGCTATTCTGAATTTTAAGCCTGTTTTTGGTGTAGTTACCTAAAGGATACAGTGATCATGCACACTCTACATCTCCAGTTTACTGGAGCATGTCCTGTATATGACAGTAATGCAGTGGCTTAACCTCACTGAATACTCTCTGTGGAACCAGTACTTAGCCCCAGAATTGAAGAAGGGTTGGGTGGGCAGGAAGGGGTTCATTTGTTATGGTGGTAGCATGACACTCTACACCAAGTTTATTTCTGCTGGGCATGGAGGCACCTTGGCACCTCCCTGTGAATTCACACTGTTTCATTTGCTTGGTGTGGACTCTGGTGGTGATACCGACAGTGGAAATTAAGTGCAGGTATAAATGTGAGGAGTATCTGGCATCTGCTGTGTGCTCAGCCATGGAATGAAGGGGGAAGCTCAGAGTTTGGTGCTAACCACTTTCATGACTCTTGTCATGGAGCACAGCTGGTCTTGGATTGTGTTCAGTATAATGGGGAGAAGCAATCTGAGTTTGGTTTTTTTCCTTCCTTGGTAGGCTGCCTGCACCACTTGTTTCCTCTCTGGCTCCTATCTGAAAGCTGCATTCCTTTCTCCTGCAGGCTCTCAGCAAGACTGATTCAGTTACCAGTGCAGCATATATAGTGAATCTGATGTGCTGTGCAGTGTTCCAGCTCTTGATTTGTTCCACGTTTCACTTCTGTTTGCCACATGAAGGGTGTGTGAGGCTTCAAGCATCAGGAAATAATGGGGAATTCCTCTAGACTAAACTACCGCATAAACATTTCTTTCTGCTGCTTTGCATTCATACATACTAATATGTTTACTTTGTCCATCATAACTTAATGGGCTTTTTTTATCTTGCAGATTCCCTTCAATTCAAGGAGACTTGATGACTGAACCTTATTTGTTCACTGAAGTGTAAAGTGAAATGCAATTCAGTGCATGGCATGCTCTAATGCAGCTCAATAAATAAAATACATATGTCAGTGACATTTAGTTGTCTTCATTAATGTAGGAATACTTAAAGGGTCAGGTGCTGGGTGGAAAGGGTGGTGGAAAGTCTTCAGAACTTGCCCAAGATGACTAAGTCAGTCTTTCCTCCAGGAGTTATTTGCATCTCTGTTTTGGCCAAATTTCACATTTGATAGCACAATATATCCCTAAATAGTGAGAGCTAGTTTGTCCCAGCTGCTTATGGGAATGTGCAAGAGGACAGATGTTGTAGGAAGGGAGAGGATGGATTTCTGGAGGGGTCTCTGCGACCTCTGGCTTCACAAGGTGAGCTGACCTTGAGAGGAAAGAATTTGGCTAGAAATTCTAGAAATACACCAGCCAACCTTTTTGTCTTTTTCTGCTGTCATCACTGTATTGTCTTCCTTGCATCAGCAAACTGTTACAGCGAGACTTACAGACTCTGCAACTGCCTATTCTTACACATGGTGTATTAGTTACTCTAATTGGAAAATGACTCCAAACTGCAGGCATGTTCCCATATAATTGATGTAGAAGAGGAAAGGGGGTACAGGCAGACAAAGTAAATACTGTATTATGGTAATAAAATCTTGGCATGCTGCTTTAGACATATATCATCTTTTTAATATCTGAAGTAGCTAAGCATAGTTTGGATCTCTGCTACGTTCTGTGCAGTCTGAGACATGATGCTCTGTCTTGGGCCATGGTAACCTGTCGGTGAGAAAAGGCTTTGTCAATGCCTGTTGCTCAGGATGAAGAAGGTACTAGGGCTGCAGCTTTTGTTTGCTGAATGTGGATGCTTAGGAGAGCAGGCAAAAGCTGACTGCATGAAAGGAAGGAAGTCTTTGTATGAAGCAGCATGACAAATTAGGCCATCTGTGTTGTATTTGAAGGTCTTCGGTTCAAATCCTGTTTGGAGTAACTTACTATTTCACATGGATCATTAACTACTTAACACTTAATAGGTATCCTTGAATAACATTTGGACTAATGAAAGCACATAAGTAATGTATGTGATCCAGAACATTTTATAGAGCAACATGGGATTTTCTTTAAACTTCTCATGCAGACACTGCTTCCTTTAACCAAAGAAAGAATTTGACATTAGTGATGCAGCGGAAACCATCTAGTAATCAAAATACCCCAGCTCCTATAAATGTAAACCAGAGCTTAACAATAGCAAATGATGCCCATTTATCTTCACAATGTACAGTATAAACAGTGTATGCCATTAAGTATTGACTAACATTTTCTCAGGCCTTTCTGCAGGTTTCAATAGCCAGGGGTCTTCAGTCTTACTGACAGCTGCAGAGGCAAAGAAACTTGCTACTGCCAGGTGTGCAGGCTAATAGACATGACTTGCCTTGTCAGTCTAGGCCCTGTATTCTTGCTATGAACTAATTTACTGTTAAACTCTGAATATCTTCTAAACTGTTGTAGCCAGCAGCAGTTATTTTAGTCTGTGTTCCTTCAGCTACCAGCTCATGTGATTTAAACATATGAGAGTTTTGTGGCTGAAGGCAATTTTTGACAGATACAAGGGAGCACAGGGATGTCTGTGGCTAAATATATTTAACAAAGAAAGGTGAGTTCTAACTTCAGTGGCTGTGCTTTGAGAGTCTGCAGGCTGCTTTCTGGATGCAGTCTGGTTTTGCACTGGATGCAAGGCAGGTACTTCCCTTAAGCAGGCAATGCCAACCAATCCACAGCTTGCTTTCCTCTGGAGTAGGAAGGGACTGCAAAGCTGAAAAAAATCCAAGCTTTTCTGAAAACAGCACCAACCCACCAGTTTTCCTTTTTTTTTTTTCCTTTGTCAGCAAGAGTTCAGCTAATTCTATCATACAAAGAATTGGAGTGGGACATAACATAGTACAAGACCTGTGAGTTAGACCCTAATCAGTTGCTTGTTACAGGGTCTAGCATTCTGTTTCTAGGAGATACAGAGCTGAAAAAAATGCCTGGCTGCTCTTGGAGGCTATCCCAAGTGTCTGAAGGTTTTTGCTATATTTATGTATTAAATGATATAAAAAAAGGAATTATTTTACCTGAACTGCTTTGGGAAAGGTCTTGCCTGACTATGCCTTCAAATTTTTTGGCTAGCTTACTTTATTCTCGAGTGTTTGAGGAGTGATTGATTGTTCTGGAAACAAACTAAAAACATAGATTTGAAGTTGTGAGCTCTCCAGGTCTAAAGAGCGTTATGAGAGTAGGCATGTTTTAGAAGTACACATTGCACTGCTTTAGCAGCTAAGTACAGGCAGCTGCTCTTTGGACAACTTTGTTTTCATAGTTCACACAGCTCATATGTAGGAGAGGTTGATTTATGTGCCTTCCCCACTCGTTTCCATACATGTGGTCAGAAGGGGGAGAAAGAACCTGCATAATGCAGTAAAGATGCAGCTCAATTCACTGAAGAAAAGTGTAATTTAAGCAAGTGTTTATTCCAGGAGAATGTAATTCAGGAAAAACACAAATGTATTTTAAAGCAATGGCTGAAATCTACAAACTTTTAGAAATGAAACTGCTGTTCCTCATTTTTTACAGGTGTGTTTGCATCCCCTTGGCTTGTCTGTGTACTCCATAAATAAGGAACAGATTAGGCTAATTGAAACGGTGACTACAGTGCTGTTTTGATTCAGTTAGTCACAAAAGCATAAAACTTTTCAGCACATGTTTTTGGCAAGCTAGTCACCAGTTTTTACTTCCAAAGTATTGTCATGATCTATTGCATTTTCTGGTACACTACAAAGTCCAGCGACCAACTGGGCTCTAATGGGGCCCTCGTGAAGCTTGTACATCAGTCTTTGCATTGTCCTACACCTTGTAACTGAATGAGTAAACAACTCACAAGAACAAGTATTACAGGAATAGCTTTATTATCTTTAAACAATTTAATTATATTACAATTTGTCCATCAATATGCAAAATTAGAAGTATTAAACAGCTTCCATAAAATATTCAGGAATGACGCACATGTGTGTATATATACATATACTTTTTAAACAGTTTTATTTAAACAATGACTAAGTTATTAAATAATTGTATGAAATGTTGATAATGTATGGGCTTATTTCACAGTCAGAAAAGGACAATGCAGAACCCAGCCTCCTTTATTCTCAGTAGATGAGCAACACAGCTTTTAGAAATACCCTTTAACAAAACAGAACTCAAGAGAAAAACATTGCAGTTACTATATTCTTATTTACTGTGCATTTGGTCATATCAAGTATGCGTAGAAGTTACTAACTATAAAGCATATGCTCCAAATGGTGATCAGATTTTATTCCAGTTTTTAACTCCAATTCCAGCCACATTCAGGAATCTCCAGACAAAATTCATTTTGGTAAGCATATAGAAAAGTTAACATGCATAGTTGGAAACCAAGTAAGTTTTTGGTTTTAAAATGAAACTGCCATAGTCAGATTTGGTTTATAAAGTCATCTAACTGTGCCCAGAGCCTGATTTCTTATCTACTACAAGAAATATAGGTGTTTAACATATATTTGTAAGTGTATTGTGATGGCATCATTAATTATTAATATAATTGGTGCCTGTAGGTCCATAGTTTTCAATCAGCTTTAAAGAAATCTCACTTTGCTTTGTACATACTTGAAAGGTCACGTTTCTTAATATTCCAGTTTTTATCAGTTAAAAGATGATAAG
The DNA here is from genome assembly GCA_013397075.1 of Rhabdornis inornatus. Taxonomy (NCBI): domain Eukaryota; kingdom Metazoa; phylum Chordata; class Aves; order Passeriformes; family Rhabdornithidae; genus Rhabdornis; species Rhabdornis inornatus. Next base: position 213,584 of record VWZS01006638.1, read on the forward strand.
CATAAAATGAATTAGGGCTGAAGGGAGCACATACAATGTAGTGGTGGCAGATCAGAAATATGCAAGACCCCACAAGGTGTACTTAGCACCTGCACATCTGGGTTACACTGAGCTTGGAGATTTTAAGGAGACAGCTCTGTTTCTTAAATTTTTGAACTGCATGTTACTGGCTTCCAGCTAATCAACAGACAATGCACAGTCATACATACATTGAAAGTACTTCTGAAAATTTGATGGTGGATAAAATAAAGTTTCTGTATACAGACAGTTTTAAAAATAAAGTCATGTTGTAGTTCATGTTTTGTTCTCCAAACCACACAAAGGCACTAGTTTACATTATGGACTAATGTCCTGCAAAACTTCAGTCAAATAAAGGAAGCTATTTTAAGGTTAAAGTGGTGCTAAAACCCAGCTGTCACTAGTAACTTAAACCAGCCACACTGGGTTTTTCAGATTTAGTGGGGGAAAATGTTTTGCCTCAGGACGCACATGTTGGGAGAGTGTGGGTGTGGGGGGAAAGGCTCAGCCTTGAGCAAGTTTTTACAGCTGAGTTATAAACCTGGTTTATAACAGAAACTGGCAGACCCTAAAATATGATATAGAGGTATTGATACACATTTCTGTGTGTGGTAAAAACGTCTGTATGCACATAATTTTTCCCTATTCTCTAATATTTGGTTATCAAAAAGAAAAAGGATTTTGATTAAGCTGTAGTCCAAGGCTGTTCCTTCTCACTTTATTCGTTTGCCAGAACACTTTCCTTCCAGCACTAGTATTTTGGCTAGGTAACAGGAATGTTGTCAAGATTAGAAAAGCTATTGGGCTTTGTTATCAATTTCTACCTCCTCAAAAATTATATGCATCTCTACTTGATATTGGTTACTGCAGAGAAAGCATTGCTTTCAATTTGATACGGTATTACTACACTAACCAGAAATATCTATTAATTAAATCCTTTCCTCAAGGCTTTATTTTTCACCATGGTGAATTTGCTAATGAATACTTGGGCAAAATTTGGGTCAACTACATAATGATAGGTTTTTGTTATAGTCAAGGGCTGTTCAGTAGCCATGGTCTGTGGGGCTGGCGCTGTGGCGGTGCTGGGAGTGAGGTGACACGATGTCTTCGTGATGTACTCCACGAGGCGGTTGTACTGCTGCTCTGACAGCCTCTCTCTGGCTCCCTCGGCCTGAAATCAGATAAGATACAATACTTACTGAGTATTTGACAGTAACTGAACTAAGTAGCAAGGACAATAACTTCCACATTTCTCTGATAAAAATCTTCCTGCCTGAAATCTTACAATAGTTTAAGGGATTTTTTAAATCATGAATGTTCTCCCATAGCTGAGTCCCTAGTGAATTAATCCTCTCCTCTGCTGTTTTGGACTTCTGAGAAGCTCTATCTCTGCCACAGAAAATTTAAGCAGTATCTTTTGAGAATTGGTTAAGAATAGAACTTTACAACAGATCAACTCCTTGTATACAGCAAAGGCATTGAAACCCCTTTTAGAAAAATGTCAGGAGCTCTTGGCAAGGCTTATCATACAGAAATTCTATTTAACTGAAATATTTTAGTCTTTAACTTACTTCATTTAAAATGAAGACTAGAAGCTACCTTCCAGGTGAATTTTCTGTGGCAGGACATAGCCATCTGCTTCTGGCAACAAAACCCCTATTCCCACAAGGACATTTTTCTAAACAAAAGGGTTTTACTAAAGATGATTTAGGCATTTTGTTTCTGAAGAAGGCATTAAGGGATCTGTGTTTTGCAGGCTAAAATAGGTAGAAGTTGTTTAAGGTCTTAGGAAGAGGAATGCAAGCAACCTACCCTAGTGGGAAAAAATACAGTAAATCAAATACTGTCATCTATCATATGGTTCCAACCAAATAAACTATTATCCAGAAAAAGCTATGAGCAAACCTGGCTTTGGAAGATCAATTTGCTGTGCCCTTATTTTTGAAGAAGTTGAAGGTGACTATGACTAGCTTGAGAACGGAAGGCAAACAAGCAGGCATAAGCTGGTTGCATAGTTTAAAAAAACCTGTATTTCAGAATTCCCACCATGGATACTACAGTAGAATGAAAAGATAATTCATTCAAAATAGAGGTTATTTCCAAAATATGACGAAGAAGAAAAAGGCAGCAGCTATAATAGGGCTAGGGTTTGATGCTTCCTTATTTTACACTTGGAGAATTGCTAACCAGTTCAATTTTTGTAGGATGTAAAATTTCCTTGCTGGACATCATGCTAAGGATTTAAAAACTGCTATCTTCTGCCTGTCTTTCAGGGAGTTTTACAGGTCTTGCTAGATAGAATGGTATTTTCAAACTGTCATTAGATTAAATTTAACATCCACAGTCAATATCTTACCATGTCTCTGGACTGCAAGAAGACTGATTTAAATACTCTGTTGCTTATTTGAAGAAAGAATTAATATGACTGATAGATAGTGACAGGTGTCATATTCACATGAAAAAAGTCCCCTCTGGTTTTTTTTACTGTGCCTTTGGATATGGATTTGCTGCTCAGCGAGTAGAAACACTCCTGTTTTCAATCATCATCACAAAATTGCTAAAGGAAGCAGGCTCATGAACAAGCTCAGAAGTTTAAGGTTGAAGCCTATGCCTAGAAACAGCGGAAATGATGAAATGGGCAGAGGAAAGGGCTGTTTCCATGAACGACCTTAAGGGAGGGAAAAATCAGAAGGCAGACTGCTGCAGCAGACTCACAGCTAACAGTGGAGAATGGTGTCTGAACCACGTCTTTGGTCTGGTGGCTCAGTAAAAGTATCTCAGCAATCAGTCTGTTTCAGCAGTTGAAAGGAGAGAAATATGCTGAAGCACCACCTATGTAAACTGGATTTTAAGTTACAGGGTAAATCTTGCATGTAGGTGGCTTCACGCTTTTCCCTGATTTCTCCTGGGGAGGTAAGCCCGGGGACAGCTGGGTTCTGCCTCCACATTGACCAGAAGATCCTGCTCACCAAAGGAGACAAAAATGGTGCTGGCATCCTACTCACCTACTTCTGTGAACCCATTCTTCATTCAGCCCCGGGCTATTTTCCACAGATAAAGCATAATTATTCAGGAGGAAATATTAACTATGGTTGGATGGTCTTCCAAAGTAACTGGGACCCTGCTTGCTTTTAGATGACTTCATCTGTAACTGTCTGCTTCTGCAGCCAGTTTCAGTTTGGCTTATATTTTCAAGACAAGAAAGATTTGGAATTGATGTTATTCTACATTTTTTCCTAAATGGGACCTAAGATTGTCACTAAGTGCCCTCACTTTCTGCTTTGAACATATATCATATTAATATCCAGATCACTTAAGGATTCAAAACTTGATCAAGGCTTGCTTAATGCACCTCCTAGAGGAGTATTACAGATATCATGTCTCTTCATATTACAAGGCTATACTTTTGGGTTAAGAACTCCAGTATTTTTCAAAAATTCCTCCCATTATGGTTTATAATGAATAAGCCTTCAGCAATTCTAACTCCACAACAGCTACAACACCTGTGCTGTGCAGTCCAGATGGGTGTAGCAATGATTTACTCCTCTGTGCACACTGACTAAGGAGAGCCAGCTCTTTAGGATTTTTTTTCCATTGCTTTGAGAAATTCAAAGATTGGTTTTCAGCTCCAAAGATGATAACGTAGGACTCACAAAAAAAAATCTGGAATATCTGAAATTCCAGGGCCCTTCAATTTTTTGTTGACTTCTTGATGTTATGAGCTATACCAAGAGCAGCTGGAAGAGCAGGCATTTTGAGTGTGACATCTGTCTGGAAACAAGCAGTGTCTCAATTACTTTGGAAGATAATCCAAATACAATTAATGCTTCCCTTTCAATAACAAACTTGTCAGTGCCAGAGTTTTTAAGAATCCATCCAGGCTATTCCTATCCAGATGGATTAAGTTATATATTGTGGAGGCGAACAAGGCATCAGGCAAACTTATTGCTGAAGGAGTCAAAATATGCTCTATAACATCTCTGGTGATTACAGCTGTAGAATAACTCATGTTTTGTTTCTTAACTGTTCCAAGAAGTTGAGGAAAGGGAATGAGAGAAACTGTTTTGGGCAGAGCTGAAACAAAACTTTTGGCAATTGTTTTTGTGAGCAGTAATGCAAAAAAGTGGATTTTTATAGCCTTGAAATGAAATGTTTCAATTTGTTGTATTATTCCTATCATCTTTGACTAAATTAATCAGAAAAATAGAGATAACTTGTATTTGGTAACATTAGCTCTGTTTTGCTCAACTCAAAATAACATTTTAGTTGACCTGACTGGGCATTTTCCAGCTAAAAATTGAGGCCATCTTTGCAAATGTCATCGTGCACAGACATGTCTGCACTTGTGCTGAGGACACCTTCAGTGCAACACAATGGCCTACTATTAATACTGAGGAGTTGTGCCTATTGAGGCATCACTCTGCAGCTTCGAGGCTGCTTATCTGCAAGTCACAACTTGTTCCTCCTAAGGTTTCTTTTCCTAATCACATCTGCAGACTTTGTAGAAGCTCTTGTCAGGAAGCTGAAGGGAAGCTCTGGCTCCCATCAGCACCAGTGCTGCACATGACACCCAGACCACAGATTCAGCTGCAGGAAGGAAATTACCACGTATGAGATCTCCCAATTAACTAAAAAAACCATAGTAAATATTAATTACAAAACACTCTAAGTAATTACTAAAACTGCATGTGAAGCTTTTTGGAATTTTTTATTGCATAGCTGCCTTAGCTGCCTTAACATTAAAAAATTCAAATTGTTTTATTCTGTGTCTTTCAACTGCTCCTCCTCACAGCATATTTCTTTAATTTTTTACAGGAATTTCAGTATCAGTGTCTGCATTCTGAAGGATTATTTTGCCAGGTCTGTTTTGTACAGCATCACTCAACTTTTGCTGTCTTGCCATCACTGACTTGGCTCCGCCAGGGACACAGGCACTTTTCCCACTTTTCCCATGCCATACATTTTCACTGCATTCTCAAGAGCCTGTATCAGCAAAAGAGATGCTATACTCAGGCTGGGGGGCCCAAGGCTTACAGCTCCTAGAGCTCCCTTGCTGCACCACTTGAGTAGGACTCTCACATTTCCATCCAGAACTTCAGAAAAAATGATGTATTTGTTCCAGTACCTCCAAAGGAGGGTGTTATGAGCTTGTGAGTGGGGGAACATTGGACTCTGCTCATGCCATACAGGGTTGCTCTATGCATTCAGGAGCCCCACTTGCCCATAAATCCTACACATTCCCAGCTGTAGCACGTGTAGGGACTAGAATTAGGCCCCCTGTCCCTTGCCTTCCCTTCTCCCAAACAGGCAGACCCTCAGCACCCTTCATCACCCACCTGCAGCAACTTTTGGGCAAGCTGCCCTTCCCCCACAGCAGCAGCCTACTCCTCACCCCTTGGAAAACCAGATGCAAAGACAATACTCCAATAAAAAAATCCAATAAAAAAACATCTACACTGGTGCTAAAGTTAGGGTTAGGATAGGTTGAGTGCATCCAGTGCCTTAGTGAGAACAACTTTTCTTCTTCCCTCCAGGACAGTAGCTCTGGACTGAGCAGGACAGTCTGGACTCTGATAGTCTGATGTGTGCCTCCACCAACCACTCAGCACTCAGGGACAAAAAGAGCTGAGCTTTGCCCATTTGCTTCACAATTTAAGTAATCCCTCATGTAGTTTTGTGGTGAGAGAAGGCAACTTCAGTCAACAGTTCTCTGTGAGACTGAGGTTAGTGGAAAGACAATAAATATAAATAGAGAATTCAGCACTAAAGAAAGCTTTCACAAAAGTGTTCAAGTGCTGTCACGACACAGATGAAGTCCTTGCTGAAATCGACAGCAAAACTCTTCAGTGACTTCAGCAAAGTTAGGATTTGACTGAAGGGGCTCCTACTTTTTGTCATACCTCATACTTCAGGGCTTTTATATGTTATTTTCTTATATTCGAAACAGAAATTTCTGGTATAGCAGTCTATAAACTACCTGGCACACTTTTAAAAAAACTGGGACATGCATGTTTGTTTTTGAAATGGTCTCTCATATGATTCTACTTGAGAATTTAGTACAATAAACATTGTTTCCCGAAAGTGTAAAAATATAACATTCTTCTGCCATTAGAAGAAGATAATTAATCCAAAAAACCTCAGTATTCAAATGGCTTAGACATCTTTCAACACAAAGATGAAGGGTTTATGCTCTTACTGGCAAAGACTTGGTGCATGCAATCTCAGAGAAGGACTAATCCATCTTAAAGCTAGCATTTGCAGAAGGAAGATCTAAGGAAATAAGTAGAGCCAAACAAGACCACTGTGCTAGAAGAGACAAGATAATAGCACAATGAAAGGAGCATCAGCACCACTGAACTGTTAATGGAATTCCCAGAAGAATAAAAGCAACTGCTTTTGCTGGGACTTTGTAGGCACAGGGAGCAATGCTGGATTGCCAAACAATGAACACCTCGTGCGTATGTAGCCATGAGAACCTTTTCAGAAAAGAGGTGGTGCTTACCAAGAACTCAGACTTCCTCTACTTTTTCCCTCAGAAAATTTCTGTCATAGATATGGTATATCATGATCAATAAGAGGATAGAAGAGAGGAGACACATTCCTTTCATCCAAAGGGCAACACAGCCAACTATGAGGTGCAGATCTCCTGGTTTGGCACTTTAGCCTCTGGCCTCCCAGCCCAAAGGTGAGTATTCCCACTGCCAAAAGCACCAGCATCAGTGTAACTTCATTTTTGAATGGAAAAGGTACTCAAGTCTTTACCTCCAAGTCAGAAGGCACTCTCTGTTGTTTTAGCTGCACCTTCAGCAGATCTTTTTGCTGATCATCTTCCAGACAATCGATTTCAGTCACGGGGAATGCCTGCTGCTGTGTGTCTTCACTGATGCTCACGACAAAGAGCACCTCTGAGGTGAGCAGCAAGCAGCCTTCATGCTGCTGGCCTGATCCACTCACAATCATGACATCTAAGGCCATGTGAACCTCTGGCCTTCCCAGAGACTGCAGCATTTTCCTGCATTATCAAGTTAAAAAAAGACAAAAAATACAAAAAAAGAACTAGTCAGTGTAGTGCTTTGGATCCTTCAGGGCTTATTTTGATCACTATGTTTTTACTTAAGCCTGTAGCTATCACCTACAGATGCAAAATAAACCAGGGAGTGTACTCCAAAACTCCATTACTGAAAGATATAAGACTTCAGATTTAAAGAATGAATATGAAATTGTTAGTTATCAAAACCCCTCAATCCCTCACTGCGAAACTGGCCTAATATCTGTGCTAGGTTATCCTATTTCCTATCCTATTTCCTTGATAATAGAAGAATTACCCTGAGAAGTGGCTTAGAAATTCAGTGCAGAAAATAAAGCTATCTTTGGTAACCGCTGTTTCTGGAGATGTGCATTATTTTTCTTGGGCTCAGTGCAATGATAAATAAGTAAGAACTCACTGAATACCATGAAATAAAGATCAGCTCTGTAGTTTCAAAGCTGGATGCAGATCAGCAGCTCATCATTTGCAGATTGGGTTTCTATGCACTACCTTTGTGTTTAATGCTCCTAAACAAGCTTCCATAACTCAGCCTTTCCTAGGGAAGCCTTTCCTGTTAACTTGACCAGAGTCCAGAACCTATTAATAAACAATGTGCATGTAAAAATGAGCAATTGTCTAAATAATGTTACCAGACGTATTTGACGTGGCTGTTTGGACCCTGCTCAACATGTTGATCATTTGGATGAGAGCGCTGCTTGGGAAGCTGTGAAAGTCCAGCTCCATGCAAAATACCTGTGGTGAGAGAATTCAGGTTTTTTAGTAGCTGTTCTCTACAATGCAGTTATGTGTTGCAGTGATGTCATTTGTTTAAAGCAGTTCATAAAATAGTGCAGATCCAAAATGATGTCACATCTCTGGAAGCTGTAGTCAAGATAATTCATTAAATATTACAATGCAAGAGTTGTGCACTTAACCCTCGTGATATTGCTTTAGCAAGAAACAAAAAAAACCCCACTGTGTGTTCTATGAATCAGCTGTACGCTTGCAATCAAGAGAAACGTAACACTCCTGAGAGCCATCACTTCAGAGCAGGATCAGACACATCACTTAGGATTTATGTAGAAAAAAATCAAGACCATTGTTAACTTTCTTGCTTAATATTAAAATACTTTCATATACGTGTCACAATTGGTACAATTTAGAAGGCAAGTTTGCCTAGATATTGCACTTAAATGTTCAGTTACTTAATCCAGCTGTTAAACGCAGATCCATGTGCATTTATGAGATCTCCTGGGGCATCTGGTTTATTGTGAATTCTTAGTGCCAGCACAGAATGGAGACTACAAGCAGCAGTTAAGCAGGTTTCTAAAGAGACTCTCCAAAGCTGAAGATGATACAGTAAGTATGATTTCAGATGGCCTGTAAACATTCAGTAATGAGCTATGGTCACCAGAAAGAATGAGTGAGTTGCAAAAAAATTCACAATTAAGTAGTTTTAAAAATTTTGACACGACAGACATGGAGTAGATTATGCAGCAAGCACTAGTGTTATATGGTTTGGTGCAAAGTTACTCTTTTACAAATATACTTCTTTACAAATAAATGAAGATATTTTCTTTTGTCTAGGCATTCCAAAGGCATTTTTGCATAAGGGTGTCAATAACTTAGATTCCCTCTTACACAATGGATAATAATTTAAACAAAACATCAGCAATGAAAAAAAAACCTTTAATTTTTAGCACACATGTTGATGGTAATACTTAAAAGCAGCATCCCAGTTGTAACAGTTGGCTTACCGAGGTTCTCAGCATTATGTGAGTGAAAATGTTATTTACAGATGGAGACAGAGAGAACATGTGTTTATTTCTGTGTGGTCCTCCACCCCCTGGTCCCCCCCAAGAGGCACAGTCCCACTTCCAATCCAGTTGTGGGTAAGAGTTACTTGAACTCTTGTGTATTTTCCTCTCACGCATTGTCAGCTATTTTTGATATAGTTTTAGGTTTTTTCCTGGCTAACTCTTTTTGTCACATGGTCATGGAAAACATGATGTCTTATATACCATATCTGCAATGAAAATGTACCTCTACTACCATGAGTTTCTTGGTAAAGACAGCAGCAGAATTAAATCTAGAAATAATCATGTCCTGGGCAGTAAAGCCAATACAGGGACAGCCGACAACAGGAAAAAAAACCTTCTGATTTTGCTGATATGGGTTTTACACCTATGAGGTGTATAATTCAGGAGAACAGTTGTTATTTATAATCATATAAACAAGATAAAGCTGATTTTAAAGAATTCTAATAATAGTTTCATTATTTATTTTACTAGATGGAATGAGCTGTGAATGTTGTGGGAAGCATCCTAAACTTAAACTCTACAACAACTAGTCATATTCTAGTCAACACAGCACAAGAATAAATATTGCTAGTGATTAAAGGCTTAAATATTCAAGGTTTGTCTGGTATAATTAGTGAAGTGGAATTATTGACACATTGTCCGTCTATCAATTTCCTGCTTCTCTTCCCTGACTCTCTCCAACCACCATTTCTTCTTAAATATTCAAACTGAAAGTGATTTATTGATACTGGAAACAAATAAATTAGTGCATTCTGATATTTTATTTTTATTTTTTACGCTGTTTCTTTGTCCAGAATTGTTCCCATCAATTTGAAAAGATTTAGCCCCAGTGCCAGTAAGTGGTGAGTCTAGCTGGAAACCCCACCTCTGGTTGCTCTAAGGTTAGCCATGTATGTGAAAACACGACTGTGTTCTCGTGAAGTTCTACTTTAAAGGGGATGCTCCTACTACATGAGTCACTTCTTTGTCCCAGGAATGTACCTCACTCTTTGTGTAGAGACAGCCCAACTCTTTCCCTGCCATAACAAAGCAGTCTCAAAATAACGCTCTAATTGGACATAGTGTTGTTCTAATCCTTTTATGTCAAAAACTATTTTGCAAGCACATATGTTTCTGTAACTAATTCTACTGTATTCCAAGAATTACTTCATGCTTTCTGCATTCCGTGTTTCTGTGGCTGTACATCGCTGATCAGTAACACAAGAGAGAAGCACAACACGATGGCGTTTCAGAAAAGCAGCAGAGCATTTGCAAGTATTTAGCGGTGCCATTTCTAAACCTTTTTCTAAGTCACACAATACTGAGCTGGATAAGTAAGACATAGCAAGTCGTATCTGAACAGCATTTTAAAATTTAAATGGAGGTGTTGGAAATATGACACTCACCATAACCTGTCTGGGAGACAAGCTCAGCTGCCCCTCCAATGGGTTTTGTGAAGACGCCCATGATTCCCTTCCCCACACCCGAGATGACCCCTCTGGCTTTATGCCCAGCAGAAGCTTGGGCCTCAGATACTCGCTGAAAATTCTGCATCGGCTGATCCACAATCCCAGCAATTGCACCTGAAAAAACAAGAGTCTCCAGTAAGCAGTGAAGATAAATATTCCGGAATAAAGAGGAAATCTTACTACTGGACCTGAATATTGTTTGGATTAGAGACTGTACCCCATTCTTATACAGCTATTTAGCATGTGACCAATTAGCTAAATACTTTCTTATCTTTAGTTTAGATCTTAACCTTTTTCTTTTAAACATTTAAATCACCTAACCTTACAGTATGCTTTCCTCTTTCAACTATTTATGCTAAATGCTTTTGCTGAGTTAGTTTAATTTGGCTCATTCTGTGTCACAATTCTGAAAATGGTAGGTTAGGAATAAAATTCTCCAGTTTTAGATGACTTGAGCTGCTATGGAAATGAGATTTTCATATAAGTGAGAGATTGACTTCATGAAAATAAAACCTTCTTGTATTCAATAGATCATTTTTATATCCTCTTCCACTGCCAGAAATGTTCATAAGCTAATGCAACTTTTGATATATTAGTAAGATTAGCAGAATTAGACTTTGAGACTTTTTGTTACTTTTTTTGTGAAAACCATCATATTTTACTTTAATGCGCATGGGTCAAACTTTTACAAGTGACATAGTGACCTTCCCAGCTTTTAGTATCAACAGAGAACTTCAACTTAAATCTTCCTAAATGTAAACAGGTATGTGAGGTGGTACATTTCTTTGATCTTGAGTTTATGCTAGCCACTTAACCACAGACATGTCTCTAGTTGTTGTAATTTTGATAGATAAGCTCTTTGGAGATCGCCAAGTGTATAAGGATTGGACAAAGTGACACCAGTCCACCCAACCTGAGGTGCTTTGCTCAGTGAAAAGCAAGTCTGCAGACTTCTTGCTCAGCTCTCAGTTTGCACCTGCAGCTGCAAATACCAAGATAAAACAATTATTTAAGGAGTAGAACTGAGTGTCACCCTGGTTACTAGGCATTTTCACTGCAACCTAGACATCTTTGAAAGTTCTGCTTTGTATGTGGAAGGAAATCCAGGCATAATTCCACAGATTCGGACAATCACAACCGAGGTATTTGGGCCCCATGTGTTTACCAGCCTGACATGCACTAGGCAGTGAGCTGCTAACTGGTTTTCAGATGGTTTTAGTTACTGTCACTGGATAAATTAAGAAATTGCTGACTTTGAACAACAAGAACTAATATTGTAATTGTGCACAGTCACCGTCCAAAGAAAAGACAAGGATGAGAAGCAGCACACATTTCCCCAGATCCTTGTCCCTGGGATACTATCTATCAGGAATTCAAGAAACTTGCATCCCCCATAAATGCCTTAATCTCCTCTTAGAGAAAATTCTTCTAAATTCTGCAGGACTAGTCTTTTGATAAATGTATAGCATTTCCACAGAAAATGCTGGTGTATTTTTGAAGTGATGCCTGGTTTTAATTGAGGTCACTCACTGAAGCTGAGTGTGCAGCTGAACATTCACCTTTTGTACCACAAAGGCCATGAAGTTTTTTCCTTAATGCCATGCCATTGAAATGAGACATTTTTCAATTCATTAGTAGTTACCAGCTGCTCCTGCTGCTTGACTAAAATAATATCTGAACACCACATTACACAATTGGGATTGTTTGTCCAGTCTTTTGTGCAATTGGGATGCATTTGAAGGCATAAAAAATACTTGGAGTTCTGCTAAGTTACAATATTATACTACCCTGTGACCTCCTTCACCCTATCTATTGAGGTCATCCACAACAACTGCACTTTCAGAACAGAAGTTATTGCCTTATAAAATGTAATCCACCTAAGTCCTAGCACTAGTAAATTATTTACTGCAATACACTTGAGCAAAGTTATAAGGTAATAATAAATAAGAGCCCACTCCAAAGTACCTGTGGTATGCTCCAGGCACTGCTCAGCTGGAATTAGGCTCCGAGGACAAGGAAACAGAATGGAAACTGCTGTGACTGTGTTATATAAGAATATTTATATAGTGTCCCAAATAATCTATAGCTTAATTAGCCAGTTTTTAGTAACTCCATGCTATCTGTTACTCTGGCATTTTATGCATGCTCTGAACTTGTCTGTGAAGGCACTGCCCTTTTGTACCTCAAATCCTTTTGCAAGTCTTGTTGTTCTACCTGCAAAAAATAAAATCAATGATCTTCTCTTCTTCTGTAATTCCTTATCTTGAATTGCAACTCACTGCCCTAACTCATTTATGTGCTGTGGCCATGCCCACAAATCACAAAATAAACTATAACCTTACTCCTTTCATTGAGGAGTGGCTAGTCCTACCACCCTTGTGTGAGGAACCCAGATCTGTGAAGCTCCTTTCCTGTGTGCAGCATGTGTGAGCAAAGGAAAAAAACTATAGGCTGAAGCCTGAGCAACCTCAAAACCCAGCAACAGCAAGAGACGGTGACACACATGTGAGGTTCAGGGCACTCCTCACACCAGAAACTGTGCAAAGCACATCTTCCCTGTGCCCCTGTGGCTTCTTGCATTCTAACAGAGCTCTTGGCAGGAGCACCATGAGGGATGGACTCAGCACAGAAAGTTTCCCCCCAACAGATTTCAATAGGGCATCAGGAATGCAGAGCATGGAACCACATGTAGCGGTTCCTTCCTTCCCACTCTCATTCTCTCTCACACGGTGCCCTACTGCTGTCCCTGTCCTTTCCCTGTAATGTCCCTTGACCAGTATTTTTTAAATTAAATAAAACCACTCTACATTTCTCTCTTTTTTTTTCTTACCCATGGCATTTGATTTTATATGCATGTCCACATATGTACACACAGATTATGCATGTATAAAGAAAACCTCAATAAAATTAAACACCAAAGCAACAAAACAAAAACATATTCTTCCATTACTGGACCAAAGAGGTTCCAGCAACAACATAACATCTGCTAAACATCAGATGGGGTGCACTCTGGTTAATACATGTTGCTCAGTAACAATAAAAAAGTTACTTTGATAGCTACAAAATTTAGATAGTTCAGAGTATATCACTGGATTACTTCAAGAAGAATTTGATTACGGGAAGCAACTGGTTTGTGTGCAGACTAACAAAGTTTGGTGAATGTAGCACAGCTGACAGACCTTGCAAAGCTCTGACTGCTTGTGACAAACTATTTCAGGGCAAGACATAATTGGAAAAAATCCCCCACTAAGAAAACTGGCCATGCTTTGCCATGAGGCTGGAAGTTGGCCAAGCTGAAGCCATTTTGCTTCCTTTTCTCTGTTGTCTTTCAGGACTGCTCCAAGTGTTTCACACCAAAAACAGGGCTGAGGCATAATCTCATCACAGTAAACATCACATAAAAATACAGCTCAAAGAAAAGAGCACCTGTTGCCACGCATTAATGTAGTTGCACAATTAGTGTGTGGAATAGCACACAATTTCAGGATTAGCACTGGCTTGTGGTATCTTGTGCTGTAGATAGGCAAACATAGAGTGGCCCTGACTCAGTGATGGTGTACAGCAAGAACAGCCATCACCACCTGTAATAACAAAAATCTGAGCTTCTGAAACCCAGGCTTTGCCTTCTCCACCAGGATAGTTACACTGTGAGGCAATATGGGTCAATTCACTTCTCCAAAAGCAGGAAGGAGTAACTGAAATGTTGAGCACTTTGCCACTGTAAAAAATAGCTTTTTGAATAGCTGTCAGCTTTTTGGTTATTTGGATATGCTCAACTTCCTGAAGGCAGCCACTTCAATATAGTATTTTTCACTAGAACCAGCAGTTGAAAATACAGCCTATAGTTTCAGTAGTCTCTTTTACATGCTTCTAAGTTATTGAGTTTGACTCTGTCATGTAAAATGCAAAAGATAGTTCCTCAGTGGGGAGTCAATCATCTAAATATTTTACAAACAATTTCACTGCATTTTTGCCTAAATATATAAAAGAAAAAAACACCTATCATAAGCTGTTGCTTCTTTTCACGCACAAGTGTTACTAAAATGACCCAGAAATCTCCCCCAAACTAGAAAAGAAGACAACAGCTGGCCAAAGATAACAATCAAATCAAACAACACCCTGACAGTGCTTGAGTCATTTAAAATGAGACAGGACAAAGCACTTAAGAATGTACCACAGGGAACAACTTGCACTGAGGAGGAGACGAGTACATGATTTTGGCCCAGATTCAGCAAAGCTCTTAAGCACATGCTTAAGTGCTCTGCTGAATCAGGGCCACCGTGAGCCAGATCTTCAGAAAAATCAGAAAGGCAACTCAACTTTCTGGGTAGATACCACAACGTATCAGTGAACTGAGGGCTCTTACATGACTTCACCTAGGCACAAAATCTACATTTGCCATTGTCTCAGCTGCGTGCACAAGTCAGATGGTTTTTACAAACATGAGTACTGTGACCATCGTAGAAATCTCCTTCACACTTTTCAATTTTACAATTAGAAAGTCATAGAAATTACAGCTTCAAATAGTTGCGCTCTCTGCATTTCTGTGCTCATCAAACTTTTCATCCTTGTGAAGTAAAATAACTGCAGCTTCACTTCACTTTGTTATGTATGAAGAACCTTAAGTGTTTTTAGAGTAAGCACGTTCATATTTATTCTGAACACGCTGGGGAAAAAAAGCAGCAAAGTTATACCATCCATTCATCTACGACTGTTTTTCTTTTTTTTGGCAAGCCACAATATTCTTTAAACTAAATGGTCAGGACAGTAGCAGCTTTCTGACGTGTCTGTAAAAATTGAAATATAGGTCTATTCATAATTTAGGTCTTGACATAATTTATATGAATGCTGCTGCCTATACAGAAGAAATATGCTTTTTAAAAATCAGGTTTAATTAAAAAACTTACACTAAGTAAGTGGAATATTTCTGATTTCTCCCTTAGTGAGAGTTCCATACTTGTCACATCCCGTTATACAGTTAATGTAGCTATTTATCTGGGTGCTTCACTGATTCCACTGCTAAGAAAAGAGGGATTTAACAGGGAGCGATCTCTAAATAATAACAGCGGGAATAAAAACAAGACCCAAGCTTGTGGAGGAGCACTGTTTAAATACTAATATGAAACTCTGAAACTCTAAGTTTCTAACATGAAGCCTGATTTCTTAGGAAATCAGAGACACTGGAATTCTAGCTCTTCTTTTTTGTTTTGCTTTTAACTCGGGTGTACTGCCGCAATCCACGGAATCCTTGTGTGCAGGGAGGGGCAGGAATGGCGCATTTGTGCATGGTTGTGAGGAGTCCCCAGCTTTCCTGAACAGCAGAAACTTTGCCTTGTTAAACCCAAAGCTACAAAGTTTTGCTCTTTACTTCAGGTTGTACAGCTTATGTTTTTAGCTCTGAAGGGCTCTGGTGTGTCAGTGAAGGGGATGGAGACACTGTGTTACCTCAGTGTTTTATTAATAACTGAGCCAAGATCACCAAACTGTTTCACCAGCACACACACCAGGCTGACACAGTGCTTCTAAAAGTATAATCTTCCATGCAGCAACTCAACCTGACTGCCCCTTGCCCAATAAAACAAGAGGGAAAAATAAAACCTCCACCAAAATGCCTTTGATTTGCACCAGTAACAGCTTACTATTGGGACAGTGGCTACTAATACATGGAATTTCTCCTTTATGCACATTTCTCCCAGGACACTTGCTTGCCCGTTTACAGGCATTATCAAATGACAGTGCTTCACATCATCTAATGTTATTGCTTAAAATAATTTCCAGCAACTTAACCCAAACTTATAACATTTTTACCACTTCCTCTTTGGGGCTTTCAGGGTTGTGGTTGCAAATTTAGGAGTTGTGTACACTACTGAAGATTAGGAAACAGGACAAATCCTTTCAAGCTTCAGCTCTTCTAACCTTTTGCACTGGACTGCTTTTGGTCACTTTGATCTCTAAGAGATTCATACTGTTTAATACACACTGAGGAACTCTGCCAAACAATACAGTTCTGCATTCCTTTGCTGTGTGACAAGTCGAAGTAACCTAGAAAATCCAGCCCCTTACTGCAAAACTTCTTGCAGAAACTTTTTCCACTGTGGGTTAGTTTTCAAATTTCTAGGTACTATTTTGAAATGGATAATCTTTACTTCTCACCAAACCACTTGGCTGCTTGATGAATAAAATTACACTGAATCAGAACGATCTGAGTCTCTTTGTAAAAGCAGAATTCCTCATCAAAGCTTACTTAACATCTGCACTAAGTTGAAGTGGTTTTCAAACAAACCCAAGAATCTCTGATATCTACAGTGCTGCAAAAACAAGCAGGTTCAGAAGGCATTCCTATAATTAATCGGAAAGTAAACATCAGCATGATGACGTCTTCATGTTGAATTTGTTACAAGTCACGCTGCCTGATGCAGAATTATTCTCTTTTTCCCACTCAGATCTACATCATGTACAAATAAAAATATTATTTCACAAAGAAAGTGCAAACCCGTCCTGTATCTGCAATTATTTTATCAGCAAAAATCATACACAAGTTACTAAATCCTGATAAACAGTATGTAATATACATACTGTGAGGCTTTTAAACAAGAAGACACCAACCCCTCCAGAATTTGAAATTACAACTCACAGCTAGAAAAGGCTAGTGAGCAGATCAGAAAACAGTATTATCACTTGATATTTAATAGTACATTACCTAGAAGGCTAATGCCTAAACGAGAGAGCCCCTGTCTCAGTCCTTCTCCCAGGCTCTCTGGAAGCTGCCTTCTCCATTCTTCTTGTCTGTTGTAATGCTCCTCATCCAGTGACAGCCTATCCATATTCCGAGCAAGACTTGTTGCCAGATTGGTAATTGACGTCAGTGTACCTAAATGCATGGAGATACACATTTGGGTCTGGATCAAAATGCTTTAATTTAAACCACGGAGACGTTGTATGCCTCACTGCAATACTGAGCATACGAGCAGAACAGCAAGTCAAGTGAACAGTCACCCATGTGTAACATGCTTTACTGTTTCTTAAGCATCACCACGCTGCTGCTATGGTCCGTGTCACGCCTTTTACATTAGCCTGCTCCAGGTTTGCTCGGTTGGTGGGAACAGAAACTCATCTGAACATCCTTCTCCAGTTCCCTGACTTGTGTACAGCTAATCTAAATGGAGAGGGGGGTGATGGAAAGGTAAACAAATATTTGCAGAAGGAGCCGTGAGGCCGTGTCCTGCGGGAGGCTGGAGCAGAGGGAGGCTCGGAGCAGCAGCCAGAGCCGGGGCAGCCACGGCGGCTGGAGCCACGCGATGGCACTGTTTGTACAGGCTTTGCAAAGAAGAGCTCCTCCTGTTCCCATGGCAGGCCAGCCCCACCGGCAAATCCTACCCATGTACTCACACAGTTATGACAACTGTATCTACTTCTTCCTTTTTTTTTTTTTAATCATAAATATGAGGAGGCGATCGAGTGTAGAATTTCTGATTGCTAGCAGAAGTGCAGAACACCTTTAATACTTCTGCAGTTATCACATTAAATACTTGCTGAGTGAATATCTATTTCCCATAGGGAGGTTTAAAATCCTGAAGTTTCTGAAACATTCTCAGGCACTGCAGTTAAGTGGTGATCTGTTCAATACATGAGACATTGCATGTGAGCTTGTTACCCTCTTAGCTTTGTTAAACGGGAACCGTTTGGTTTTTGAGCCCTGGTGCCAGGAATTTCAACTGGCACTGTCAGAGCAGCACAGGACATGGCAGGGCCAAGAGGCTGAAGGATGGACAGATTTTATTGTTTAAAACTTAAACAATGCATGACAACAAAGCAGTAGTTAAAGTAACAAAGCGAAAGCTCTACCTTTGGAAATGTGTTTTACAAATGATGTTGTTCCTCTGGAAACTCCACTGACAAATGCTCCTGGGCCTCTGGTCAGCCCTTCATAGGGGAGTCTAAAGAAATCAGCTATGCCATTCCCTATGCTTCTCACCAGACTAGCTGGGCTTCCAAGAATTTCCAATGATCCAACAACCCAGCCTGTGTGGAGAAACAAGACACATGTTACAGCTGCAAAAACTGCAGAAGCAGCAGTTGTGAAAAGGTTATTCCTTAATTATCTTTTTCACACTAGAATTCATTGCATTATGAACTTCCTTTGAGCAAAACACAGGAAATAACTCATCCACTATGAATTCAGAAATGGCAATCTTTCATACTTCGTAAATCAAAGAAATCCTTTTGGCAAACTCACAAATAGCTTTAGAATTACTTCCTTCCAGGAGCTTCCCGTATTTCTGCTAAAAGTGTGTGAGGGAGGCGGATGCGAGAGCCTCACAGTTACAGAGGAATGGGACTGCAAGCTCAGATGGTTGGGTTGGTTTTAGACACTATAAGGCAGTGCTGTGATTTCACATCCTTACGTGATAGAATTGTGACAAGGAGTTTACACTGATACAATGTACTGCTTTACAGGAGTGTGCAGGTCAATTGCTTGATGGAGTGTTAGGAAAAGGGATGCAGATTTTTGACAAGTGCTTAAGAAGTTATTTTAAATCCACCCCAACCCTTCTAAGCTGATCATTTTCTTTCAGAGTGCGGTGAAAGCCAGACAAATGTCTTCTGCTCAGTACAGTTGTGTAAACAGCAATGACATCTACATGCTGATTAGGTTACTCATAGGGGAGTATTCCTTATGCATATCCCAGGAGAAGAATCTGCAGATCTGGTTTCCTATATAAACGCAGTGTTGCCAGCAGCTTGCTGGATGGCTGAGCACGCAGCAATCTGTTGCTGGAAAGCTATTTGCAGGTCTTGTCTTTCTCAGGCTGGTAGGCAGCAGATTTATTAGGGAAACAGTGCTGCATAACTCTTTTTTTGGCAGCCCAGAGAGAGCAATTCAGAAATGGCAATAAATGTGAAACAGGAACTGTTTGGTCTTTGAGCCCTGGTACCACGAATTTCAGCTGGCACTATCAGAGCAGCACAAGGTGTGACAGGGCCAGGAGACTGAAGGATGGACAGACTGCCTCCTCTCTCCCATGAGGGCCCTTGATCTGCGCTCTGCCCTTCTCATTCCCATCTCATCATTGAAAACTCCTGCTATCCAGATGCTTTTCTTGTTTTCTTTTAACCCCTCCCAGTCATTCCTGTGGAAGGCTGAATCATGAAACTGAACAGAAGAGAAAATGTTACTCATATGAATTGAATTAATCTCATACTATCATTTTAAGCTCCTGGAACATCTATTATTCTTGTTGAATCTGTCCCACATTTCAGTTCTGGCAGGTTGAGAACTCCAGTACTTGTAATATAAAAAGCAGGAACCAGAGTGGACATAAGAGAGAGGGTGGGATGGACTACAAAACCAAAACCCAAGTGCTACTGGCAATGAAACAAACAGAGCAGCAACATACATTGTGGCCCTGCTGTCCTGGAAAAGAGCATCCCCTGGCAGTCCTTTCCTGCCAGGACCAGGGGAAGCCAGAGCTCCAGGCTGGGCCTGCAGTTCCCTCGCTGTAGGATTTTTAATAAATTATCTTTGCCACTGTGTGAAGTGCTGAAAAGCTGGAGGGGTGGGGGAGGTGTGTACAGATAGGAGAGATGTTCTTTCTGCTTCTTCTGATCAATATTATTGCAGTAATTCCTTAGAACCTTTTTCTCTCCTAAATATTCTTGACATTCCTTGTCCTACGTGGTGGTGTGATGCAAAGTGGCTACAGGACACTGCAGCTTAGTGCCTTGGTGCCCTGCAACATCCCCAGCAGGCACCCCCAGCCTGGGACATGGGGGACTCCAACTCCACTGGCCTGCTGGGCCAGCCAGCATTTCAGGAACGTAAAACAGATAAAAACCAGGAATGGAAACAGCTAAAACACAAACCTGAGGGGTTGCCTGGTATGCCAGGGATTGTTTGTTGTAATCTATCCCTGCCTGACAGGTTTGGGAAGCTCTGGATGGATCGTGCTCACCCTTGGAGAGTGTATGGGAATAGTGTGCAACCTGCAGTATGGGTGACCCTCCTTGGCCAATGCTCAGAGCAAACCCAGTGGCTCCTCACTGCCAGCTTGGACCACCCAATCCAAGGAGGAAGGTGTGGGAGTAAGTCAGGAATAGGAGAATGAGGAACCAGGAATAACCCCTCAATTCACAAGCTCTGTGTGGCATTTTACTTTGCAGAAATACAGTACCATGTCAGGTCACTATTTCCCACTTATGTGTAGGAATTCTATCCACTGACATGAAATAAATATGACTGTGTTAGCAGAGAGCCACTGAATTTTCTTTATAGGCAACTATAGGGTCAGATGTGGTACCAGTGATATTTTTGAATAGAGTTTTATTTACTTTTATATAGGGGACAACTTAATTAGAAAAGAATAGGAGATTTCTGTTGCAAATTTGGCTGATTTGAGATAAGCAGTGCTAATCAGCATATTTGAACAGAGCTCTCCTGCCCCATTCATGACTTTTGGGGCAAATCCTGCCCCCTCCCACAGGTCAGCAGTGGTCCTGCACACGGCTAAGGGCAAAAGAGTGTATATCTCTGAGTATAAGGTATGGCTGTATGGGAAGGCTGGCTGTGCAGATGCTACCAATGATTTATGCATCAGACAGTGGTGAGCAGAAGGGGGCCAAACAACCCATATTGCAGATTAATGTAGTTAAAATGCAGGAGTGTGAGGTCCTCTTCCATAAGAGACCAATTGTGCTAATGGTGAGAAGGAACCTCAGGGTTTGCAGCTCATATTAAGCTTTTTGCTTGATTTTTTCCTTCCTTTTTTACTTCGTTGACACAGTCAGCTTTTCTGACAAGTGTCACAAAGTCTTCAACATAAACCATTTTCTTTGCTAAAGCAAGCATTAATCAGTAAAATTCACCATTTTAATCATGGTGACAGATTTCAAATAATACATTTTAGTTTTAGTGATTTTCATGGCAGTTAAGTATATATGCACATGTATTTTCCTGAAGAGAAGTTCCACCAAAGCAAACTTCAATTCTCAAAACTTAAATCTGCTTGGTTTCAGATACATCACTGATCCCAGAGCAAGCGATGGGAGAGAAGCATTTACACTGTGGACCATATTTGGCTACAGTTTCACTCTTCATTAACAAGAAACTAGATCTGCCCTTCTGTACTACGAGATTTAACTACAAAACAAATCCAAACAAGTAGCAAAAAGAAAAACCTGCAAACTCTGTAAGCATGATATTGCAAGAAAATAATGAGCTGATACATTGTTCTGGAGCACAACTGTGCACACCATTGTCACAATCAGCAGTGCAAGTCAGGTATGCACACAGTGAAAGACAAGGTCAGCATCTATAAATAGATGAAATACACGTGTACAGTTCTGGAAAGTGTGCACAGAAGTCAGGTTGCAGCATTGCAGGAGAATAAATCCCACATTTCAGTGTGGAGTATGTTACTTGTGTGTGATCATGGAGGAGCTTCCTTCTGTCTCAGGCACAAATTCTGTGCTGCACCAAGACACATCAGAGACCAGATTTAATTATTTCTACATTAGAATTTATGGAAAACAAAATATACCTGGTAACTTAAAAAGACTAATTGCTTGCTATAGATCCTATACGGGAAAAAGTTACTAACAGCAAACTTCATAGTTCTTGGATCAAAGGACAGCAAACATCTGTGTGCCAGTTTAGATTGAAGGCTGTATGAAGAAAGACAGATTCCTAATCATAAACTGCAGTCAAAAGGATTTGTAACAACAAAACAACATTCAGGTCTGTAATTTACTTCTGAACGCAGAACAACATGCTGAATAATTTGATTAAACACTGTTTTGGGGAGTTATATAAGGAATGTGGGTTGATTCTGACTAGTGCTATAATATAAAATGACAAAACCTAAGCCAGCTAGAACACATTTTTATGCTGTATTCAGGGTTTCAGGTGGCTAAAGCCTTCAGGTGGTTGGCTAATGTTTAGCACAACATCACAAATCTTCACTGGTATCTGCTCAGCTGTTTTATTTCCCTTCTGTTGTATGACAGGACCTGAAAGGTGTCTGAAAGTATCGTTATAAACCAGAGTCTATGGAGAACAAAAATTGTACTGCTAACATCAAGGGTACTCATCTTGAGCAACAGTCACAGCATCCTGGTACCTAATGAAAATGTTATTTGTTAAGGAGAAGTACTGACCTGCTCTGAAAAGTGCTCCAGCAGCATAGTGCATGGCCAAGGCGTGGACAAGTTGCCTGGCTGTGGTGAAGATGGGTCCTCGCTCAAACACAGAGAAGGAGAGAGGGGTGTGATCTGAGGCTATATACAGTTTCAATGAAGCATGAATACTGACAAGGAGATTAACAGGTTGTATTTTTAATTTTCTTAGCTTCACTGGCTTGACTAATGCTCTTGCATGCTCTCTCACTTGTTCAGGCACTATCAGGGTAGTATCTGAAGCATTCAGAGATTTACAAGCAGTTTTGTTTTCTGGAAGATATGTATCAAACAAAGTCTTAATGTAGTAAACAAAGGTGTCTTCCACATACAGTCTAGCTGGTTTGAGCTCAAAGCTGAGGTCATTCACGTGAAACATGAAATTCTCTTCCTCGGAAAAAGCAATACAGAGTTTTATAAAGCAGTTTTCCTTATAGCTTTCCAAATCTTTGTTACAAACAATGAGATTGTTCATTCTTGACCACTGCGCGGTTTCATTTTTCTCTTCTTGGCACAGCAGGACTGCAAAATGGAAATTGGATTTGCTGTACAACTGATTGTCCAGTTGCAAGTCTTCACAATACACTTGGAGACTATGGAACTGTGGGAGGCCTTCCACAGAGTCCTGCTGGAACTCCTCTGACAGGGAGCTGGTGGCTGGGGCCATGTGGAGGAAAACATTGTCTGCTGTGAGACGCAGGAGCTCAGATGACACTTTGTGGTTTGTAATATCATCAAATGCAGCAAGACTTAACTGACTGATGAACATTTTCAGTGACACAGTCTGCTCTTGACTTCTAGACAGGAGGGAAAAGAAGTTTTATTACTTCCTGTCTTTTTAGTTCACCTGGCTTCTTGCTTGCTCGAAGAGCTATCAAAAGAGACATTCTCTGTAATACATGGGAAACTCATTGTGCAAGTCCTGCTAATGTTACTGGGGTTTGGCAACCCTAATCACCACAGTCAGTACCACCCAGGAGGTCTTCTAAGAAATGGGACAGTATACATCTATACCAGGGTTGTCTGTCTTTTTTATCAATCAGCAGGGTAGTTTGGACAGGAACACCTCTATCTACACAGCAATTCCTTATTACACTTGCTACAGAGACAGATACCAAAACACACCACAAATACAATTTTCTGACAATTCATGTGCAGCCTCAGATATTTCACTGAAGGTTGCTATTACAGGTAATCATTTCACATCACATGTAGTGAGTGCCCTCCAATGAAGCCACTGCAGTATTTTTAAAACTGACGGCATTGAGGCCTTCCCCCCTGCAACATAAACTGCTCAAGTTTAACTAGCAAATGGACTATTAGGTACTGCTGATGACCAGTTGCTTGGGGATTAATACTTAATTACAATGCAAATAAAAACAGTACAACAAATTCCACTCTAATTGTAACAGGATTGCTGGAGGCCAAGCATTCTGCAGCTTAGTAATAAGTAGTATCATAATTGCACTTGAATGAAGCTGAGGACCAGATTGTGGTGTATTATGGAAGTGAGGAAATCTTCTAAAGAAGGGTGTTATAATCAAACATGATTAATTACTAACTGTAAGGCTATTCCTACAGCTCTTGTATATTAAATCTTTGGGAGCTTGTAAGATTCCAGACGGCAGGACCTGGCTAAATACATTTTAAACTGATGAACACACTTAAAATTAATTATTATGGAAAATGTCTTTTTTAAAAATGAACAATTCAGGTCCTCTTTTTGTACCAGTCATCTAATGTTTACCCTAAAGTGACATGACTTTTGATGTTAGACTGTCCTTTTTAACTGTGATATACAAAGCCATATGGTCTAAACATATGCTACAGTGTATGCAGCAGTATTAAACAAAACAGTTAAGCCAAAGTTTCTAAGTCAGTTAACACTTAGAAAGCTGACTGAGCTCTCTGCAATGCTTTTAATCATCTTTTATGTGCTTTATGTACCTGTTGAGGTTGGTACCAACAGATCCTGCTCTTCCTTCTGGGGCCAAGGTTATGACTATTTTTCCACAGTGGTGGGTGATGTCCACATAAACACAGCCAAAGCCAGTTAAGAACACAATCTAGAGGAGAGGGTTAAAAACACATGGAATGTAACTGAAATCACTATTTTTAATGTCATAAATTAAATTAATGCTATCAATGCCTTCCGGTTAAGATCTTTTACTCAAATCAGGATACTATTCAGGAAAAAAATCAGATTTCAGTAATTCAGAAAATAACTGCTCTGATATTTTTTCAGTTATACAGGGAGATGAAATTTGCATCTCATCGTTCAATTTCATAACTGAATTCATTTTAATAAGGAACTTCTCCAGGAAAAAGCAAAATGTGCTGGGGAGGGTGGAGTTTATATGAAAAGAATAAATAGAAAATTTTAATTTGTGATTTTGGATTAAGAAGAAAGGCATTTTCCTGGAGCTCTAAAAAATCCCACTTTCTCCTCCAGAAAACAAACCCTAAATTAACATTATGTTGCTATGCCCTACCTCAGAGGGCTGATGAATAGCTGATAGCATGATGTAAAACATATGAAGACTGAAAAGTAAGTAACATTTTGGATCCAGGAAAACTTGCATTAACAACTCAAGACTGAACACATTATTAAGCCATTTAAACAGGTTTGTGAGAACACCTACACAGGCAAGGTGCCACCATGAAGAAATGGCAAAAATCTATTGGAAAGCATAAAGCATCTAAAAAGGCAGGAAAAATGGGAATTCGACAACAGGTTGGTGTCTTGCTTGCAGGTGTACAAACTTTCATGTCTTTAGGAATATCCTACTTAAAGAAGTGATGTGCTGCTTTTGGAGCTTAATTCTGCAATATTTCCATGCAAGTTTTGTGTTTCTCCAGAATATAAAAGATTAAGATCTAAGGTTTGGAAAATTCACAGCAGTCCTTTTTAGAGGAAGCTGGCTTCTCTTTTCCTGCAAGGTTACTATCAACACAATTGTTTACTAGATTGCAATGACAGAAGCTATAATATAAAGGAATGCAGACTTGAGAAATAACAAAGATATTGGGCTAGCACAGGTAAAATAAACAGCTATTTGTCTTTAGACAAAATAAAGACTCTTCACTGCTGTTAAGAAGTCACCAGAAGCAAAAACAACTGGAAGTTTAGTAGGATCAGCACTTAAACTGATTCTTGTTACGCTACTCATAATACAAATAATTGTACAGATAATTAAATTTCATTAATCAATTTTTTTATTCTTCTGAAAATTACATATAGGAGAATTTCTAATTTTGAAATGTCAGTTTGAATCCTTTGCTTGTCTCGAAGGGATTCACAGTCCTACATGGAATTATTCAAAATAAACCTCCACTGATCTTGAAGACTGGTCATTTTTAATTCCAATTTCAGATTATTCTGATAATAAATACTTCAATATTCATTAAGATGCTATTTTTAAGTAGTTTTAAATTTTCTTCCTAATAGAAAACGAAGTATCTATCTGTGACTACACAGAAGAAATACAAGTTACCCAAGATCCTTCAAATATCAGTTATTTCACAACCTGAACCGAATTGTATGTGACATTACCAGTATATTCTTTTTTCACTTATATTCATAGTTTTCTAAGAGACAGACAGAAATCCTGGGAAAATTTTCAACATGTACATCCCAAAACTTCAATAACAGAAGGCTGTATGTTTTTTTGGAGAGCTGTTCAAGTAGACAATGATCCCCAAATGTTGTGTTAGCATCTAATTCCTTCTAGGAGCCAGATACTTATAAAGAACCCTGGTCTGGCATAACATTAATGACTGAAATTTGAAACCTTGCATTGCTTGACTGGCTTGCTGAATGGAACTGAACTACTTGCTATATAACGTAACACTCAATAATCAAGAGCATTTTGTGATTTGTGCCCAGGGAAAACATCTGAAACTAGTATTTCTTTCAAAGAGCCAAGCAGTTTATGTTGATTCCATGTAAACTAATGACTTCAAAGATGGAAAAAATTCCCATCAAAAAGAATTACTCCAGTCAAGGAAGCTTTCATTTACCTCAAGACCCAGAGAAAAATAACAGAGGGGAAGAAAAGGGAGGGGTTGTTTTGTTTTAGGAAAACATGAGCAGCTTCTGTAAAGACACAGAGGGAGAGTGATCGTGATGATTCCTACAAGATATAAAGATAAAAATCCATTATAATTAAGTGACCAAATTTTCCTGAATCCCATGGCATTCTTTGGTTACAGGGCCCAGAAATTTTCAAGACTAATTTTTCCAGGTAACATCAGGTTGATTAAAAAATGAAAAAAACCCAGTGTTACACAGCCTCTACTTTCAATCTAGCTATTTCTAAAAGGAGACAGTAAAGAAGATAGTCTGTGTTCTAAAACTTCCACAGGAAGGAACTTAATTAGGCAGGAGAGTTTCCAGGCGTTAAATAAAAGCCCTTAAACCAACAGAAAGGATACACTTATTGCAGAAGAACAATGCACTGTGCAGGTCAGAAAGACAACCATTTATGGTGTGAACTAGGAAGTAGTTTATAATGATTTACTTGTGTTCCTTGGTTGTTGATGTCCACAAAATCACTCCATTCATTTACTATTTCATCAGATGACACCACTTTCAGGAGAATACTTGGCAATAAATCTCTTGTTTTGCAATCTGGATAGCTGGAGATTTGATGGTAAAGTTCATGATGAACTGAACACTCAGCTGGAATCTTTCTACAGTAAACTTCAAACTTTGGTGTATCTGAAATTTTATAAAATAGACAAGATCAGAACTTTCTAAAACCTGTATGAAATCAAAACTCATCTATGTTTGCACAAATAAAGTTTTGGTCTGGAATATTCCTAATAAATAAAAACATTGCTTTTTTAATGGTTAGAATATTATATGTTTGGGTTTTTTCCTTTTCTCTTTCTATTTTATAAAGTTTTACAGAAATAATGTTCTTCTGATCATTACATTAACTTACTGTAACCAGACTTTTAACAATACATTTTGTTTTACATTTGCAAATCTGAGGAAATATAAATGTTCCATGGGATTGAATTGATGTCAACAAACTCCCACTGCCTATGGATTTCCTACAGCTCAGTCACCTTGACAGCTGGAACCAGGGAGACACAAAAGCCCAGAGACAAATATTTAAGTTCATACTCCTGACCTCATAATTACCTCCAATAGCTTCCAGAGTCTCTCACTTTGAGAGAGATCTTCATGAGAGCATCAAGTTCTTGCTATAACCAAAACACACATTGAACTCAACTTTGGACTGGAGATACAGTAAAAGAAGTTATACTACTACAGTGCACTGTTTCTAATTATTGCATTGTACCTACCTTTGAAATTCTCTTTTACAAGCAATGGAATGGAGCATCTATTGTGGATAATGATACGAGGACTAGGATCTTCTGTAAGTGTTAGGTACGTCACACCGAGATGCTCTTGGTAAGTCAGTGCTATAGCTCTAAAACAGAAGCAGAGATATTGGATGAAATATTTACATATTCTTATCCTGAACAATTAAAAACATTCAAAACTAGCATCTGTAAGATTCTTTATGATCAAATTCCAAGTCCATAGATATTTATCTACATTTAGGCAAGTACACATCCCTGCTTCAACAGAAGAACACGTGGAAATAGCCTAAAAATCACGAGAGAGGAAATTGCTTCATGGAGAGTACTCATGAGTTAAATTGAATGTGTGCCTACAAGAGGAGAACCCTAGCCAACAGAGATGTATGTTAAATTAAAAGCATGAGATGGTAGGCCCAAATTTTCAATATACATCTTTAAAATTTTCCAGAAGAATTTGAATGTATACTTCTCTGGTACACATGAAAGATATTTGAACAAATATGTAAATCTAACTGACTGCTCCCCTGGAATGATCCACAGTGCTATTGCTCTTTTACATGTTAATGTTATGATTCATCACTACATCAGTTTTCAAAATGAGATTAAATTCATTTAGTTCTACTCATTAGCTGCATAAAATATCTTAATGCATAAACATAAATTCTTTTTTTTCTGTCATGCAAATTTATTGGCTATTGCTAAAACCCTTAACCTCATGGTGATTTTAAAAAATCCAAAGTCTGAAAATCTGATTAAGAACATGAGATTCTCTGTGCCTGTGGCAGAATGATAAAGAATCCTTCCCTTATTGTTTCCACTAAAACTTTTAAAATCCGAAGTCTGCGTGAGAATCTTTAGTATCCAAAAAGACATCTCTTGGACTCTGCTGAGGAACTGTATGAGGGCTGGAATAATACCAAGCACTTCAGGCAGGAGCAAGATCACATCTCTGGTAATATATACTGATGTAGCTTCTCTAATTTCAGCAGATTGTTTCTCGTTCGTACCAACAGAAGCATGAATAGATTCAGATATCAGGTTCAAGAAATGAAGCTGCTCATGTGACAAGTCACTGGACTGCTGTTTTTAACTAGCTGGTTCCATAAGTTCCTAAGTAGAATGCACAACTCCACAGTTCAAGCTTGAAAACTTGAAATCTTTCTTTGCTGTAATCTCAAAATAGTTTAATCCCTTTTGTCTTTTCTTCTTTATCCTCTTATTATGCTTACAAAAATATATGTCTACCTTTCATAAACGAAACACAAATTTTTGTATTGCATTACTGTGCACTGTCCTTGAACTCTTGAATTGTTGTTCACAAATTAAAAAACACCTTAATTCCCCAATATAAGCTTTTCATGCTCTTATTTGCCCACACAGAAAAAAATAGCAGGCCATACATTCCAAAAAGTGTACAACTTGTACATGGCCATATCACTAAACCATTTACAATAAAAGCATCAAAACCATCAGAAGATAACAATTTTCAAATTAAAGACTTGCCATTACATATGGAGGGCGTGTGTTACTTTGACTTTTGCATTAATCTCTTACAGTTTGTGACTAGCTGAGGCTTTACAGCCAAGTTGGCTGCTGCTGAGTGCCCATTGCACAGTACCTGGTGCAGAATCCACTCTCAGCACAGGTGCCCGTGGGCACTGCCACGCTCTGCCGTGCCAGCTCCGCGCTGACGATGGCCGGGAGGCTCCAGAGCTCGCGGCTCCCGGCGCTGAAGCTCAGCACCATGCGCCTGTCCCCGACGGATGTCCCTGCTGCCGAGGGACCCGGCTCTGACAGCAGGTCCCAGCAGGGCACAGCGCTCAGCGCCTCGCCAGAGCCTGCCCCGGCCGGGCCGACGCTGAACACCGCGCTGTCAGCTGAGTGGAAGTCCTGGGAACAGAAAAGCTGGTGGTAGCATGGCATGCTGGCTCCTAAAAGGAGCTTTATTCATGTTGATTTTGCACAGAACGCTCTCAAGTAGCCAATGACCACAAATGACTAAAGGTTGCACTAGAGTGCATTGCATTAAAGGCTATTTGGCCAAATTCTGTCTTCAGGTATAGACTTGCAGCACAGCTATCTGGAGGTGTTGAGCCACCGGGTCTAGTGGGAGATGTCTCTGCCCATGCTGAAGGGTTTGGAATTAGATGATTTTTAACGTCCCTTTCGACCCAAGCCTTTCTGTGATAGTCTCTGATTCTGTGATCTACAGTCAGCTCTCAGTAGCACAACACAGCTCTACCAAAATCAAATTACATTCCTGTAACACAACTGTGTGAACAAAATCCATTTAGAGTTACAAAACTAAGAATGGATTTTAGCCTCGACATTCTCCCAATTCCCCGTCCCATAAGACTGCCACAAAATGTGTGATGCACAACTGTAGATACTGATGTGAAGAAAACTAAAGAAGGAAAACAATACAGAAACAGGAACTTTAAAAATCTGCCAGCTCTTCTAGTAAGTTTGATCCCCAGAATTCTTTCCACATATTTTACTATAAATGTAATCTTCAATAAATATGTATAAATGGTTGATTAAAATATATTGACCATGCATACATTTTGGTTCCTGCAAGCTAGTCCTTAAATATTCTGTGAGATTATTAGAAAACTAATATTCACAATTTGATGCAGTTTATGAAATACATAAACTTTGGGCACATCTCTAGTTCTGCAGCTTTGCTCAGATAACTGGAATCTTCCCAAAAGGATAACAAAAATTTTTAGCCTGCCAGGCCAATATACCTCTTCTACACGCAAACTCAGTAAAAATTCTGAGAACGTTTTCAACAGCTACTACGGATTACACTGCCTATTTTACAGAAATGGCCATTAGTGCCTGAACAGATGGAGAACAGGCAGAACTAATTCTGCAATGTGCAAGAATTTGCTGCTTGCACAGATTTCTGAACATAGTTAATTACTGGAGTTGAATTTACCCAGGATTCAGTATTCTAAATGACATAAATTACTTTATGATTATTAAGTCTAAAGATTTCTGTTCCAAGCTCTGCTATATGCAGCTCACCTAAATACAGATACAGAAGTAAACAACCATTTTCCACAGATGACAAACAAAAACAGTATGTACAGTGCTTTACCTCTTCTCCTGAATGGGGTTTGGAAATAAAAAGCTGTGGCCTGTAATAGATTTGATACGATGTATCATTGATTATTGTTGTCTTATCTTCTATCTGTAGAATTTGTATACCTTGTCGAACCATGGAAGAAACACAGAATTCACACAACTGTAAGACAATGAAAATTGTGATGAAGTCACACAAAACCACAAAAGGTAGTGAAATGTAGCAATAGAAGTGCTGTTTTCTTTCTAATCAAAGAAATCCTCCCTATATTCACGCACTTCGTAACTGGAGCCTCATCACGTACTTTTGAAGTTGCATCTGTCAGTGTTATCAAAACATAATTGAGAATTCATTAATTCTTTTCCCAGGAAATATTGTATTATCTTTATGGGTTGCACAGTATGTTTTTGGCAATCTAATTCTTTAAATTATATTTCACACATTGTTTATACTCTCTTTATGTTGGACATATATTAACATAATTAGGGAGAAGCTTTCACACTGCATACATTTGATTGTTTTATCTGCTATATGACTTTGTTTTTACATGATAAAGTTACAAATCATTATAATTTTCTTCTAACCTTTTGATGACCTGGAAAAGCACCAAGTTTAATTTCAGCTTCAACAAAACCTTCTTCATCCAACGTTACTACTTCCCCATTATCAGCATCCTTCCATTTTGGGGAGGTCACATTATGAACCAGTTTAATTGCCACTGATTTGTGCACAGTATTAGTGTTTGCCCAGTATATTCCAACCTGAAAAGCTTCCTGCAAGTGAAAAAACGACTGATCATCAGTTGTTCACAATTTGATACATTTCTACTACATTTCTAAATGCAGTTTCCAGTAGGCAGTGAATATAATTTCCTGCCTTTCTCCCTCTGATTCTTTCTAAGTGGTACAAGGATAGATGAAACCACAAGGTGGATTAGGAACTGACCCTCAGAGGGGATCAAGGCTGTAGTCTACACTGAGATGTTTTACTAGGCAGACCTTTTGTTTATTAACAGACATATATGGGGCAAAAAAAGATGGTAGAATAAAAAGGAAGTATCAGATTGCTCAACTGGAATTAACAAGCTGCTGTGTCAAATCACCTTAATTATTTAAAAACTAAAGAATATTGGAGTTATAATAAAAAAGAATGCGCATGGCCAAGATATGTGGGAAGATCTGTTACACTGAATTAAGGAAGCTGGCATTCTAAAAAAAAATCTTCCTCTATTGTAATTAATTCTGTGTCATTATCAGCTTTTCTTGGTAACATTAAAAGCAATTAAATAAAATAAAGAGCTCTCAAACCAAACATTCCTTTCAGGCTGTCAATTTTGCTACTGTGGTCAACAATTTCCCAAGTGACATGTTGGCACAGCAGGGGCCAAAGTCTTTACTTGGCCTTTATAGCAATTTTTGTGGGCTGCTACCTCACATCCATGTCACAGATTCTTTGGCTGAACTGAGAGGAAGGGGAGAAGGCTGCTGATGGAATGAAGGCCTTCTTCCTACAGTGTCTTGCAGACGATTTTTAACCATGCACCTTTAGGATGTTGTTTTTCAAACACTGCTACCAATGTTGTGCTATCCACTCGGTGACTCAGTCAGTGTGGTGAATTCCTATTGTTATTGCTAGTCTTCATCCTCAGTATGACTAACAGACAAACAGACACAGTGACTGGAAAGTGGGAGTCATCTGAGCAATAACCATTCTTCTGGATCAGTGTGTTTAGCAGAACTGTGCCTGCTGAGGTGGAGGGCAAAGTTACCTCGAAGTTGGGAGGTATAATTACTTTCCCACTAGGTACTTGAAGAAGAATCTTCTCTCCTTCAAACAGCCAGAGGTCCCACTTGGACTGATTGATAAGCAGTGCCCAGGGCAGGAGTTCAATCAGCAGAGTTTTAACACACGGTTTCCACACTGACAGCTTTACCCTCATTGGACTATCCCATTGGGAGAGCTGTTCATTGCTGTCAAAAATAAATAAGCAAAAACATAAAGTCAAAGGAATAATGAATTCAAGACTGCAAATGCTAAGGTGTAATTTTCAGAAATTTGCTAGACTTTTCTGGTTGTGAAATAGAAAAATAACTCTTCTTTACCTTATCATTCTGGAACACACTGAGGTGCTGTCAGAAAGATCTAGATGGGTGTAGAGTATAAAGGCAAATTTTTAACTCCACAAGCTCAACTTAAATTTAGTCAACTAATAAATGCCTTAACAGAGTTACCACTGTCCTTCAGAGCTAAATCTGTGACTTTCGTAGTCGTCAAGTCACATTTCCTTTTTGTTTCCCCAACAACTACTTCTACAGCAACTCCCTGTTTCTCTACTGAAACAAAGAGCAGCTGAATAAACAACAGCCTCTAGAGCTGCACTAAAGAAAGTGCATTCACAAAAAATGGTTCAATTTTTAGAAAATCCATACTGATGCAATCTTCTCAATGTAAACAAGGGCAGCCCTGAGGCTGACCTAATTTTTCTCCCCACCTGCCACACATTCTGCAGTTTACATGCAGGAATTATGTAATTGCTGAAAACATATTCAATGTTCATCACATACAGTCTTCCAGAATGCGATTTCAGTTTATTTGGAAAGGCAGTGCAACAGTCATGAAGAAGGTTTATCAAGGAATTACCTGTCTGAATCCTTCCTATTATAAGGCCATGCAGGCTGGGGAGGACCAGCAGTGCCATAGAACTCGGAGAGCACTTGGCTGACGTTGCCACCCGGATGGGATTTAGTCGCTATCTGTTTAATCAGAGCGGTTGAGATAGGGACTGCACACTCTGATGGATCATCTTCTTCCCTGCCATTGAAAAGAGACTCAGTCACTTACACAACAAGATCAAGCATTAGCATTAACATTTTATCTAATGAGGCTTCCCAAGTGTACTCTGCAGCATGAACACTCTCATGGTAACTGTGGATGAATCAAGTTATGATGTCCAAGCTCCTGAGAATTTACCAACGTGCATGGATTTGTAATGACACTGTTATGACCCCAAAAACTCTTCACTATTCTCAATTCAGGAATTCATTTTTTAAAACACAAGAATATGGACTGCTTAATTAAACAAATGCCACTGTGCTTAGGACAGTTATACCAAATTTAATATTTCCTCTCATATAATTTCAGCTACATATGCTTGTTCTGTCCTATCCCCTCTGGACATGGCACACTTTTGGAAAAAATGCAGAAGAAGCTGAAGTGCAAATTATTCTTTCTTTTCCATACAAATGAACCATTTTCAAGAAAAATTAGTATTTTACCTGGCTTGAAAAGTCAGATGGTGTGTAAGATCAGGTTCTATATTTTGCAGTGCTTTCTCTTGTCCTTTCCCTGGAATCACTTGCATTTCATTCAGTCCCAGGCTTCTTTTCTCTATATGTATGATAATAGGGTCTGGAAGATGGCTCCTTACAATGAAAAGAGGACTGAAAACAATCTACAAAAAGAAAAAAATATATCAATTTGAAGCCAATTTTATTCCAGTATTACAATTGTTGAAACAAACTATTGATAAATCTTTACAGTGGGTCATTCTGACCTTAATTTATTATATGACATAAAAGGCATAAACATTCAGATTTCAGAGACATTAAATGTACTTACTAATCGCTGTTGCACATGCGAATTGGGCTCTAAAGTCAAAATTGTGCACCACACATATGTAATTGAACTCTTCGAAGATGGTACCTGTTTGTAGAAAGATCAGCATTACACTATTTCAGGATGATAACATTCACTATTTCATTATATCAAACAGAAGTCTAAATGCAAAGTACTCAGTTCTCTCATTTTTAATGCTTTATTCCTTATACCCATTTCTAGTCATACCTGAATGACAGTGCTGTGTTCTGTGTGCTCAGAACTTAGACATACGTCTTGGGACCAGTCTTCATCTTCTGTAGATTTCACGCTCAGCTCAGTGAGCTCATTGTTTTCAAGGATGTATGAAGGCAATTTCTGCTTGGCTGCAAGGCAGTTGATGTGTTCTTTAACAACAGCCTGTCCATCTTGACTAATGTAATGCTGAACCACTTTCAGTTCAATACTTTCAGAAAGGTAACTACAGACTGTCTGTCTTCCACAGATTAGGATCTAAAACACATAAAAAATACAGCTCTTATGTAAACAATTGTGAAAAAAAAAGGTCAAAATTGAATTAGAGAGTGAAAACCTGTAGAAGAATAATCTCCCTGCTTTAGGTTTTCCCAAGCACTGCTGAAGGCAGTGACTGGTAAAACGTTGTTTTTATTGGCTGAATGTATGTGCAATTTCATAGAAACCTAGGCATTACAATGCTTGGAATATTGCTAAGGCAGTATCCATGCTTGAAAGAAACGCATAATGTATCCACTTTCCTTCCCACTGAACTCAGCAGTACTGCCCATGGCTGACACTCCTGGTTTGGATTTTAAGAGTTCTGTGATGGTCTCTGAATGTTGAGATATTTCTGAGAAGTCACAAGGATGTACTTCAGAAAGGTTTCTACTGATACCTCACATTCCCATCACAAGCCAATGATCCAGACCCTTCACCATATGTCTGCTGTTCTGAAGCTTATAATTTCATTAAATGACTGTAACATGTTTCTGTATTTAAGTGCACCCACCTAGAAAATGACCAAATTCGACTCGGCATTGTTGCTGTCCATCATGCATGAATTGTTTATTGTAGAGATGTATCTGACTTTCTCCAAGCTATACCAGGGAACACCATTCCATGTGCATCCCTGTACAACCATCATCATTTCTTTTTCCATGAATGAGGGCACACACCACAGCTACAGCCCACCACATGAAATCTCAGCAGGGCTTTCAGTGACACCAGGCACTGCTCCTGTCTGGTCAGCTGT
This sequence comes from Rhabdornis inornatus, assembly GCA_013397075.1. Lineage (NCBI taxonomy): Eukaryota > Metazoa > Chordata > Aves > Passeriformes > Rhabdornithidae > Rhabdornis > Rhabdornis inornatus. Next base: position 249,354 of record VWZS01006638.1, read on the forward strand.
ACTGCTGTTGTGCAGAACAGCTCTGCCACATCCATGAGCTGAGCATGTTCTGTCCATCACATGCTCTGGCTTCTGCCAATGCAGGCAGAAGGCTGCACGTGTTATTACACATCTCTTTACAAAGATATTAAAGGGAAAATTACTGCACAGCAGCTCATTTTCAAATGTTAATTTGGTAATTCTTTCACTTTAAAAAATATGTAGGCCTGAATTACAACCCAGAGTATATTATGAACAGTTTCTTTACAAAAATTAAGAGAAAAGTCTGTTTCTCAAGAGCTTAAAACATGGAAGAGATTGTGTAACTTAGCACTGTCAGAATTTAGGAACCACACAAATGGATGTTTACTGTAGCATATAAAATACATGTTGGTAGCTGAGCTTTTAAATGCTAAGATCGACACCAAAGTGAAGAAAAAAGTAGTAAAAATTCTCCAAAATAGCCCCAAAAGACTGCTATACTTGTTTTGTGCAGATCCCAGTAGGAGAAAATAAATAACAAAGTGACAAATTCATGAATAGGCAACAGTTTAAATTAGTCATGTTATTTTTTCCTAACTGGATCAAATCCTTACTTGCTTCTGCACTCCACTGAGCTGCTGAACCTTGATAATAAGCGATGCTGTCCGGCCCTTGTACTGAATGGTGCGAATAAAGGCCCCTGTATTATCCACACTGAATGGCTCTGACCACCGCCAGTTTCCCCAGCCTTCGATACAGATGTGTAACAGCTGGAAAGAAAGAAATTACTACTTCAATACATAAGCAAGAAAAGAAAATGCCTTGCAGTAGGATATAAATTCCCATGACAGAGAAATATTCTTGGTTTGAAATCTCAGCAATGCTAAGCACACCAGTTGTCTGAATGATGCATTCAGTCTGTACTGTGATTTCAGACACAATCAGAAGAAGCAACAATACCATAAAATGGCTCTGAATCATGCATTTCTACAAATTACCTACTTTAACAGTATATTTAACATCCAGGCACACAACTGTTCACAAAAAAAAAGAGGGCAAGTAGACTAGAGAGCATAAAACAGGAAATAAGAGATTTTCTTCACTGCCTTTGAAACTGTTCTAGAACCCCATTCTACTACCAGCAAGGCGATACGGAACACAGGTCCATGCCAGATGTTTTGCCTTCAGAATAAGGTAGAAAATTACAAATACCCTTCACTTCAAAAATAAAGAAGGACTTGTACAGCTTGCATATAAGTCTTTTAAATGCAGAATGTGGAATATTGCTGAGAGATGGGAAACATTTCATTTTTTACACAAATGTGGTGGTAAGTTCAAGCTTGACTGCATGAGAAGAAATTTAACTGCGTAATTATACTCCCTATGTGATTTATTCCGGAAAAGGAGTGGCTTTTTTCCAGTTTAACTTAAATCACTTCCAGAGCAATACAGTCTTTCATCATTTGAAGAGCCTTTCATCCATTTACCCACCATACGCACTTACCTCTGTCCCATGGAGATTCTTTAAGCCAGAGTAGTGAAAATTGGTACTGTTCCATGTAGGTCAATGAAGTTACATAAATTTACACCAGCTGAAGATCTGGCTATTTAGCTCTGTATAGATCCTTTGTGGCTGTGCAAACTTAAGGATGTGCGTTATATATAAGGGATCAAAGCAATAAGCATTCTGGGTAAAATTTATTCTTTGCAGAGGGCCAGCACAGAGCCTAAGCATCACTTAAGTTCTTTAAAACAGTCATATGAAGGCCTTGTGGGAGTCCTCTCTTGAGGGTTGAATTTCACTCTGATTTTGGACATCTGTCATTAATTAATTTAAGTAATTGAGAACAGGATCAGGCCCAAAGATTGATTATTTACACTAGCAAAAAGTGAAACTTGTAGATACTGTGCTCTTCCATGATTTGTTTCCAGAAAGAGATAATGTTCACCATGGGTCTGGTCAGTTGGCCTTAGTGAAGGGCTGGACGTTGGGGTTTCCTTCATTGTTTTAAGAAACAACCACAGCAATAACTTTCAAAGATATTACAACTCAGTAGCCTGTTTGCAATTTGTGGTATCCTCAGCACAAGTTACACACAGAACAATAACATCCATTCAGTGGGTGGCTTTTGAATCTGCAAGAGTGATGACTGTTGCATTCAGATTCAAACAAGTTTTATGCTGGAAGCACAAAGGCTGATACGTGCCCGTGTGTGCAAGGACAGGCATCTGGATGTGCACACGTGTGGGCACAGCTTTATAGTCAAGGTTATGTTGAGGGAGGCTGCACACTAGGATAGTCAAACTCATAAACAAACATGTCACTTTGATTCTGAAGTATTAGTTACAGAGAAGGAAAAAGAAAACAACAAAAAAATCCAATTGCAGTGGCTGGAATCTGTTCAGTTTCTTACAGAGGCAGCTGGGAATAAATCTCATCACATATGAAAATTAGGAGAAACAAGAAAACTGTTTACTTTGGAGAGAATGGTAGCTGGAAATGACAGCCAAATAATGAGAAAAGGTACTTAAGTGGTCAGTCTTAGCTAGCAGGCCCATGAAATAGTGTGCTCCAAAGATAGATGTCATGTAAATGCCTTAATTGACGATTAGTAATTACATGTAGCTACAACATTAGGATGTCTCCCACTCTGTATAAACAGCTTTGCTCACAAGTTGAATGTTCCCAAGGAACATGCTGTCAGCTTTCCCTGAGCAGTCATTAGCTCCCAAATGCTGCCTTACTAATGTTCTTTGTAGTGATTAGTCTGCATTTAACTTCAAGGTTCAGAAAGAAAAATAAAGAAGAGCTATTATGATATATTGGCATTTTCTTATTTTACAAACTACAATTTGCATACTGGTAAATGTGAAGGATACGGCCTTCATAATTTACTTTAAAGATATCTAATATATTTGTATTAATGACCGAACAGTTTAAGAATTGGGTGCTGTGCAAGTTTACTTTTGAGCCAAGAAACTGCATTCCATGAAAACAAAAATGGATCTCTGGATGAGTAAGTTATTTAAATGTGAGATTTCTGGAAAAGAAGACTAGAAATAATCAGCAAATGACACTAAGTGATGCAGAGATATATAGCAGGAAATAAAAATGGCAGTGATTTTAGAGAACTAAGTAATCAGACATTAGCATTATTTTAGCAGGAAACAGATTTACAGATTCACAGAATTTTTTAAATTGGAAGGGACTCACAAGGATCATCAAGTCCAGCTCCTATGTGAATGGCCCATACAGGGATTGAACCAAGAACCTTGGTGTTATTTGCACTTTGCTCTGACCAAACAGGTATCAAAGTGACCTGATACTAAAGATTTCAAATAATTGCTGTTAACTGTCATTTATCAAGCTTTATGCTAATTCTAAGAATTTATTAGACACTCTGTTCAAAAAAGTTCAACAAATATAGCTAGGTATGGGACATATATTAGGAGAAAAGAGAAGTCATTTCATTAAGGTACAAAAAAATGGACTTCAAAGCATTCTACGGAATACAATCCAGTGATAAGCGAAAATTTGTAGCTTAGAGAGAAATTAAACAGACTATCTATTGTATACGTGAAGATAGGCACTCATTCGTGTAAATATTTGATTTCTGCATTTTCTGTCAGGGAAATATACCAGCAGATAACCCAGAGAGTTTTGTTTTGACTAGTCTTGGCTGGGGTTTGGATTTGTAATTCTTAGCCATTATGGATTTATGTTTTGAGAGGAATAGAAATTACTTCAAGGGAGGTAGATTAAGATGAAGCTGCTCTTACTGGAGCAAATGGCTAGAAAAGCTTTAAAACAAAGAATATTTTTATCATGCCTCTTCACAGAATGTTTCTATGTGCTCCTCAAAATTTACTTAGGTTTTTCAGCTAGATGTGTGAGTGAAGGACATGATCTGAGTAAATAAAGCTGTGTGTCATACGACAAAGCATGAGGACTAAAATGGGGGAATAAAAGTGAGACTAAGAATTTAGCCTGTCCAGAAAAGGCATAGATTTCCAGCTGTATAAGTAATTTAAAGCCTGAGCCCTCAAAATGCTTAGTGATGCAGGTTTGATTTTTACTTTGCTTGTAGAGTCACCAGATTTAACTTGGTTTCACCAAGGTTCTTTAGATTGTACTTGTCTTCTAAGTGGAAACTAGAAAATGTTTTTTCGGGGGAACAAGGGTAATTGCTTTGAACTCTGAGAGTTTGGGAAGAATCAAGTGAAGACCTAGTTAATGGTATGGGAGCAGCAGTTATTTTAAAAGAGAGAAGATAGTAAAATAAAAGCTGTGATTATGCAGCAGCATGGAGGAAATGTAGCTCTGGAGATGGGAGCTGAATTCTAAGACTTGAAGCTAAAGAAATTTTTAATTGAAAAATTAAAGGAGAAGCTTGATTTACATTTTTTTACTGTGTTTTCACAATACAAGGTGGCACTTGACTAGGATTAGGATTTTCAACAATAAAACCAACTAGTATTTGGAAAAACAGCGAATGGAATATTTATTCTGCACATAATCAGCTGCAGTTGCCACCAAAACAGCTTGAACTTCACTTTGGCTTAATTTTCTGATGTGACCTGGGAGATCTGGCCTGTTCTATGCCCTTGGCCCTTGTAGGACAGAAAGCCAGTACAGAGTATGGAAAAAGGCAATTTCCATCACCCCCACACTGGCTAGTAGAAAAAAGGCCACACTTGGCAGATAAACTCTGACCCTGGGGGCTCCTGGAGATGTTGTTAACCTCAACATTACCTGCAAAGCAGACCTGAACCTCACAGGTACAAACTCACCCTACACACTGCAGAGGAGTCTTTTGGTTAAGGAACAGTAACCAAATTATGAGCATTCGTGGAAAATATTAATCCTTATCTGCCCCAGATATTATCTAGAAATTCAATTACATGTAATATATTATAGACATTTATTTAAAATGCACGATCCTCCAAAAAAGCAATAGTACTCTTCTCACTATCTGAACAGTAAAAAATAACATACAACCCTTTTTTTTTTGCCTGATGTTGTTCTCTAACGACCTGGGGAGGATTATGTAAAGTACAAGTGATTGTTCAGAGAACCTGTAACATTCCTAAACAGTAAAATGGGAAAATATCCCAACAACAACTGATATATAAGTTACAGCTTCTAAGTTTGAACCCACAGAGTACTGTATATAATTTTACACATTACATAACCCAATATCTGAAAGAACTGCAACTTAGAAGTAAGTAACAATGAATTGTGATCCTGCAGCAACATTAATCAAAATTGGGCTTCAGTCTTTTTTTTTGGTAGGAGAATGAGGAGGAGGTTCTTAAATAGCAAATTCACTCTTTGTAAAACTACAGTAGCCTTTAAAAAGTAAGTTTCAAAAATTCAGAATTTGTGTTCACAGACACTATTTGAAATAAGAAAGATTTAAAATGTGTTCCAGTGAAAATATGAATAATGTACTAACCAGTAGGAATATCTACTCAAGACCTTCTAAGAGTATGATCAGAAAAGTGATAGACATATTCTCCCTCAAATTCTATATAAGTAGCAATAAAATGACAGAGTTTCAGGCATATTTACTTAATTTGATAAGAAATAAATGTATTTTATTTATAACCATGTTCTCATTGAAGTCATTACCCAGTTAAACATAGGAACTGATTTTTATCCATTATATCTGCTGTTTCAAGTTAAAGATGATGAAAAGTGAAAATGGGTAACTGTTACTGTAACCCTGGAAGGAGACTGCAGAAATGTTTGAGAGCTGCTACTTCTAAAAACTTCTACTATGCAACATTATGTTTTGCATAGACAGCAATAAACACAAATAAAATTAAATCTATCACTCTATGCTTCCTCAGAGGATTTTGCTGAAGTTTGAGGCTGGGGCAAAACAACTAGTAATAACTAGCATGCTATAGACAATTTCTGCCGTCTGTTCATAAGCAAACAATCTCTGCAGAATACATTCAGGGGACTCTCACATGGATATCTGGTTTTTACATTTGCTGTGATCCCTAGTGGGACCCTTCAATTGCCTACTGTCTTGCAAGACAGAATTCCTTAACTCTGAGTAAATTACAAGGAAGATCTGATCTCTTCTAACTTCAGAGCTTCACCCTATGTATCATATGCTCCAGTTCATCTAAAAAACACAGCTGCCTTGGAGACAAACATGACTTTTGATGTAACTGGGGCCCATCCCACAAAACAATGTGAAGATCAAGATAAGGAGTGCAGACTGGATCCAATAATAACGTAGGAGCCAGTGTTGTCTGTAGAGCACAGGAATGATGTATCTTCTCTTCCCTTTTCATGATATCTAACAGACCTCTAGCTTTCATTAAAATCTGCAAAAGGAACTCACAAAATCTGGCAACTTTAGATAGAAGTGCTTAAAGCCTCAAATACCACCAGTTTTGGACCTACCCCAACTCGGAAAGGGACTATATAGTTGGGGGTGTCTTATCCCTAAGGGGGGCCAAAACCTCATGAAATCTGAGGAAAATGTGGGGGATGGAGTGGCGTAGAAGAGTGAGCATCAGACCTCAGACTTATTGCTGAAATATTAGCCAAACTAGCGAGACTTGCAGGAATCAGAGTGAAAGTTAAAAGGAAAAGGTTAGGTTCCCTGAAATGTAAAGGATCCGGGCAGGGAAAAAATGAAGGAAGCAAGGAGCTTTAAGTTAAGCCAAACAGTTGAAGGGACACCATCAAGAGCTGATAAATCCAAATCCTTGGTGTGCTATAGTTGTTTCCGTAGCATTAAAAAGTTGAATTTTTAAAAATTTTAGCCTATAGTTTCATTAATAATGAAATTAATTCTAAATGTAAATAAAGCATTATAAAACTGTCTGCTAAAATAAATATTTTAGGTGTATATATATTTAATTGCGTTAAATAATTTAAATGGGCAATTACTGCATCTCTATGCTTAATTAGCAAAAGAAAAATGGAGAATTTTATTGATGTGAATGTAAAAGAAATACAATCCTTTTAAAACTATTTATTTTCATTTAACTGAACTGCCTTGCCATACTAAAAAAACATTTTGCAGAGGTTAAATAAAGTATTTCATGGCAACCGCTGCTTCTTAGTGCCTGTGTAACAAGAAACATGAGCCAGCCAAAGTTGTGCAAGTTGGTTTTCTTTCCCAGTAAGAGAATGTGGTATCTAAGACCTTGTCCTAACTCATTTTATCCCCAAGAGTAAGTCAAGTAAGTCAAGTATGAACTAATGCCTGGAGGGAAGTCCCTGACTCCAGAAGTATGGATTATTTCACATTTATCTTACAATCTGCTCTCAGAGTTCTTAAAATTCACTAACTTGGCAAGTCAGGAATTATCATGAGAAATGAAATAATTTCATAACTATGAAGTCATCTAGCATTCCATGAATATGACACTCAGAGGGTTTGTCCTTGCTTGGGCATTATTCTGACCTTTGGATAACAAGCTGCTAGATAGTTTTGCATGGAAACAATTAGAAAAGTGCCATAGTATAACACGGACAACCTGATGCCTTGATTGAGATGTCGTTTTCATTTCAAGGATTTGTATTAATCATTTAAAAAAGATACATGACAACATTTGTAATAATATTTAAACAAACTTGTTTTGTATGATTTAAAATGACAAAGGATTGTACTGGCTAATGAACTGCCATTCTGAATGCTATATTTACAATGACTTGTATTGGCAATAACCAAATGAATAGGCTTATAGGGGAATGCCAAGGTTCTCTCTTTACAAGACCTTTGTAAAGAAAATTTCTTTCTACCTCACCGGTGTGTCGAAAGCCTGTGCTTCCATATAGTTCAATGAAATTACCTCAGTGCTGTTTCTTACTCTCTAAATTTCCCAGCAAGACATGACTGTTTAAAAATGTTAAGAGAGCAGAAATCATCTTGAAATTATTCCAAAGGCTGGGACAAGGGAAGTATAACCACCCTACTAGAAGAGACTACTGGCCAGCAGTGTGGCTGAGTCAGGAGTCAGTTGTTAGTTTTGCTACCTCCTGGGACATGGGAATCCATCCTGACACTCCTAACTTTTTATCAGCCCAATTCTTCAGTGAATCTAAATCTGATGAGAGCAAAACAGAATGGGGAAACCCTTTGACATCACCAACTGTTAGCTGAAGAAGGAATATCTGAAATGTGAATCTGAAGCTCCTACTGTCCCCTCACCCACTCCCTTATGTGTGATTCGGTTTTCTGATGGACATTTCCATCTGTCATCCTGCACTTTTGTTTTTCATTTAATAAGAAATTTACATAGCAGCCAGGAAAATGGAACGTTTTGCATGCTCAAGTCTGTGACTGAAAGCACAGTTTTCCAGGTGTTAGATGTATAATGCCATATATTCTGATGGTGTTTTTTAGCAGTTCAGTTGCAAGTATTGGTAATGAGCTGTCATTTTAACTCTTCAACTTTTCACTTGCTTGAGATAATCTTAATTTTTAAAACTCTTTCCAGTTTGCATCATTACTGACTATACTCAGAACTACACCTTTAGTAGGTCTATCTAAAATGAGGATTCTCACAACTGACTAATTGTATTTAAGTAACCAGAAAATGGATGTAACAAATTTTTAAGAGGAAAGCCTTACTTAGTTATGACTTTATTTACATAGCTTTAAATATTTCCTTCTTCTTCCTTGTATTTATGAAAGGCTTAAATGTAATTTTGGGTGGTTGCTACAAATGCAAGGGATAATTGGTTATAAAATATAGGTTACACTTAGTTAGCTTTCTTTCCTCCTTACACAACCAAATGGAATTACAACTGTAATCCTATGTCACCTGATGAGTGGGGATCCTGTCTCACACTCTGACAGTGCCCAGTTGCACAGGGCACAGCCACCACTCGGTTTGCTCACCTGTGGGATGGGGCATCACAGGCATTTTGTTTGCATGAGAAAACATGTCTTTTGTTAAAACATGGAAAGGGACATGCAGTACTCCGAGTCTCAAAGTCTCCAAAGGCCTCTCTCTGTCACTTTTACACCAGCACACATTTTTTCATAACAGCTCCTCTGTTGCTGGGCTAAGATGGTCTTTTATGAGCTTGACTTCCTCGTAACTTATGCCCTGACTTCAGTGTCAACTGCAATTGTTTACTCTGGCAGATTTTGCTCTGCACTGATTACCACATTCATGTAAATTTCAGTAGTTCTGCATATCCATCAGCTGACATGTGAATGAAAACCACAGTAAATTTGCCATCTCTGCCTCCCAGTGTAACTTGAAACTTGTCAGCAGTGAAAGTGGGCACAACTCCTGTTTAGAATTACCATTCAAAATTCGTCTTCTTTCTCACATGCTAAGACTGATATTTCCTAGGGCTCTAGAGGAGTTAGGAACTCCTATTCAGTACATTCCTCCTAGGATCTGTCAAATTTTTAGTAATTTTTCAGGACAGGACTACTGCTCAGCAAATGGGGTGGCACAGTTCTGTAGTTTCCTACTCAGCAAGAGCTGGGTATATACTGAGAAAAGAGAAGAAATGGGTTTGCTGTCTCATGGATACTTTTAAAATTAGATTTAAGTTCTTGTCCTGTCTTGAATTAAGATGAGAACTCTATTTATCACCACCACCCAAGTGTTGGTCTCCTCTCCCAAGTAACAAGTAATAGCGTAAGAGGAAATGGCCTCAAGTTGTGCCAGGAAGGTTTAGATTGGATATTAGGAAAAGTTGCTTCATGGTAAGGGTTGTCAAGCATTGGAACACGCTGCCCAGGGAATGGCTGAGTCACCATCCCTGAAAGTCTTTAAAAGATGTGTGGATGTGGCACTCAGGGACATGGTTTAGTGGTAGACTTGGCAGTACTGGGTTGGACTCAATAATTTTAAAGGTCTTTCCAACTTAAATGATTCTATAGTTTCATTGAAATACTTCCTGTTGATAGTTTAAGAATACTTGATTTCAGTTTCAGTGTTTATCCTTAAAAGAAAAAAATCCAATAACACAAAAACTATTAAACTATATAAGTGGGGTATTTCTGATAATTTCAAATCTTTTCTAAGGCAAGCACTAAGTTGAGAGCTTTGTCCAGTTTGACCCTGTTCTGCAAACAATTTCCCTGAACAGATGCTTCGGGTAAAAACAATTGGTTAAAAAAATTCCCCAAACCTCTAATGTACATCTCAGAAAACACAGATCGCTTAGTTATAGAAACCTGGCAAGCTGTCTTTCCTTTTTTCAGAAGCTTCACACAACTGCTTTGTTTTACAAAAAGTGCACATCCAGTTCTACCCTTGAGTAACTTTTAAAGACTTCTGGCTTTCCTCACACTTTGTTTACCTTTTCTCTGTGTTGCAGCCCCAGTGTGTGACTTCTGAAGGAACTGGAGCTTTAGAGATAGCTGAGACCACAGAGAAAACCAAAGACTCAGTGCATAAAGCCACCATCAGCTTTAGCAAGTGCTGCCCTGCAAGGGCTGTTTCTGACATACCTGTGGGGACTTGTGCGAGCGCCAGCTGTACTGGTGACTGTGCAGAGTAGCCAGCAAAATATTCTCATCAGTGTCCACCTGGCCAAACCTCAGCGTCTCCTGGGTGTCATTGCAGATCACAAAATGGCTGAAGACAAACTCCTCTGCCTCAGGGCATTGGTTCTGAAAGGAAAGGGATATGAAAGCCAGCAGGAATCAATGTCAGTTGCAGGACATTTGGCAGCTGCCTGCCCAGTGGTGACTGTTGCAACACAGAAATGCAAGATCTCTTCCCTTAGCTTTGGCCTCACAGTAATCTCTGCAAAATCTAGTTTCTGGGGTGACAAAAATATATCCTAAGACTTAAAAATATTTTGCTTTATGTTTCTGTAACGTAAATCTTAAAGATTTAAAACCATAATAAACCAAGATTTTCTAATTTGGGTAAAAAACTTCAACACCATTAAATTCTGTGGGAAATGATGTTACATAGGGCACACAGGGTACAACAGGCTGAGCAGAGAGGCGTGTAGAGGTTTCTCAGTGTTTGACAACTGAGCTCTCAGACCAACAGGTTTACAATTCCTCTTCCCCAGCTTCTACTTCTACTTTGAAATACTGCTGTGGGTCAGCTGAAGACTCTCTCTTTCCTGATACCACACCACTTGAAAAGACAACTAAAGAAAAAAAAAGGAGACATGAGTATTTTCTCAGCTCCATGAGGCTAGTTTGAAAATGCATCATGCCATTTAATAGGAAAAAAAAAAGAAAAAGCACAGGTTTAAAAAATATTTTAGATTTTACAGTATTTTTTCTCCAGCATCTTTCCATCCCTCTCCTTCTGCTTTTTGTCTGGCTGCTTGTCACTCTGTTGACACAATAAGACTATATGATAGTCATAAAAATTGCCACAGCTACAGGTGTTCCACCCCTGAAGGCATGAGCTATAATCCCCTGTATGGGAGAGGTCAAAGTGTGACTGACAATTTGATTTGGAGATCATCTCTCATATATTTCTGCCCTAGTCACTAGTGGGCTGGCACCTTCCACTTACAAGCAACTATCTAGCAACTGCAACAATTACTCAAAGAAACCAACATTTGGATAGTCTTTATGCAATTTAATGGTTCTAACACAAAATATTCATCTTCTTGTGTTTTTTGTTACCTCTTACTGACTCATCTTTCCTAGCACACTGTTATGATAATATTTTCCTGTTGGTTGGTTTCCCTCTTCACAACATACTCATTTCTCATCCTTTCTTCCCATGATGTTTTCTCTAACTTATGGAACCTCCATGTTTTTTGAGAGCTGATTCTGCTTTCTCTCCTTACTCTCTCAATGGACCTTTCAAACAGACATTACAAAGCTAGCACCTTCCCTGCCTCTAATCATATGGATCCCTTAGCTCTTTGATAACAATGTGCCTGGAAGCCTGCAGAAATTCAGAGATCAAACAAGAGTGAGAGAAGTATTTCCTCACAGATCCCTATGCAGGCTCAGCTATCCTTGAAAACCAGTTTGGTACACTGCTTGTAGCACATTACTGGGTGATACACATGGAAATTTTTCTGAGAAGTGAAGTGTGCAAGGGATGTCCAGTTTAGCATCCTCGAATGCATGTTCACCACTGGTTACTCCAGAAGAACCAAAGGTGAATCTACAGACAAAATCACAGGATATCTGGGGTGAGAAGGGACCTCTGGAGGTCACCTAGTCCAATGCCCCTGCTAAAGCTGGTTCACCTGGAGCAAGCTGCAAGGATCCCATACAGGCAGCTTTTAAACATCACCAAAGAAGGAAACTCCACAACCTCTCTGGGTAATCTGTCCCAGTGACTGGTCACTCTCACAGTAAAGATGTTTTTCATGATGCTCAGATGGAACTTCCTGTGTTTCAGTTTGTCTCTGTTGCCTCTTTGTCCTTAATCCAGGCAGGTTGTAATTCCTTTTGTAACCGAATGTCAGAATGATTGCCTGAGAGTGCTTGTGCAAATACTACTCACCCTAGGAATATTTTAGCATGAGAATATTTAGATTAAAACTTCTTCCCAAATCTCATTACTTCTTCTGGATAAGATCAGGTATCCTTTGTGAAACAGGAGTCAGGTGAGCATAACCAAAACTGCACTTCTTCCAGGCAGCAAAACCCATTACAGAGCAGTATGTCTGTATCACATTCAGTAGCAGATCTGAGAGTGCTAAAGGCTGACATTTACAGTGCCCCTTCAGAGTGCAGAGTTTATTTTGGCATTTTCTAGTGGAGGATCTATGACTTTTTACTGTCAAGCTGCCATACCGACATACCCATAAGTCTACCACAAATATATATATTTTCCTGTTACAGCTTTGCAAAATGTTCTTTTTAAAACGGAGGATTTACTATCCACAGAGCTCAGCATGTTGTTAGAGTCAAACCTATACACAGCCCCAGGAGAATTTAAGAAAAGCTTTTTCTTTTCATTCCAATACATTTTCTTGCTGATTACACAGAGATTGAAAGAACAATGCCATAAGATGATGAACTTCCTTCTTTTTACCTTACTAGCTAACTTAGTTTCAATTAAGTAAACACAAACTGTATGTTTTTGCATTTCCCAGAGGGAAAAGAGAACCCAGAGAGTTTTTGGCATGCATAGAACTTCTAAATTCTGCTTGAGGAATGCTATCCTATCAGTAATTATTAATACACTTGCACACATTTTGGCGCCGATGAATGACTGCCATTAATCATTAGTCTTGAAAGCTAGATTTGCTATTAGAATCCAATGTTTTTAACAGCAACAGTTCTCAAATCAAAGTGAAAGAGGTATTTTAGGCTCCATTTTATAATAGTTCCAAAGTTTTAACCAAGGAAACACAGAGATTTGCAGAACAGGGCATTGCTCTGTGCCGCCAGGCTTAAGGGAAAGCTACTGATGCCTCCAGTCTTGACAACAAGAGATGGCTAAAGGAACATCAAGGAAGCTTGAGGATGCTTCAGCTCAGTGCAGCAACTATGCACTGGACACCCATGCTTCCTTGTCCCCGGGCATCTGCAGCAGCACCCTCTACCCAATACAGGGAACTGGACCCCACATTGCTGCTGAAGTCTGACAGTAGAAGCTTCTAGAGTAAGCAGAAAAGGAGGGAAAAAAAGTCAGCAAAAGGATGGAGCGAAGAAATCTTGATTGATAAAAGAATGTCTAGAGAAACCAGGCACAATGAAGCCAAATAGAACCAGGCCAATTGTGTGGCAATGATGCTGAAGGGCTGAATGACTCCAGGACCTGAAAACACCTAAGTGTGGATTAGAAAAAAATCCCTTTCTGAATTAAAACAGCAAATCAAAAGAATCACCAAAAGATTAACAGCCTGAATCAAATACAGATTAGGGTCAGTTCCTGGGGGACAATTTCCTGCCCCTCTTTAGATCATTTTTCAGCTGTTCTTTTCTCTCAGAGAGGCCTGGAAAGTGTCTCTCCTTTATTGGTCTTTCAAATATTTTTTGAATTCTATTCAGAGAGGGGGAAAACCATCCCACATAATACTAGTTACCAGGCTTTCCCTGTCACAGGACTTTTTGCTTGTGTCTTAGCTCACAGCTATTTCAAAGCATTTCTGGATCTGGAAAAAACCCACACCATAAAAACCTAGGCCTCTTTATGTGCACAAAGTTATTTTCTTTGTGCTTCACAAGCTACTGAAGACTTCTGGAAGCTTTTTTTCTCCCTCTCGTGCGCACACACACACACACACACATACTCTATCACCTAGTAAAGTCTTTTTTCAGAGAATGTCTTCAGCAATTTATCTCCCTTGAAGCCTCTCTGAGAGAAAATTTCCTTAGGATTCTTTAAACTTCACTCTCATAGCAATGTCCTGGCATTACCAGCTAGAAACTTTCTGTATCTTTTTCCCTTTGTTCTTTGTGCTTACTGTAGAAAGATGGGGAAACCACTGTGATCACAGATGTCATTTTGACTGATCCCAGCTCATTAAGAAAACTTACACAACTGCCAACAGGAAGGTTAAGCACCATGCAGACCTGAGGAAAAGAAATTCTACTGGTCTAAAACAGGTTTAAAACAGGAGCTTTTCTAACTTCTGAGGAGTTTGGGAAAACTGTTGCAATGAGAGACCACAAAGGAAAAGCTTCTTCCCAGAAATAACACTTGTACCATACCTGGGGAGCTGTTTTCTCAGCTGGCCCTCTGTCTCTACATATCTCAAAGCACTAAGGCTGTAAAACAATTCATGAAGGCTTAAATGCCCAAATAAAGGGAAAAAAACACCACATACTTCACCACTCCACCAATGTATATTCACAGGAGACAGGCATTTTCTATCTCACTTGATAGTCTCCGTGTTATTATTATTAAATAATAAAACTAAATTAATAACAATATTGAAGTTTCTTGCCCAGGTCTTTAATTATTAAGCCCATTACTCTAACTTTGTATTTAGATGTCCATTAGCCAGTCACTGCTTGTAGTTAGGCAGGGATTTCAGATTAGACAGTGAAATGCATCAAAAGGGGAAACTGTTTCTAAAAAGTGCTAATCCTCTCAGATTTTCAGCATGTGACTTAGAAGTATAAAGCCTGGTATTTTTTAGGCTTAATGTACTTTCAAAATGTTCACCATTACTTAATTAAAAAGAAAACAACCAAACAAAAGCAGCCAAAAATAACCACAACAACAAAAATCAGTCCATATCTAGGAAACAAAGACACTGACAGAGGCTTCTGTTAATTCTGAACTCCTGACGTAAAGGTGCATGGCCAAATTGTTTCATGCTTTATCTGTCTGTCTATTGACTCCAACATCTCTTGTTGCAGATTTTAATCCAGCAAAAAATATGTGGAGAATTCAAATAACCCCTCCTGGTTATTAAATTCATGCTTCTAGTTGTAGCATTTATATTGCATTTAGTGTGAACAGCAAACATCAAACAGTGCTTATTATTGGGAAATGTATTCCCTCCCCATTCAGGGCATGCCAAACCCCTCAAACTGGAGGTAAAGTCACATAAAAAATATCTTGGCAACAATTAATTTAATAAGCCATTTTGAACCCACTTGCGTGTTAACTGTTCCCTAATTTCAAAGCGATGCAAGTTTTTAATCTCAAATACTCTGGACTAGATACCCACCACATCAGAACATGGTGGCAAGTACCCTTGACATGAGAGGAAACGAGAAAATTACAGCAACAATTACAGAATTATATCCTCCTGTGGCTCATGTTAACATTTCCAAATCCATGTATAAATCAGTACCAACTATTCATAGAACATACCTGTCAGCAATATACCATGCGACATATGGCTCTACTTAATCAAATATACAATTCCATTTTTTTCAACTCAGAATATTCCTTCAAGGCACAGAGTAGTCAGTCAGTCATTCACACTGTGATGTGGTTTAAAACATTTAAATATTTATGCACCATATTTTATTTATATGTATAGCTATGTCTGAGAGATCTTTTTCCCCCCTCCTAAGAGGAAACTGACCTTTCTGAAGGCCATTTTGCAGTAGTTGCCACACATGTCTTAGATGAGAGACTAGTACTAAGTCAGAAATATTTTGGGTTTAAACAGCCTACCAAGGACTCTCTTATACTTTCTATGTTTGTTTTTTATTAAAAGCATTGTTCAAAATATGACAAAAAACAGAAATTGGAGCTACAAAGATTTTTGTTCACATTGATATTTGAGCCAGCTGTGAAGATTTAAATCACACTAGATCTTGTTTTATGAATGTCCTTTTGCAACAAGAAAACCATGGAATGCCCTTAAAAAAGAATTTTTTGATATAAAACAGATGTTTTATCCTTTTTGGGGTCTTTGTTATTGTAGTGCCATGATAGGTAATTAATTCCCAGGCTCCACATAGGTCTTCAGGCAGATGAAGAGAATGATTTGATTTCAAGGCTATAGTGGAGTAAGGGAATTACAGGCCTTTGAGGGGTCATTGCAGAAGCAAGTTTCTTATAGTGGGACTGGCTTCAGCCATTAATGCTGCTTGCACAGAATGTAACGTGAAACTGGTGTTGAACTTCAATAAGGATGGAAGCAGTAGCTGGAAACAATATGTGCTGCTGCTCAGACTGAGCTGAGCTAATGTATCACACAGCACTCACCTTTTCATACATTAATGGAATATTTTGCATTTCAAGACCAGGGTTTTGATTATTCTGATATAAATCCATGTAGTTTCACTGAAACTCAGGCCATTCTGGCTACATTTACCTTTACATACTTTTTTCCTAATTTTCATTCCTATTGCAGACTTAATGTTTATTAGGAAAAACCAATTTCAGTATAAGTTAGGGCTTTTATGTCTTGAAATATTTTTAATGAAAGCAGTTGATATTCTAATTTGCTATTAAATTAATCACAGTAGCTACATTTTTTTCTCATTATTGTGTTTGCATACCTGTTGCCAAGCTTGAATTGCTGTATTTAGAGAATGAAGTGCATATTGGCCAAAGCTGATGAAAATAGGGTCAACCATTATTGTGCAGTCAAACAGCCTTCCTGCTGTGCTGCTGGAAACAGCAATCTGCCCCCAGATTTTGAAAGGTTTCACAACACTCTGCATGGTCACATTTCGACACTCCAGAAGTTTACAGTCAGCTTGAGTCGAAAACTGGATCTCCTTGAACACTGACTCATCGTTCCACTGACGAAGATATACATGAGGCTCATCAAAGGAAATTATCATGTATTCTAGTTCAGATGGCATGTTCTTATCAGATAAAAATGGCTGAAGAAACTTTGGTGGTGCTGAAAAGTAAAAGAACAAACAAGACTAGAACATCACCATTGCTGCATTCTTTATGTTTCTGCAAATTGTGTTTTTACTGCTTGTATATAAGATGAAAACAAGTAAATTTATCAAAGAGTTGACATTTCTGAAATCTGAAATGAATGCTGTTCACACTGTTTGTTATATGTAAAACAGTATCATAATTAATAGCAGTTGCCAACAAAAAGTATCTGCAAACCAAATTCTTTTCGTGGTAAATAAACCAGCCAGCAAAACTGCTTAATCTACACACTGCTCAATGCTTCAGATTGCCACCTATTTGGAAGAGGGACCATATTTCTGTGAGAATTTTTGCTACAGTAGGTGTATACGATATCCCACACAGAGAACGTTACAAACACAATAAAAATTAGCAATCCAGTATTTGCTGACATGTGACTGTGCAGGCCAGCAGGCTCCACTTTGGAAGTTGTGTTTGCTGCAGTTATGAATAGTTGAAGACCACAAACCCAATGAAATGCAACATACTACCCTATAATACTAGAAATGAAACAAAGCAGTATCCTGAGACTAAAGCATGAGAAATGTATCACAAAAAAGATTTTATCACATTTGCTGAAGTCTCAGTCGTGCAAAGTGCTGAGCACTGAGGCAGCAGACACTGCAAGGCACGTACACCCCTTGTGTAACATTAAGCATGTGAATATTTCCATTGATGTTATTATTTATTTTGCTGGAACTACTCACATGCTTAAAATTAGCATATGCTCTAGTGCTCTACAGATTTGGAACCAAAACACTCATCTCTATCCAGGATCAAGCCCTGTTATTCTACAAACTGTAATGGATACAACAAGTTTTGTGCTCCCTTTGTGTATAACACAGCACAAAGGAGCCCCAAAACTTAAGGCCTTTAGATGCTATAACAACAGTAACAACAGCATAAACTCAGTCATCGTTGAGAAATAAAACAGCTGTGTTTGATTTTAATCTGATTTTTGCCTTTTCCAGTATATGTAATTTTAAAGACTGAGCATCTGGAATTGGACTGTAATAGTGAGGAAGATTATGTACTGATAGAGGTAGCTGATAGAGAAGAAATTATTTGCTAGTCTTTGAATGTCAGTTTTGGTATGATTTGATAATGAATATATTATAATACTTGCAGAAACACAAAAACTACGCACAAAGGAAGCTGTCCCTGTCAAAATTATCCAAGAAGTTTGCCCATCTTCCATAGAAGACATTCCTGGCATTTGAAAATCAGACAATCATCTGAAGATCTCTTGGAATGTATTTGCCATTAATGCAATGACAGAGAACACTGAACAAAACCAGATGTAGCTCCAAAAGTGATCATAACTGAAATAACTTAAATCTGCAGTTCTCAGAGCTCTTCCAAGGAATTTTTACTAAGTGGGCTGCAAAATCTTCAAGTATTTTAACAGTACTGTTAATACACTGGAAAATGCAAAAGATCAAATTCATTCACTAAGATGGCTCAAAAGCAAAGTGGCACCTGCTGTCCCTAATCAGACTACAGCAAACAGACGGCTTCTACAGTTACCCGTGCTGGGGGCAGGAAGGGGCTGCTCCTCCAGCCTCACTGCCAGCCCTGTGGACAGGCTCAGTGCCTCAGTTTCACCCTGAAGCCTGTGCACTGGTGGCTCTTTATGGTGGCTTGTTTCAAGAATGCCTGTTTGAATGAGGAAATGGGGACTACACAGAGCAGGAGAGTGGTTTAGCAGCATCTGTGAGCTGTACGTTTTTATTATTCTACATAAAGCAGTACATACCTGTGCCAAGTTGATCAAGATGATGGCATAGGTGGACTTCCAAACAGGTAAATTGGATCAACACACTCAGTGATGGCACAAACCAAGGAGTAAAACAGGAGTCAACCCTGGTACAAGCTGCTAATGCCGTGGGGGTCACAAGCTGATCACACGTGCTTTGGGAGCCAGATTCACTTTCTGAGCTGCAAAAGGAAGACAGCAAAGTAGTACTTCAGCACTTCCAGGATATTGCAGCTTTACAGCAGGAACTGACGATGTTCCATGCACATTTTCTGACACAGACAACATCACGTTTTATTTTAACTGCTAATGGCAGTATCTGTACTTTTTCCAAAGGAGACCATAACAGACAAGATTGCAATCCATCCATGCTTTTATCAAACTACACTTTCAATTTACAAATATTTGAACCACAAACCTAAAGCCTATTTGCAGAAAAAAAACCCAAAATCTGCCAGGTATCTTTAATTGTTGAAATAGCTGAACAGAGTGCATTATCGTTATTAAAGCTATAAGAATGAGATGAAACTCTGGTCAAGAGAATGATTTGTTTTTTTCCACTTGATTTTAGGAAACCACTTGCAACCATCAAACTACTTCTGTGTATGAACCCCTGGTCTTTGTAAGCTTTATTTCCTTTGCCCTTCTCACTCAAAAATCGTAATTAAAAAATAATCTCCAAGTATTATAAGCTCAGTCTGGAGCCCTTTACAAGCATCTATTACAACATATTAACTATACATTTAAATGCCAAGTCCCTGATTTTTTTTCATAGCTGTGCTCCTAACACCATGAATTTCCAAGCATTATCTTTCAGTCTCTTGAGAGAAACTAACACTACATCACAATTCTATAAGCTGCTAAGACACCACAGAAGTACAAATAAACCTTCTAATTTAGCCAAAACTATCCTTAATGTTCCTTATTCTCACTCCCTTTGAAGTTTGGCTCTCAAGTGTTTTAGTTTAAAAGTTTAGACTTGCTTCAAGGGAATTACAACCACATCCTCAGCCAAATACTGTCTTTATTTTTAAAATAAAATTTAATGAAAGATGGACTAAGGTCAACTTAATATTTTTGTCAGAAAGTAATTAGTTTTTAAAAAGCACCATAAATCCACTTCCATTAACATTTTAAGGATATTTTAAATTCAGTCATGAGCTTAGATTTGAACAATGGCTTTCCAAGCAAATACCTTAAGCTTTTAGGACCAGATTTTTCATCATGCAATGTGTTTTACTTCAAAATTATGCACAAATATAGCAGGGACTCAAAATGTTCAGCTGCAAATGCACAGAATTCCATGAATAGGTAAATTTATCAGTATTATTCAGTATTGCAGTAGCTACCTAGTATAGTATTTATTTAGAGAACTTAAACCCAACTCAACACCTGTGGACATAAAATACCTATGCAGCAGTAAAACCCAACTAACATTAGCTAATTATTAAAGAATCTTGACAAGAAATTAAGAATGGATTGGGTCAGGAAAGTATCAAAGATAAATGACTTAATCCGAATTTTACCTGCTTTCCTGCGTTTCTTTACCTGTTTAAATTGCTTGTTTACATTCGAAAAAAAGTGTTGTAGGCCTTTGGAGAAGCAGCACCATTAGAAATAAAATTATTCTTTATGTTCACATGATAAAATATCTATGGGACTGGATAACAGAGAAATAGGGTACTTTACTTTTCTCTGCCATGGATATTTCTTAGATTGCTGGAACAAAGGAAGGAAGCAAATCCAAAAGGACAAAAATTCCCATGCTGATTTAGACAACTAAATACTTTTGAACCTACAAAATTGGTTAGTTCTCTCAAAGTAACTATTAATATTTTAGGATTTTTTGCTTGTTGCATTTTGATCAGAAACAGAAATTCAGGAACATACGAAATGACAACAGTTTTCTGTTCGGGTAGATGAGTGCAAACAAATGTTAACGAAACCGTGAAGAACTTTTAAAAAAATTAATTGCACCTTGATATTTTGAATTAAGACTTAATTTCATGAACAGCTGTAACACTGATTGCAGTAAAGAGGAAGGACATTTATTTCTGATACTTATTTCTGATATTTGAGGTTTATTCTGAAAATATACATTTCTTTTCCCCAGAAACCTATGTCTTGACTCACCTATCAGTGACTAAGCATTTTTATTTCTTTCGATATGTTTTGGAGATGCATATTTTCATAGAATAAAAACCAAACAAAACCTTCCAATTTCTTATTTGGTCAAATTTTATATATCTGCTTTTTATTCATTGAGCATTTTTGTGACTTCTCACTCATAAACACCATGATGACAGAGCAACAGGACATGCTTGATGCAGAAGGAAATGTGGCAGGAGCTTCACACCAGGGAGATAATGGAAGGCCATATTTTTCTCCATCTTTTCTGCCCCACAAGCAACAGACCACACAGAAGTAATAGTCAGCAATTTAAAATGTTGGGAACAAAAAGATTCAAAGCTGCTTTTTGTTTCCTGATGGAGTCGCCTTAGAAACCAAAAAGGCCCAACACTGAAACCTTGCAATTTTGCAGAGCCCAACCAGATGCTTAAAAACTTAACCAGGGAGAAACAGCAAATGAAAGTGGGACAATGTTGCCCCATGGGACAGAACTTGCCGTGCATCCTCTCCCCCCCTAGGGAGTGACAAGTGCTGGCAGTGGAGGACTGAGAGGAGCAGGACAGTGCATCCTAAACCATGGTTTAGAAGGTAAAGTCTCTACAGAGAGAAAATCGCCTTTTAGGAACTGTCTGAAAAGAAATGCAATAAGGATCTTTCATCACTGTTTTCTCCTCTGCCTAGACTTTTCCTGAAGTGTAATTGTTTTATCTGTGAGGGGGTCCATTTGATTTTTATTCAACCAGAAATAATATTCATAATTTTAGCCCCCATGTCATTATGAAAACAAGAATACAGTAACAGTATAAACCTGCTACAGTACAAAATATACTAAAAGCAGCAATCAAATTATTGTAGTATTTTCTTTAAAGAACCCAACTGTAATAAAAATTCATAATACCAATGAACAGTTTTTAAAGAGGAACTGTAGTCACTACCATGCCCCTATGATTTTAAATTGAATCCCATTTAAACTTTTTGCCTAGGTAGACTTCCATCAGACCTGTAGCACTGCCACCTCCTCCTCTGACTTTTTACAAAGCACAGAAATAAAACCAGCCCTCTATCACATGCCTACACAAACAGCAAATAAAGCAGTGTTAACTGAAAATACAGGAACATTTCAATTAAATCTTGGTGAATGACAGTAGGAGCATTAATATCAGAAGAAGATGTGATTGTGAAATCAAAATTTGTTCATCAAGTGAATACAATATAAAAACATCCCCACATTTCTTGGCTGCCTTGGAGTTACAAAATGAAGTGTGGACTGTCCCAAATTTTTCAGCTGTGAAAGAAGAGGAAGAACCAGATTCTACTGCTTTATGTTTGGCACATCATGCTAAAGTAGAAATGTGGCAAAAACAGAGGAAATTAAAAATAAAAGCGGCCTGACTTTATTACCAAATTTTTTTTTAAATGCTGGGAAATATCAGAATATTTAAAATGGAAAATATCTACATTTGAAGTCATATAAATTATGATATTTCACATCATGCAAAGCAGCTCAAGTTAAACATATGGCAACTGAGAACAATGACTTAGCAGTGACCTGCATTATTCTTGTTATTTTAAGAGAGGAATATTTAAACCAAAACTGCCATTTATGATGAAACTACAACATGGGAAAATATCCACTGGGAAGAAGAAAGAGACCACTTAACTCATTTAATTTATGACTCAACTGCTGGTCTGAACCCAAATTGTTAGAGGTCAAAATCCAGTACATCATTTACTTTGAATAAAAGCTGAAACAATTAGCAAGAAACATGATCGTGATTCCTCACTTGAATTTTTAAAAAGTAGCAATTTAAGCCTTATTTAAAAGTTTTTGTACTTGTTTCATGGTTTAGTATCTTAAGGCACTTTCAATTACTATTTTTCATTAGTATGTCAGTAATTATAAAAATACTCTTTAAATTAAACAGAAGATGCATAAATATACAAAAACATATTGTAATGTAACCCATTTAAACAAAAAAATTATAAATCATTCCCAACCAAACCAGGAAGGGGTTTTAGTGTCTCACCAACCAAACACAGATTAAAAAGTCATTTCAATTATGATTTGTTAGTCCTTCAACAGGCAAATGCAACCCATAAAAATAATTTATTCCGTGATAATTTCCTTGTAATCCCCCTTTTTAAGGTCTTCCATAAACAGTCATTTATGCTATATATGATTTCTTTCATAAACACTGCACTACATCCCCAAAGAGATGCTAAATTATTTCACTTAGTACTTCAAATTTGTTCATTCATTGAATAAACTTTCATAAATGGTCATGAAAACCTTATACATACATAGAAATAATGAATGGGATACAAAATTCTCAAAATTAAACAACATACATTTATATATTATGCCCTTCACCAAATAGCTCCTCGATTTTATACTTCCAGCTAGTTCCCGGTCAATCTCAGAAGAGCTTGCATACCACAGGATTTGAACCAGGACATCTTTGCATATTCCCATATTCATTACTGGTTCCTCTATTTCACCCTGCCAGCTACTGCTCATCACATCAGCTGAATCCACATCTTCTCAC
Source organism: Rhabdornis inornatus (assembly GCA_013397075.1). Lineage (NCBI taxonomy): Eukaryota > Metazoa > Chordata > Aves > Passeriformes > Rhabdornithidae > Rhabdornis > Rhabdornis inornatus. The sequence goes on from VWZS01006638.1 coordinate 272,967, forward strand.
AAACATTGTTGTTTTCCTGTCACATGAGACACCCAAATTTCATACCTTATAACCAATGCTAGGAATCAGTAATAAAGTACTAAGCCACAACGGATCAGCTCTCTGCTATTAATAATTAGCATATCATAGAGGTTACCAAAAAAAAAAAAAAAAAAAAGAACCTTGTAGAATTTCAAGAAAAAAAATATTATCATTGAGCAGCAGCTGCATGCATATGGCAGTGGTTAGAGTCTGTCCCAAAATGTAACATCAAACTAAGAAGATAAACTTCAACAAGACTAAGCACTTTTATACTTCACAATTAATAGTGTATCGTAATTGCTAATCAATCATACAGCTGCAGCATGTAATTAATGTCAAATCATCATGAGTGTAAAGAAAAACAGGTTCAACTTTTACTCAGCCTGTGTTTCTTACTCTCACAGATCCCCCAGAGTTAGAATTCCCAGGTTTAACACTCAGCACTGGCATTAAGCCTTGAGGCTCTTCCCACAAGTCTGCAAAATCCCATGTTACATGCTTGCTTTAGGAACAAGACTTTGACATTTACCACAACATGGGCACTGTCCCTTTCTCAAAACCAAGAAATTGGCATTTTTTGGTTAAGTAGAATCTAGAACATATTTCAGAGTGCTTGGTGAGAAGAAATTATCCATACCAGCAGCAGAAGCCACAGTTTCAGCCAAGTTACTGCCAGCATGGACTTCCTGTAAGACATCTAGAAACGTTCATCTCTGCAGGTCCACAGTTCCTGTCACCTCCTCCGACACGAGGCTTCCTTTTAACAAAACATGATCCCTTAGGGCTTAACCATTACCTTCAATTTGTTCTGTAGCTGTAACCATACACATGGACAGGTCTTGGGCACTGTCTCAAAACCTCCAGGTCAGTGACATGTAGCTGGCATGTTTGCTCTGTCTCCAAGAAAAAGCCACTGTGCCTCACGCACCGTAGGTCAAAGCCTCATATCTGAGGAACAGCTGCTCTTGTTTTGACCCATTAGGTTTTTCTGAGAAGGATCACTCCAGGCTAGTCAGGACTACTTGTTCTACACCAGTCCTTCCTGCAGCCATCCTTAAGAAAGCTTGCAGTGCAGCTTTGTTTGAAGTTAGAGAGATCAGTCGGAATTTTTATCATAGAACCACAGATTGGGTTGGGTTGGAAGGAACTTTAGAGATCATGGTTCCAACATCCCTGCTAAGGGGAGTGACAACTTACTCTAGACCAGGATGGTCAAAGTCCCATCCAGCCTGGCCTTGAATACTTCCAGAGATGGCGCAACCACAGCTTCTCTGGACAACCTATTCCAATGCCTCACCACCTCACAGCGAAGAATTTCTTCCTAATAACTAATCTAAACCTGCCCTCTTTCATCTTAAATCCATCCCCCCATATCACTACATGTCCTTGTAAAAAGTCTCTCTCCAGCTTTCTTTAGGTTCTGAAATGCTGCTCTAAGGTCTCCTTGGAGCCTCCTTTTCCTCAGACTAAAAAATTCCAAGTCTCTCAGTCTGTTTTCACAGGAGAGATGCTCCAGCCCATCATCTTTGTGGCTCTTCTCTGGAATCGCCCCAGCAGATCCACATCCCTAAGTTTGGGGCCCCAAGAACTGGACACAGTACTCCAGGTGTGATCTCATGAGAGCAAACACATGCCTCCAAATTAAAAACACCGCTGAGGCAGGGAATATAACTTTTTCTCTCCTCTGATTGAAATCAGAGGATTTCCTTGTATATCCCACAAGTTTCTGGCTTCTGGAGTTCACCTTGACCTATACAAATCTTTAAATTTCCAGTCTACTGCATGTAGGTATAGTGCATGTAGGTATAAACTACACTTCTTAAAGCTATTATGAATTCCCCACGCCAACAAAAGTATCAGGATTAGTGACTCTGCAGCCTCTGGACACGTAGGTGTCAGTTCAAGGAACTTTCCTTTGACTTCCCTCTTTCTCTTCTGTTTATTTACCTTCAAATGCTTCAGTAGTGAGGTAAATGTTTTTTGCTGCCTTCATTGCTCTCCTGCTATCCTTGTGCAGTGAACTGAAAATGCTTCAGTTTAATTCCTGTTGTTTCTGAACAATTACAGCTCATTAGCTTATCAGAGCTCCCTGAATTAAACACTGCATATAGTGATAAACCCTATTAGAGCAGAATACAATAAACATGACTACAGTGCTAAATGCTTTGATGAAAAAAAATCTACTAAATTTCACTACATCATTTCCAGTTCCCACCGAGTTCACATTTCTGTGGTGTTAAACTGACCAGCAAGGCAATTCTGCCAGGGTCCCACATTCAGAGGAATTAACCTTGTCTAAAACACTTAACTTCTCAATGATGAAAATGCATTCTTTCACAATTAACATCAAGAAATAATTTCCAACCTGATACTATTAATGGAAACCAGATGTTTAATTTTTTTCATTGATTTTGTTAGCCATGCTCATATTCCCTGATTCCTCTGAATTCTGTAGCTTTGTTCAACACATACGTGGATGCTACATACTCACTGAAGCTTGGGTTCATAAACAAACAGCAAGAATCAGCAAATACCAATGATCCAAGGGAGTAATTTTGGGTTTTCTGCTGTAAATATAAAAGGTTAAGCAGGTCTTTGAAAGCAATTCCACTGCTGTTTCTGGACAGACTTGTACTCATTTCTTTTACTCTACGTATTAACCAAAATTGAATGAATGCAAACAGAGTGAATATCTGCCGTTGCACGGTGGATCTAGCTGTAAACATAATGAAAAATGGATTACCAGTGTTTAAAAACACTGATTAATTTTTTTTCATGTTAGCATAGTAAGCAATCTGTGTGAATAATAATGCAATACTATTGAAATAATAACATTTTTTTCAATATCTTTAATATAGTCATTGACTTGCACTGAGGAGAGAATCAAGGTGATGTGTAAGTATCGCATGGAAGAAGAACATTTATGACTACATTATAGAATGGATTGCACCTAAGCCTTCTTTTGTTAATTAGCTGATTTTACTGCTTCATTCAGCTAAGAGGTCTCAGAACCTGTTTGTCTGCACTTTTCAGTAAGCCTTATATTCAAAAAATGGATGGTTATGATGCTGCCAGGCTGCCTATGAATCTGAAGCAAAGCTCTTTTTGTGCACACTCCATGCCTTTGTGTGAAGGTGAGTTACAGTCTGAAGCTTGCAGTATTAACTACTCTTATCACATATAAAACAAGTATCTTCATTTCTAGGTCTCTTGAAACAGATTTCTCAGGAGTGTAGCATTAGATGTCTTTTTCCCTCCTCCTTTAAGATTACCTTTGGTCATCAGCCACGTTCTGGCTGCTGTTGAGGACAATCCTCCACAGGTCAGAGGCTATGAGCTCCTTCTGGTCACTCACAAGGCTGATGCTGGGCAGCTGCAGTTCACAGACTTTGCTTTCTGACAGACTGAATTCCCGGAATGCAACAAATGATTTCTGAAGCTCATCCCAGTACTCCAAGCTGCAAGGAACCTGTGATAAAAAGGAGAAGGCACAATTACTTTATGCTTGATTGCAAATATAATGCATTTAAATCTATATGCTAAAAGTGCAAAACTAATTAAACTAAATAAAAGTAAATGGTTATACAGAAAAGCTTAACTGCAACCATTACTCAGATCTTGTGCTGTCTTGACTTAAATGAAAATGTTTTCAGAACATCACTGCAGACAAACACTTCCAACTTTCTCTTCCTCTGTACAAAAATAGCTGCCTGTTCCACAGGAAACCATGAATAACAAAGACAGTTAATCGAAACATTATTTGTATTATGCAGCCAAAAAATCCATCAGATGTCTACACATCATGGTATCAAAGACATTCTAGTCATCATTAATTTTTTTTTAAACTCATTGCTTTAGTTTTATTACGTAACAAAATATAAGTTTATTAAAATAATCAATGATGCAGAGAAAAAATTATAATAGATAACACAACGATTTGTGGTGGGCCAACACATTGCTAAAAATCCTGGGTGGAATAATGAAGCACTTGTAAGCATATGATCTTTTCTTTCAAGCACTATTTAGACAAATAAAGGCAAATTAAACCAAATAAATACATAGTGGCTTCTGTTTAATTACATCCCTAAATTTAATTCTGTAAATAATCCACTTGGATTATTTCAGGATGTATCACTGAACTGGAGAGAAAGTTATTATAGACATTTCTATAGGTAATAGAAAACCAATTATAATGAAAGTATAGTCTTAAAGGGTTGTATCCTTTCTTGTTGGTGTTTTTCTGTTTGTTTTCATTTTGGGTTTTTTGTGGTAATAGCAAGAAAGTGAATGAGAATATTAATTTAAAACAAATGCAAACTCAGGTATGAAGATTTTAGAATTAAGGTACAGAGATCCACAGGTGTGGCAGTTGTGCATGCTCAACTATTACTAAAAGTCAAGCTGACATAAAGCAAATAATAAGAAAAAAATTGCATATGTATGTGTTATTACCTGTTTTATCCCTGGTTTTAGGCATGTATACATAAATAATGAGGAAAAAAGAATGTGGCAGAGATGCAAGAAAATTCAGAAGAAGTTTTGAAAGCATTCTTCCTTGTTACTCAGTAAAGATTATAATGCAGATGGAGATGACAGTAAGCTGATTAATTAACAGGAATGAAGGTTAAGAAGGAAAATTCAAGGAGCTCAATGGTTCAAGCTGGGGAGGGCAAAGGAACATAAATAATCACCAAAGAATTCTGGAGGAATTAACATGTGGAACCACAGAGCCTGAAAGGTGGATTTTAGCTACATCTGTCAAGGCACAATGATATGTGAAGACTGAAAAAAAGCAATCACAGTCACTAAAATTTTTTTAGTTCAAGATGTAGGACAAAAAAAAAATTATCTGATAACTGTCCATAAACCTCTGATGCCTGTAATGTGTGTAACACAGAGTACCACAGCAGTATCAATCAGGAGAGCTGATTTAATTTTGAAGACTAGACTAGGGATTCATTTAACATCAAAACTCACATGTCATATGTGTAAAGGTAACAACACATTTGTTTATAAGCTGCATATTCAATTGGAAAGGGTGAAGATCTGTTAATGTCAGCTGGAAAAGTGTGAGGCAGTATGATGAAGCCTGGAGAAAGCAAATACCATCCTGAGAGACATCAGGTGAGATATTTCCAAAAGTGTGGGATAAAATAAATTGATTTGTATAAGACATCAGCGGGGACTCATCTGGAGTATGTCATGTTTCCAATGCTTCATCTTAAAACTGTATTAACTCTTGCTGTGGAGAGTTGAAGACTAAATGAAATTAAACAACAGGAACATAATTGTTCCATCCAGACACCTCAGCAGAGAAACATTTAATAAAAGAAAAATTTACAGAAATTTTGTGTCAAAATTGAGTTGCCCTATGAATAAAGTGTAAGGCTAGAAACTGTATGGAAAAAGATGGGGATGTGCAACGACAGCTTTGGTGCTCGTGAGAGCTGCTTTAAAAAGCTTGATTTGTTAATTAGATGGAGAAAATAACAAACATTGCCCCAATGGAGAAGGCTGGGCTTGATGACCCAGTAAACATCTTTCTCAGTTTTCTGTTGCTAACTGTACAATAGTGTTGTGCACAACAGCAGCAATAAGAAATACCATGTTAAATTTGTGGCCATATTTCAAAGTCACACTAAAGTGATTCTTTTTGCTCTCAGTGCCACTAGACTTTTAGATTTTTTTCAGAACTTCCCAGTGTTAAACTGAGTGTTTAACACCTATAGGACGAACACTCAAGACTGCTACACTACCACAGCAATGTTCGTACCCTCCAATTATGGATATATTGTATACATCCAAAGAACTCCCTTATGTTAACTAGGAACACATAAAGAGCATCTCCCATCATCTGCTGTCCTTTATACCACATTGTGTAGCCATTCACACTCACATACTTCTTTTTTTAAACCTTCACAATCTCCACTGGTGATAAAACATTTGAGTTTTGTTAAATATTTTAATACTTGGCATATTTCCTAAAGCATGAAGTCCTGGAATTACATAATTATAAAAGGATCTGATCATTTCTGACAAAAGGCTGCAGCATTTCATGGTTGCATAGATACTTCACATACAGCAGTATTTATTTCTGCATACTTTTAAATCCCAGCCCTCAAAACCTTGACATTCTTTTAGGAACTTGATTAAATATATTTGAATACTTGGTTTGGTTTTGTGCTTTCTAATGTCTATCAAAATCTGAATTACCTTTTGTTATCAATGTTATTGAGTAACGTGTGCAACGGAAGTCTCACAAAGCTATCATATATAGCATAGTTATTTCTCTTAGATTATATCCCAAAACAAAACCCTTTCCTTAATGAGAATCTCACAAAATTGGATTAGAATAGAAAGTAATGGGTGTTTTAAGAGGGTAAGCAAAATGATGAATTCTATTCCCTCTGAGATTAATGAGCCAGAGGAACAAGTTCAAGAGTACAGTAAGATATTTTTTAAGTGCCACTACAATATAAAAATCATAAAACTATCAATAAGGATAGAGGAAAATAATATAGAGAGATTGAAAAGAAAGGTTCAAAATAAAGGCAGAGCAAAACTTGAAAAAACCTAAACTGGATTTCACATATCCTGTTTAAAAAGAATAAAAAGGTACTTCAGTATTTCCACCCACTCAGTAAGTGGTAGATCTATTGAAACTCTTCTTGAGGAAAAGATGGCAAAGTAAAATCATGAAAACAATTATGCCGAAAGAAGTAATAACTTCATAACTCATCTTCAGGCTGCGGTTTGTTGAGTAAACTAACACAGTGGGAGTTTCATCTGAGGAAGAACTTCTTTACTGTGTGGGTGACTCAGAGAGATTGCAGAGTTCCCCTGGAGATATTCAAGAACCACCTGGATGCAATCCTGTGCCACATGCTCTGGGATGACCCCTCTTCAGTAGGGAGGTTGGAGCAGAGGATCCACTGTGGACCCTTCCAGCCTTACCCATTCTGTGATTCTGTACACTGCATGGCAACCTCTAAAGTAAATTATGAAAAATTTGGAAAGGCACAGGAACGATTGCTGAACTCAGCAATATGAGTAGCCAGGAAAAATGTCACTGAATGGTTAATACAGACTGGTCAGCAAGTAGAAAAGATTATTCCTCTTTATTTTGTTTACAATTTTTTCTAACTATGTTGTAATATGTCAAGAAATCCACCAGAGCAAGAGACAGTATGTTTCAAAGTGTCATCTGCACATTAGAGATAAAAAATCAAGGACACACATTATGTGATTGCCTATACAAAATACAGCTCATGCTTTGGAACTACACAAACTGTAAGCTTTCTAGTTTGAAGCTTGCAAAAGACTTATTTGACTTAGAATCTTTGATTTCTACATATCTAGCTTTATTTTTTCTAGGGGGTTTATTACTAATGCCTGATCTGGATAAGTTTAAGGAAAGATGGTAGCTCTGGGCAATATCCGCTGCCAAAAATAATAGTTGTGAAAGCCTGGAAAGGGGTTATAATGCCAGAACTGAGTCATTAGCAATGGGAATAAGTGAACTAGTTGCAACAAAAAAAATCCCCACATGTCGAATTAAGTATGGTGCTTTTATCTTAAAATATTAGAATAAAACTTAAGCTATAATTCATATAATTGTTACCTCTTAGAAAACGTGACCACTAGGGCTGCCTCTATAAAAGTAAAAACAAACAAAGCATATTTAATTTTTGCTAAACAACAAACTTGGCTTTCCAGCAGACACTTCCCTACAGCTTTTTGTCTTCTTCCATAGCTCTCAAAGACAGTTTTAAATGCAATTATTGTATTTACTTGTCACTTAAGTGTGCATAGAGGCATTATTTAACCATGAGCTCAGATTTCACCAATAATCTCCAAGCTCTGTTTCGGTAGAGAATCACACCCTGTGGCAAACACACTTATTTAGAAGGATGATTATGGCAACAGGGAACAAAAGCACAGTCAAATGCTTTATTTTTCAGCAGCTTCTCTGTTTAATAACAGAGATTAGAAGCAGAAATGAAAAGTTGTATGAAACAGCCTAAAGTCTAAGCAGAGAAATTGAAGGCTGCTCCTTCTTCTCTTTACTGCTGTGCACTATGGACACTGGAGATCTGAAAATGGCATGGCAGTGTTCGGAAGAAGAAGGAAAATGGTGTATTGGCTAAGTATGTGACACAAACAAACAGCTGTTCAGAAACAGTTGCCTTGGAGCTAAAATCTTTTTAATTAGAAGAGGGTAGATTCCTGTTTTCTCTGAATCTCATTTCACTCTATTTTAGGAGGAAAATTTTCATGTACATTACACTAACACATATGAAAAACATCTCTGATTTGAGCAGAGCTGAAACCTCCAACATATACATCTCTCTCTCTCAAGAAAAAAAAAAAGGCAACAATGAGAAACCTGAAAATCCTTTAAAACCCTGCATCCTTCAAGTAATTTCCTTCACACTTGTTAACGTATCAGCAAGATAGTATAATGTTAGTAACCAACATGAAGTACTCCCACTAAAGCACTACAATGTGATAGTGTTTTTTCTTATTCATCATATTTGTGTCACACATTATCAGTACCAGAATAATTTAATTTCTACTTGGAAACTAGGGGGTCAAGAAATGCTGCAGTCTGTTAATGCTCTGTTATTAATTCCATCCTTGTGTTTTACAGATACTCCTTATTCCCACTTGTGGTTATGTGTAATATTAAGACTCGACAGAGAGATGAGTGTTGACCCATAAGTGCTTTTTAAAGAATTTCAAGATCACAATATGCTTCTATATTTTCCTGTCAGCTGATGTTATCCTCCCAGCTTTAGACTACTTGGCTAATCTGGATTTGAAAAGTGCTGGGTGCACACCACTTATCTGTCTACAGGTACATCTACAGCTGAGCAGAGAGCCAACATCAGTGGACTTCCATTCCACAACCTGCCATGCTACCATAAATGATCATACCTATCATTCAATAAACAGTTTGTCAGAATGCTAACAGGTTTCAGACATGGACATAATTTTCAATTAGGAGAGAAATAATTAAGACATCTGAATCTCTTAACTAACCCCATCTTTTTCATAAACATCTTTTTTGTCTGTAGGAAAAAGCTACAGGCATCAGCCTACTTCTTTGAGGTTGTTGAATGAAGGCTGTATAAAAGCATTATGCTTTATTACTTAAATACTGAAGCATATTATTTTAAAACTCAGTATAAAAAAATTAACTTTAAAACTATATACATGCAGATTTCTTAGGCTGCAAAATACATCTTGTCCAGTTGAGAAAGAAAGATAGATATTAACAGCTGGGTTACAGGATATGCCTAATGTTTCCTTCAGTGATGCTTCCTTTTGATTGATGTATTTGCTAGAAAAGAAGCTTTTACAGAAGATATATTCATTTCTTGAACCTCAGTCCCTCAGATCGTGGGCGCTTCCTCTTGGAAATTAAGCTATTCTTGGTCCAGAAACAACTACTGTACAAAAAATGCACACAGAAGACAGGAAGTGTGTGTGTGTTTTATCTTCTTCAAGCAGGGCCACCTCAGTGAATGAGGCAGAACACAACACAAACTTGCACTCTGAGTCAGACACCAACCCATACTGTGATTTTGACTTCAGCTTCCTGAGCATGAATAAACTGATTGCCTTGTAATAAAGCTATTCTTTTATTAAGATATTTTACTGGTTTAGGGCCAACTGTCTTAAAAATACAATTCTATCATTAGCTGAACAGAAGTTGCAGTAGCAGGAAATAAAAAGTTTTATCCAGATTTTTATAAGGAAAAATGTCTTGGCAATAACTACCAGCAACATTACTTTTAAATTTGACTTTGAACCAGCAACATTACTTTTAAATTTGATTTTGAAGTATTATTTATATAAAACTAGAAAAAGAACTCTGCAGAAAAATATATGTGGAAAATACGCTCAAAAGAAAAATAATATTAAATAGAATAGAACTTTGTAATATGCCTGTTCACACAACATACACAATTCAATCTGACCAGTGGAACACCTACATTTAGGCAAATGTAGGATAGATTCAACATCCACATTCTTGTGTATCCTGTGTGATTGACAGTGTGAAATCATGCTACAAACCACTTGCCTGTTAGATAATATTTTTTAACGTTCCTCAGAGCTAAGATAGTATTGTATCTGTGTAGAAAACAGATTCTCCTGGCACAGCTACAGACCACCAATATCCCCATTTCATGAAGGAAAAAACCAAACAACCAAACCACAAAAAAAAAGTGATGGCTTACAATGAGGTAAAAATATAGCCTCATATAAGTAGTTTTAGGATTAGCAGTAGTACTAGGATTAAAATCATTTAGCTGTACAAAGTATTTGCTGCCCCACTCACCTCAGACTCTTTTTTATATTCATTATAGTTTTCTGTACTTTGACAGCAGTTTCAAGTGTTACATACCAGTACATTTCAGGCAGTAAAATTTATCCCACTATGGTACACTCTCAGTTTTCAACACTCCAGAATAATCGGACACCTCAGCTGGAGATGTTTTTCAAAATTATGTCATATAATTTCTTCACAGAATTGTTTTACTTCTCTTTGAATTTTTTTAAAAAATAAATTTAGTCCTAAAGCTAGGACATTTAAATTACAAATACTCACTCTAAAATTTAATATACAATATCTGCTTAATGTAATTTTTTTCCTTTATCTATAGTGAGGTCTTTCGCTGACTAATGAAAATAACTACTATTTGGCTATCTGAGTAATAACATATAACATGTCTCTTTTGATTCCATTTAACATATATACTAATAGTCCTATTTATTTCATTTATTTAAATTTACGTATGTCCTGCAGTTTATAAAATAAATATCTAGTAGAGTTGCAATAAACAGATGTGAAAGAAAACTCTTGTCTTCTGAGAAAAGTTGTTCTTTAAAAATACATAACTTCCTTTTAGCTGACTTTGGAAAAAATCTTCTATACATCTTCAACTAATAGAAGCTATAAAAAACCTTTTGTAATATTGGAACCAGTTGAGAAACCACAAGTATTCAAATGCAGGAAATCATGATTTTATAACATTTTAATGTGATCTACTCTTGGGAAACAAAGTTAACCAAGCCCTATTTCTGTACAGGAAATATTCCACTGTACAGTTGTAATACATTGTGGTGAGGGGTACAGCTGCAATTTTTTCACCTGTAATGCCCCACTGGTATTGTGGCTTACTGAATTGCATCAAGATTGCCTTCCTGTCCGGAAAGCCCTCTAAGTACAAACACGACTCTAAGCCCAGGTTTTATTTTCCCTTGGTATCAGAATATGGTAATTTAAGAGCCCTGAGAAATGCTTTTTAACCTTTTAGAAGAAATATGTAGCATTCTTTTATTAGGAACTATGTTCTTTGCCTTTTTAAAACAACATATGACCAACTTATCAATTTATCAGGCTAGCAGGTTCAGAGCAAATGCAGGTGTGTGGAGTAATGCAATCTGTCACAGATACTGGCTTTTTTCACTATGGAAAAATTACTCTAAACACACTAACAGCTTTTTTTAAGAAAGCACAGAATAGCGCTGGGCTATAACTGAGGCTTCTGCACAACTTTAAACAGGAAAATTATGTACTGCTAAGTGTCAAACTTCTCTACTAATTGTCATTCACCTTGAGACTGAGTTTATGTGATGACCACTTGCATTTTGAACAGCAAAAATAACATTTCTTTAATTTATTCGATCTTAATGTATTGTTTCAAGTATTGAGAAACAAAAGTATACAGATGGGAGATCTTACATTAGAAACTCACCCACTTCTTGCAACACCCTTTATTTTCTCTTTCTGATACAGGAGCTATCTTCCACATTTCATTTAAGGTTTTTAATTTTCTAGGCTTCAGTATTTATTAATAATATAAGCACTATGATGTTGAAATGTAGTCACCTCTGACCATTGAGGTTAGCAGTCTATTAATACGTAAAGTACCTTATAATTTTCAGTATATGAGCTATTTTGACCACATATTCTCACCACAGTAAAGCCTGACTCCTATAAGAAGTACCACAAAGTCAATGTACAGCCGGAAGGACTCCAGTTTGCAAAGTTTCATAAATCAGAGTCACAAAATCTGAAGAGTATAGAACACGAGGAGAGTGTAAATCTGTCATTAAGATAATCTGATGGTTTCGTCAGTCCTCTGGCACCCGGTAGAATTTTCACTGGCTCAGTAACCCCTAAGGGTAAATTTCACTGTGATGCACAGGCAAATTATGCACAACTTCCATTAACATTCCCAACAAGTTACGCTTAACTCCCTGCAGACTGCACAGAAACTCTAGGACAAACGATACAGTCTCATCCTGATGCAGGGAACACTAAGATCACACAGCAAAATAATTAAGATTATACACACACAAACAGCAACAAAATAGTAAAGTCTGAGATAATCCTACTCTCAGGCAAGGAAGTTCACTAACAGTACTTAAAGCCAGAATTCCCTAAGAGAACCGGCTCTGTTTCAACATCTGCTTAAGTCTCCAACTTCTTTAGTCCCTATTTCCTTCCCTGCAAGAAAATGAAGACAATATTATAATTAATAACCAGAGTCTTAACTCTGAAAAACATGTGCAAAATTCAGATCAGTAAATGTGCTCGCCTGCAGATCATCTGAAATGTAAGTGGCTCAGGCTACAGGCAAACCTACAGGCTTTTACACAGACCAGCTGTTTATATGATGACCTGCACCCATTTTTGTACTCATGCACAAACAGAAACACTGCATCTACTGCTGAGAAAGAGGTTCCCTACATTAGAATAAATGGCATTTGTTACACTTTTAGTTTATGATCAGGTATGTTCAATAATAATTGCTTCTTTTCAAGCTTGCTGCAACTCTTCACAAGGTAGAGAAATAATAAAAACACTGTATAGAATCTTTATATAGTATAGTATGACTCTTTCAGTAATTTTGAATATCATCCAAAGGTAGAATTAACGAGAAATGTAAGCTTGAAAAAGCAGAAATAGCACTGAATTTGCCTTCTGAGCAATTCACAACAGCCAAATTATTTATCCATCCATCTAAAAAGTCTCATTATTTGAAGACAGTACTGCACTGCATGGCAGTAGATTCAATAACTTGCAAACCAACAGGTTTATCAAGAAGCATGGTTGAACTTTACAGCTTATTATCTAGTAACACCATGAACTTAAATCACTAACCTGTCACACACAAATCATCTGGATTTCCAAAATTGTTGTTGCTTTGGGAATATAAGAAATAAATCAAAAATTTGTGGTTTCCCAGAAAGCACTTTTCCCAGACTCTCAAATGCCCAGCTGAATATCGTAGCCCCAACAGGGAATGAAAAGTAAAAAGGAAGCAGAGTCAGCCAAAAATGAGGTATTCTCCATGATAAGGAAAAATGAATGTCTTTGACACTGATCATAATTCTTTTCCTGTTGACTGTCATGTCAAATCCTTCCTGGAATAATGACTTACAGTAGGTCTAACGTCAGTCATTCTTAAGCTCATGCTTCCTTAAGCCACTGTTTAAATAGCCATGAGGTGTTAGAAAATGACTATTTATTGGCTGACAGTGTTGAAAAACTCAGATTCCAGACTAGCAAGTTTGCAAATGCTTTATTTAAACACCACATGCATGTAAGGCAATGCAACAGACAATTTTTTGAATCCCTGCCTTTTGAAGTTGGAAATATTTATGTTCTCCTAAAAGAGATTTCACCACCTTTGGAAATGCTCTGTGTGAATTTTACCACAGCAGTTTTATTTACGTAGTCTTTCCTTATTAAATCCCAGTTAAGCCCTTGCAACCTCAGAACTGTACTCACTGCCCTAAAATATTCTTCAGTAGACCTTGAGATTTGGTTAATTTAATCACCACTTTTCTAAACTGTGCTCTGCATCTTAGGACACTATATAAAGAAGACCAAAAAAGGAGACCTCAGCACACATTCATCTTTTCATCAGCTGTTACAATGCTGACTACACTTGCATGCAATAGGAATCCTGGCAGGTACACAAGGGAAACATCCCCAAATACAAAAACCTGTCAGGGTTATAGTTCAGCAGATATTTTATTTTAACTTCATATGGAGAAATGAGCAAATGCTGTAGTTTATCTTTCTTTTGTTCAACAGCTTGCATCTCCCATTGGATGACAATCCAGGAGAAAGAATTTTAAGTCTCTGTTAGTGATGCATCTTAAATAAATCAGATAACTCAGGACTTGGAACACTACACATTGTATGATTACTTTGATTAGATAAATCTGTTTTTCTCCTGCTTTTAAATCCATGCCACTTGGGTAAATGCTCTTGTGACAATACATAGCTTTTGTTTGAGATATGGGGCAGTGCCAACAACATCCCTCATTGGAAAGATAACTCTACAATGGAATGACAATAAATGAGAATCTCTGTAAAAGGTTAACATGATAAAACAAGCCTCCAGCTCTACGGGAGATAATTTGTCTGTCCTGCTCACCTGCCTGCACAGAAAAGCAGAATATTTCCCTGATGGCATATGAACTGTTTTTCTACCTTGGTGAGCCCCTCCCAATCTTTTCTCTCTCCCCTGCCAACCTAAACCTGTCAACCTTGTTCTTGGTAAAGATAAATGATATAAAAATATAACCCAGATTACATCAGAAAAGTATAACAACATCACAGGCAAAGATAAACATAAATCTGAGATTCTTAAGACTGCAGGAAGACACAAGAAGACTTTGGGCAAACTAGACACACAGTGCAATTACAGTTCTAAGCCCCATGGCACAAATATTCAACAGAACTTTCTTTGAGGTTAAATATCTAAACATAGCTAGCTTCATATTGTATCTGCACAATATGAAAGTCACTATTGAATCACTAGATTTTTTTCCCCCACTTTTTTTTCCTGCTTTTTCTCTTTTGAATTTTAAAAATATCACAGAAACAAAAATGACTTGTCCTTTCTCAGATATGGACCTGACAGATCCAAGGAACTGTACAAGCACAGTTGAATTTAGCATCACACAACACTTCTGAAATACAGCCCTTTGTTATGATGTAGAATATATTCTTCAATTATTCTTTATGTTCTGGGACAGTGGAATTATCTGCATAATAATAAACTATTGTCTGAAATCAGAAATTGTTCTTACTCCTTTCATCCTAATGCCATATTTTCAAGCCAACCAGAAGAATCAGCATGCAGGAAATTGCCACAAACTCTCTTTCAACTATCCTCGTAGCCAGATCAAGCCAATGTCCTCGTCATTTACAAGATGAAGGGAGACACTATGAAGCCCTTACTCTGAAATTCAGACTGTCCAGCCCATTCTTTTTCCTAAAGATGCTCATGTATCTTCTACAATTCTGATATCTCTGCAGGAGACATTTCAACATAATTCTAAACCAAAATCTGCTTGAAAGCTATTACCATGCTTCAGAGTTCTTGGTGAAAGACATTTCATTGTCAGATTTCATAGGAATTAGAATCATCACTGTCCACAGATTCCAACTTTAACTGCCACACCACAAGACCATCACAGAGCAAACAGAAGACCTTTGCCCCATAATGATGAGCCGGTTGCCTTATAGAATATAGTTTCATGTTAAACTGGGAAACTGTTTAAGTTTAATTTTATTACAGAAATTATCTGCACATGAGTGACCTAAATATAGCAGTAACTAAATTTCTGGAGCAAGATCACTAGGTTTTTTTCTCTGTTTTTGTGTACATAAACAAAAGACATACATGTCTTTCTTTAAGCACACAATAATATAGGCTTTTGAAGCTGCTCATCCACGTATCTTTAACTGAAAGACTTCTTCTTATCAGCAATCTGCTTGAATGACTTAAGTTTCATCTGTTATAATGGAAAAAGTCTCAGAGCACATCCCTCTTTTTTTTGACTTATCAATATATCCATTTCCAATATTTTAAAAATAATGGAATTGCTACTTCATCTTGCTTTGTACCTTTTGAATACATGTTGTGAAAATTCTCCAAGTTTGGACTTCCCTCTAGTCCTGAGGTGGGCATATGATTCTCACATCAGTACCATTCTACACCTTTGAAAGGTGTTTCCTCAAATACTAGTTACCTGAAAGAATGGTAAATCACACAGAGCCAAAGGACATTTGCAACATGTGAAAATCGGACAATAAGGGCTTAAAGATGAAATAGAAAGTGTTTGCCATGTCTGTTAAACAGGAAGAACAACAAATTCAGATATTTTCCACCTCCACAAAGAAATACAATCCTCATGCAATTTCTTGATTTCATTCGGATCTAGGATTCTCACTTCCTTCAAACAATTAGATTCAAGTTCTATCTCAAATTGCTAAAGAAATGCCATGTGGTATGCCATGGCAGAGACATCAGTTCTTCCTGTTCCCTCCACAAATACATGGAACAACGTTTGGACTGTAAAAACAAAGTATTAGGAACTTGACAAGTGAAACTGCTTACCTTTGCAACAATATAAGGTAAAACACAAGAAAACAGCTCTTGGGGCAATTTAGAAATAGCAGCAAGATAAGGTTCAACAGAGGTTCAATATAGGTCATATCAACTCTTATAATCTAAAGCTGTTCTCTATCCTTTGGCTGTACCAGATAACATGCACCTTCGATATTTAGAAAAATTCTCTTTATGGTGAAGCTTCCGCAAGTTCCAGGAATTCGGTAAAAGCTATAAAACCAGAGTTCTAAAACCCACCCATGATTAAAATGTTATGCTAGAAGTTTAACAAAGACAGAAAACTAGATGGAATGTCACAGCAACTTACTCAGACAGAAAGAACATGCAACTGGAAAACTTTGAGGAAAAAAAAAGGAAAATATTCAAGACAAACTACAGTGGAGCACCTTTGACTATATCTTTGTGAAGTAGAGGATTAAGGGAGACTGGTAACGCAGCTGGGTACATTACGGGTCCTCCCTGCATTTGAATATATACAAGTTTCTTAAGTATATTTTAATATAGCTTGGTATCATTATTGTCTTTAAATTTAGATCCTTTTTTTCCAAAAGAGCTGAAGTCTTTGGCTTGCAGATGTTTCTCTAATGTTTCATTTCAAGAATGGAATAAAATAAATGTTGTTTTATCTTTTTACTCTTTGCATATAATGAATTTTCCATATGCACTAAATCCACAGTATATTAATTAACATGTATCCATATGGGGAAAAAGTGGAGCTGATGAAAGGCCTCATGATTAACTTAAATCAGAATCTGAAGTTTGACATGAGTATTTAGTAAATGCAATTTACCTAAAGAAATTAAAAATTGACTCTATTTCTTATTACACCCACATACTTCTGTCAGATTAATAAAAAAATGCACACTGTGCATGTTTAAAATGGCTGTTCATCAGGTGCATGGCCATTACTGGAAAATGTGATAAATCACCACCTTGAGCCAGGCAACAATTACTGCCATAATTAATGGCAGACAACCAAAGCGTGGATCTTCTTGTAGGCATTTTTGCACATTACATGCCCAAAGCAGAATTTTTTACTAGATGTTCTCTAATTTGGCTGATATCTTTATATTTTCTAGTGTGGTAGAAATCTGAAGAATTACATGAACACCAGCAGAAGCTGACAGAACCTGGTGGCTGGTAGCTGAGTGCTTCTCACTCTGGAGGCAATCATAGTGAATTGGACCTTCTCTTCTCTAGACTGTCATACACAGTCACAGAACTTGTGTGCTACTGAAAGTCCAGCTGCGTATGCCCACTTGAAGAAGAACTGATATTCCCCTTGGACAGGGTCATACTATTCCACAAGCACATACATAATGGTTGATGATGTCTGTTATCTATCATGGGAGTGTAATGTAATTAAACCAAAACCTTGGTGTGCCGTGCTCCAGAAATACCAGCCTGAAAGAAGGCAAAATGCTGGCTTTCAAAGCAACATAATAGAGTCATCAAGACAGCCTACAATAACACAATTTTGATCTTTGATTCAAACCTCATGCCAAATGGAGCTGATTTTTTTTCCATTTAATTTTAATATAACTGAAAGGACCTGACATTTGGCTGTCTAGAGGGCAAAGAAATTGGCAGGACACTTCCATGATCTCACCAACAGTATGTGTACGGTAATAACATTATACCATTTATCTGAGGAAGATTATCCTACTTATTCATAACTCAAAGCATATTGGTGAATAATTCAATTTTAAAAGCAATTTTAAACAACACAGCAATAATGAAATAAAATTAAACAGTTTTGAACAAATAGGAAGAACTGGGAAATATTTATTTCCCTTGACTCACAACACCATTCTGCTTAACAACCAGACTGAAATTTAAAAAAATAATGACAGGTTCAATTTGTAATACAAAAGGGAAATGGAGATTACCAGAATTAAAACTGAGCTAAAATCAAAATATGTATGCAAGGAATATGTGAATTTAGAAAGAATTACACTAGATAGGAAAAAATGCAATGACCCGACTGCATACATTAGAAAGCAGAAATTCCAGCACATTAAGGATCAGTGTAATTTTGAGGTATGGTCTGTTTTTGGGGCATGGAGACTGCAGCACTCAGCCTTCCTTCAAAGAGAAATTCCATGATCTCACACAGTCAAACTGCAGTGTCCACTTCAACCCTCTCAAGGTAAAATGAGAGAAATGAGAGAAAACAGACCCTTTCCCTCTACCCTGTGGATCTCACTGGAAACACCGCAGCCATCTGCCATCACAGAAACAGGAGAGAACAGTCACATTGGAGATTTTACTTCAATGACTGCACTAGATCTTGGAAATTTTAGACCAGGTCTTTCCTCATGTTTCAGTTTCAAACCAAATGAAGTCTTTAAGCAAAGACTGATGGATGAAAAGAAAGAATAAAAACTGTATGCTCACAAACTAAAACCGATAAACTTGGCTATAGCTTATCATGCAACATAAAAACTTTAGAGGTAAGTGGGTAAAAGGTTTACACAAGTAGTTTTGAAACAAAAGATATGCTCAAGCTGTGCAATGTACCTCATAGTGGTTTTATAGAGCTCCTGAATTTGTTTTGTGCTTGTTTTCAATAAATCTTGAGTTTGAAAACTTTCACTTTACAGCAGTAACATTTTCATTTGTTACTGAAAGTAGAAAACTCATTACCCACCTGAAGAACATCTCCAAGGTCAGCAGTGCTAATATCTGGATCTTCAGTGGTATTAAAAGGAACAGGGTTAATTCTTACAAGAGTGAGCACTCTAGGTTCCGGGTATCTCCACAGCATCATTCCTGGACTATCCTCAGTTTCATTGTAGAACACAACTTCATAGGTACTGGGCAGCTTTTGTGCTTCTGTCAAATCAAAGAAAGCTATAATCTGATATACAATTTCTAGAAAGAAACATGCTGGTTTATGAAACCAAAGTGATTAAAAAGAAATCCCTTGGGATCAAAAGGAGAGAAAATAAAAAAGAAATTTCCCTGACTTTTAAAACATTACAGCTTAATGGAAAGAAATAAAGAAGTCTTTTAAAGTTTTTTTTAATTCTAGCAGATGTCTTTTCAACTGCTTTTCCAAAAAACATAAAGTTATTCATCATAAGAGGCAAGTAATGTCTAATAGGTTACTACTGTTTTTACTTTATAACCTAGGAAAAAGAAAGAAAGAGAGCCAAGATTATATCCTACTTACCTGCATCTTGTATATACTGGAACAGGCCTGTTCTCAGATCATCTGAGGTATGTTCAGTTTTTGAGGCCTGATTCCTTTCTGTAGAAAAACAAGTGGGGTATGTATGTTCAGGTATCATTGTCTCTACACTGCCCTTTTTAGTCAGGTACTGCCACAGAAGCTCCTGAAGAAGAACTAGACAGTTCAAATGCTCTTGACCCCAGAATACCTTTAAAACAAAAAAAAAAAGAGAGAGAGAAAAGATTAAAACTTACATACATTCAGCCATTTTTGAAGGGAAGAACACTGCCCCAAAACAACAGTAAACTTTATACAGCTTTGAGTCTGCTCTACTTACACCTTAATTGCTTGCAAGCATTCTTAATGCTAAAATAAAGAATAGAAGCAACAAAATATCTTTACAAAACCATTTGTCAAATTTGTTCTTTTCATTATCTGAAGGAAAACATTAATTCCTACCACATAACAATTCAAAGTGAAGCTGCCTGGAAGACCACAGATCTTAAAAGTTATATTCAAGAACTGTATGTAATGCTAGGACTGGTCACAGGTTTCTCAGTTCAAGATATCACACAAACCTTTAAAGATACAAAGTTTAAACTCTCCAAAGAGCTTGTTGCTCAAACCTGGATGTCTGGAATACATTTAGAACTATGTGACAAAGCAAAGAATGTGGCACAGAAGACTTATGAAAGATCATCTTAAGCACAAAATTGAAGCATATGAATTGGGTGTTCTCTAAGTCTTCCAAGTGAGGTTAAAAAGTTCAAAGTTTTCTGAAGTTTAAAAAAGAAATACAGAAAAATATCTAATACAATTTGGCATGCAAAGCCCGGAAGATTCACACACTTTGTAGCAAAAGAAAAGGCAAGAAGGCATTCCTTTCTCCCAGCTTTGACAAGCATTACTGTTTTTCTTAAATCAAGCTCCTGTTTGAGAGAATTGTATTAATAGGGACAACTCCTTTAGACATCATGTGCAGAAGCAGCCCTTGAAGCAATATGGAAGACAAGGAAGCAACTAGTAATTGATACAGAAATTAGACTTGGAACCAGTGTAGGATGAAATCAGAATCTCCAGACAGTAACTTAAAAATCCATTGGAAAGGGTGTGAGTAAAGTAAACAAGTCAGGGATGCACATAAAGAGTAGTGCAATTTTTCAACTGGGAAATACCAATTTTCAAATGTGAAAAAAAAAAAAAAAAAAAAATGCCAAAAGGGAGGGTAGAACAGCTGCCAAAAAGGAAAAATT